>RZIO01000005.1:1804563-1818558 GCA_004338095.1 Gloeostereum incarnatum
AGAAGACAGGCGAGAGCGGATGGGATACAGCAGAAGATAGTCTAGAGCCCCTCGATCATCAATGATCCCAGTCGAGCAACGCCACATCAGAGGCGTTGGCTGTCTGCAATGTCTGAAGGGAAGGATCCAGTTACTGCGAGACGTTTCGACCAGTGAGTAAATCTCGTCGTTCTCCGAAGGCGGGCGGTGTTTTTTTATTTTGGCTACAGGATCAATCAATACTTCGATGGGAAAAAGACAGATGATGAGATTTTGTTTCGCGCGGAGATTACGAGGAAACAGCTGCGCGAAGTTCTGCATCACTACGATTCATATGTGAGCCATCTTTTGCTAAGAAAATAAGAAGAATTGAAACTGATGCAACCGATAGTTACAAACATTCCTACATCCTTCGTAATTGATATTTATATTCATGTCCCGGGGAGATGCATCCGGCAAATGAATCAATGGGTTTGGTCGAGACGGCATCGACAACAAACGCCCAAGTTCGACTGAGCAGCATTTTATCTTTTCTCACTTAAAACTTCCTAAGCCTACCTTTTCGAAGCTTAAAACTAGGATATCAACGTTTTGGAACAAATTGGACCTCCTTTTGTTATTGCATCTGGCTTTTCTATTTTGTTGAACGTAGTCCTTGCTGCGATGGCAGGTCATTACAACCCCATTCTGCTGTACCCTTGGAGAGTCTCTAACGAACATCATCTATGTGTATCCAGCGGGAAGGATCTGGTGGTTTATTAAAGGGAAACGGATTCGAAAATGCTCGACAGGGCAGCAAAGTAGAGCTGCGATCGCAATGGTCTAAGCGCTCCAGAAAAACTTCACGTTCAGCTTACTTTTTAAATTAACGAAAAATACGCGGATACTTATCTCAAAAGTTGTGTGGGCAGCTGTCGCCTATTAGGATTTAATCCTTTTTACCGCGCTCTTGGACTAGCGTTGCCTCGCAATCCCTTGTCTGTGACTTCTAGTATGCCAGTTGTGATCAAACAACTGGCATTGTGATAGGAAATTGTGCCGACAGTCATCATGATGGTTCGAGTCGGACTCGATGTAATATGTCTGCAGTGGTCTTTGCCGGACAGAATACTGTGGCGCAGCGGTCTAGTATACAGGTTTAATGCATTGAAACGAGCGGCTCTACCATACTTCCATTTATCTTATCCAAATAATAGACCGTCTCCGCTGGGCCGCTGGGTAAAATTGAATACTAAAACACACATAAAAAGTTCTTGCTTAATGGAGCCTTCTCGCCTCATGTGCTGCAGGAAATCATTAGATCGAGTGATACATGAAAAAAACAGTCCTAACCAGTCCTAATCTTCCATCGCTATGGTACAACCAAAAGGATTCTACTTTGTGGCTGAGTGAACACCAGCGGCGCCGGCGCCGACCCGACGGCCCCGGGTACGATTCAGGTTCAAGTTCAGTCTGCTTCCGACAACAATGCATATCTGCGCATTGCCCGAAGAACTGCTCCTGAAAATTATTGGATTCATTCCATCTCAAGCGCCTCCTGAAAGTATTACCAGAGAGCTAAGGGTGCTGGACTTCGTGGATTATGGGACGCTCAATCTCTCGCTGGTTAACTCCTTCTTCAGGAGACTTGCTCTTCCTGTGCTTGCTTCTAAAATTGTGTGCTCGTCAGCGAACAACACAAACGCTATGGTAGATGATCTAGAGACACTAGGCAAAATTTTGTGGACCCGACCTCAGCTAGCCCGTCACATAAAGTAGGCGTCATCTTCCTATTGTTATATCTTCCTCAAACCGTTTTGATAAAAGGATTCTCGAACTACGCAAGCGCGATATAGATAAATGCTCCAAAGATGATGTGCCTTCCGCCATTGGAGGTGCACTTACAGGTGTAATTGTCCTCTGTCCATCCTTGACGAAGCTTGATTGCGGAAGCTGTGCATTTTTGAAAATACATCTCATTTCTACCATTAACGCGCATCCGCAGTTGGCAGAAGTTGTTGTTGAAAGTCTGGACCATCTTCCGGAGCCCTCCTCTTTAGATGGCAATCGGCCTAACCTATCACTGTCCAAAGTGCGATTGTCGTTCTGTGGCGTCATTGACGTTCCAGCCCTTCCTTTCTATCTCGCTCTAGGCTTGAGCATCGAACAGATGTTCATATCCCCAGGCATATCCTTAGACTCTCTTACACCCGGAGGAGGGACCGTCGCTATAGTACAGTTAGATGGACCTCCGTCTTCATCTCTAACATCGTTTCTCGAGAAGAAACGGGTCCAGAGACTCTGTCTCGCTGCTTCACAAGACGTGTTTTGGCACTTATACGCAGCTGAAATTCCGGAAGTACATGCACTATGGGATATCCTCCGTAAGGATGGTCTCTTCCATGCTGCATTCTTCACGTCTGTGCATTTAATGCGCCCGAGTTCGAACTTGAAAAGGCCACTGGGCCGCGGACGTCACGCCTTGACAGATTGGTCCATCGACCAAATACATATGACGATAGGGTCGTCGTTCGATGCAGTCCTTCTCTCTCTGTCTAGAACAACGGCGCGAGAGTGCAAAGCGTTAGCTCTCGATATGAGGCATTATGCTTTAGGTTCCGCAGATCCTCGTGCCATGTACCCGGTAAGTCTTCTCTTACTTTTCTTGGATGTTACCTGCGGCCTGTCTGACTGCCACTTCCATGAAAGGACTCGTTCTTCTCGAAAATATCCCAGACTTTTCCTCGCTTAAAGCAGCTCGTGCTTTTTGGGATATATGCGCATTTGAATTGGGAGGTTGCTCCGTGGATGAGCTCACAGGATCTCTCCTAC
This sequence comes from Gloeostereum incarnatum, assembly GCA_004338095.1. Lineage (NCBI taxonomy): Eukaryota > Fungi > Basidiomycota > Agaricomycetes > Agaricales > Cyphellaceae > Gloeostereum > Gloeostereum incarnatum. The sequence goes on from RZIO01000005.1 coordinate 1,807,354, forward strand.
GACGTTATGTGCAATGGGTTACGATGGTTGGTGAACAGAGCGGCGGAAAATTTGCCCCATATCGCCACCGTGGAGTTCCTTGATACAATTCCAAATTTGCCTGGGTGCCATCGACAAGTATTCAGCATTCATGACCGCCTACTTCGAGACGGTGGCGGGTTTGAAGTCGTCCTGACACTATCCAGGACGGAGAGGTCCTAGTAGTGTAGAGCGAGAGCGAAATTGCATCGCTGGGACTTTGCCCTCTCTTGCTTTTGACTCCCGCTTATACTCTGCCATGCGCGAGGCAACGAGGTTGTTCTAAATGCCTTAAGTCATTTAACGAAGCAGAATTCAAAGGAATGTGTCTAGTACATTAGCAAAAACGCTAGTACAAAAGAAAACGTAAACGAAAGGAGTGTGTGCAGCGCTATGCTGTAATTGCGAGTTTGAGGTGAAGGAGCGTGGTAGGAGAGAAGACTCGGAACTAGTAGTTTGTGCGCCTTTGAAGGCACACATACTCGTCGGTGTACGACGGGTATCCACCAGGGCCGTAATGTGTGTGGGCCTGATACATGGCCCTTTCCTCGTACCGTGGACCGAAGTTTGGCATCGGCGCAGGTGGAGGATACGACATCTGGGGAGGACGGTACATCGAAGCAGGAGTAGGAAATGACAACGCCCAAGGGGGGTAGACTGGTAGGATGAGTGGTGCTTGTGGAAAAGCAGAAGGTTGGTAAGGATAAGAGGGCGGGTCATACTGGGAGGAAGGTGGTTGTGTAGTCGGGATCTCCCATTCGTCATACCGCCTCTGAAAGGAAGGGCGATACAACGTAAGACTCTGCTGTTTCTGAAGGCACGTTGAACACCGGTCTTCTTCATTCGATTGATAGAAAGCGCCGCTACAATCTCTGCATCGCGTCAGACGATCAGAGCCCGAAGACGAGAACGATCGGGCAGAGTCGCTGAAGGAAGAGAACTGGCTGGGGGATGCACTGAGAGTCGAAGCCGCTGAGCTGAGGCTCGATTGAAGGGACTGGGAGTCAGAAGAACGACGTTTGTAGTGATGTCTTCCATGACAGGGGGAGCCAGAAGATCGATGTCTATATTGACGTCTTTCAAGTAGGTAATTGGGAGGGCTGTACCGCGGCGTAGCGTCGGAAGAGACCCAGGATACAGAGTCGAACGATGACATGTGGACCACAAAGGACCCTAATAGCAACAGACGAGAGTTCTTATAGTCGAAGAAACAATATAGCTCGTAATAGAAGGTACCCAGACGTTTTGTATGCTTAGACAATAAGAACAAGGCAGTACCTTGGTAGCATCCTGAGCTATTTGAATGGAAAATAGAGTACAATAAGTGTGAAGTCTCCAGGGAACGCACAAATATTTCTGTGGAGAGTGCACAATTGGCTCGGAGTCATGGCAACTTTATGGATGCTGTTCGAAGTGTCGAGAAACCTGAGGAGATCACACCCAAGAACTCGATTGTTAAAACAGGCGAAGGCATCAAGGCGATTCTAAACCGGGCTGAAGGTAATGAGAAATTTACGACGAACTTACAGAGCTCATGTGTAGGCAGTGTGGCGCAAATAAATCCCAAATATAGAAAGTCTCTCTCGATCGCGGTAGCTGCGCGTCACGTGCTGTGACGCTCTCGACGCATTCGTCGAGGCGTATACGTGTTACTATTCGACCACCACCACCAACTGCATCTTCCCCAGATGATTGTGCGGGAGTATCTACTGATTTCTGTTTTATGGGCTTTATCTGTCTTCTCTGGGCTAGCTGCAGCAGGGGAGCCGACACATAGTGTTACGTCTTTCCAGAATCTGCCGAGCAGGTTGTTCTTTTTTTGATGATTCTACGGTAAGAAAACCATGGGTTTCTTCGGACTTATCATCTGAATAGGCTCCCTAGAACGCTGTATATCATGATAGTGTGGAGGGAAACGTTTACATCTCTGAAGACGAAGGCAAAAGTTGGAAGAAAGCTGAAGGGATACCTGGCGGAGACGCTATGATGGTCTTTGAACACCCGTTCGATAACAAGTTTGTAAGCTTCAATTTTCTTATCGCATCTAGCTTATTCTGTTTGGTCTCGCGGGGACTGAGGGGTGTGTGTTGCGTCGCCTCTGGGGAGATGACTTTCAAGCTCCACTTCTTCCCTCGTCGAAGCCTTATTACAATTCATTTCCTCTACTATCGACACCCCTCATTCTCCAGCCGGCAGCTCAACTGGATTGCTGTTATGACCTGGAACGAGGTGACGTGCCACGCATTGAAAGTCGGTCGCCAGCGTTGTCTACATAGCCTCCATCTCGGCGGAGATAAGTCAAGATAGATGAAGGAGGCGCTAATCATGAAGATGCCCGTGTCAAGCGACTTGCTGTCCGATGCGTGTGGTCGTCGTAGAGGCACGACCGTTTCTTCTAGAAGACCAATGGCGGAATCATCCCCGAATGGCTCCCTCGTGTTGAACATACATCCAACGCTCACATAATACAGACCTTTCATTTCCATTCTTATCAACCTCCTATGAGTATCCGGCGCTAACGTCTTCCATTTCCCCCCAGGCATTTGTTCTAACCCGTGGAACGAAGCACTACCGAACGGAGGACCGTGGGCGTACATGGCGCTCTTTTGATATGCCAGTGCCTCCTGCACTCGTCGCAAGACCTTTATCTTTCCATAGCGCCCCTTCGAAGTACGGGTATATATTGTATCAGGGCACTACTTGCGTACGGCTCGGCTGGGGAGAGATGTGCCACGACGAGGTGAGTTCTCAGTTCGAGTGGTGGTCTGTTTCCCAAGAGTGGATAATGAAGGCAGAAGAGGCCTCTTCTGTCTTTCTCCATTTCGGGCTCTTTTCTCCTTTTTTGCAACTAACGACCCATTCATAGACATACTACACCAAGGATGCATTCGCGGATGAGCCTCAGAAACTACTCTCTGACACCTCCCGTTGTCAATTCGCACACTCTTCCAAAGATTTCAAACATTCTGCGCACTCCGACCTCATCTATTGTGTTGCCTTCTCCTCGACGGGAGATCATTCTGTGGCTTCCTCCTCCCTACTTTTTTCCTCGACCTCGTTCTTCTCTGACCCTGCAACAACGCACGTAGAGGACCTCGGAATTGGGAAGAACGCGAAGGGTGTCCTTGCTCTTGCCATAGTCAGCAAGTTTGCTGTTGTGGCGTTGAAAGGAGCTGATGGAGAAATGACGCTTTACGTGAGTGTGGACACCGTGAACTGGGCTAAAGCAAGGTTCCCGCACGCGTCGTCGTCCGCCCTTCGTGAGAACGCGTATACGATTGTCGAAAGCACTACGCACTCCCTCGCTGTCGATGTCGTCCTTTCTTCGGGAGGAGGAACGATGGGCACTCTTTTCGTATCGAACTCCAACGGACTTTCTTCGTTGAGAGTCTGAAAGACACAAACCGGAATGAGATGGGTTTCGTCGACTACGAACGCGTATACGGTGTCGAGGGTGTTGGAATCGCCAACGTCGTAGCCAACCCTGAAGCAGTCGAGAGATCAGGCGCGCCGAAGCAGCTACGGTCCCTCATCACCTTCGACGATGGATCTACATGGTTCCCTCTTGCGACTTCCAATTCGTTTGCAGATAGACTTCATCTTCACAGTGTAACGACGCCACACAACTTTGGGAGGATCTTTTCTAGTCCTGCACCTGGGCTGGTCATGGGGGTTGGGTCTGTCAGTGACACGTTGCTTCCGTACGAGGATTGTGACACCTACCTGTCCCTTGATGGTGGTGTGAAGTGGACAAAGGTCCGAGACGGCGCACACAAATATGAGTTCGGTGATAGTGGCAGTGTGCTCGTGATGGTCGGGGATGAAGAGCCCGTGAGCGAGGTGGTGTATAGTACCGACCTTGGGAGAAATTGGTTGGCTTTTCCTCCTCGTCATCTCTTAGGCTAAGCTAAGGCCTGGAGTTTAGGAAGACTTATGATTTGGGCTTGAAGCTGAGAGCCAGAGCCTTGCTCACCTTGCCGGACAGTACCTCTCAAAAATTCATCCTCGTCGGTCAGGTCGGGAGGAAGGATGCGGAGGAGAAAGGGACGGGTCGATTTGTTACCGTCTTCCTCGACTTCGCGCAAACTAGGGATAGGAAGTGCGTCGATCCTGATGACTTTGAGAAGTGGTATGCGAGACCGCCGAATCAGGAATGCCTCATGGGTCACAAGGTTCGTCAGTCTCTTCTACTCTTACCGATGGTGTATTTATGCGCTGTACAGCAATGGTATAGACGCCGCAAGACCTCCGCTGATTGCTACGTGGGTGACAAGTTTATCGACCCAGTGGAGCACGAGGATAATTGCTCATGTACCGAGCAAGATTATGAATGGTGTGCATCACTTCCAATAGCCTTTTTTGTCATTTATATATCGACTCTCGTCTTCCAGTGACTTCAATTACGTTCTCACTGACTCTAACACATGTACGCCGGTTGGACCTGAACCAATTCCTGCAGGAATGTGCTCGGGAGGCGGCAAGTACTTGGGAAGCAGTGGATGGAGGAAGATCCCAGGGAACACATGTGAAGGTGGTAAAGTTATGGATGCAAAGGTAGAAAAGGACTGTTCGCAAGGTGAGTTGTTTTGGAAGCACTAGAAACAATTTTTGCTAATAGCTGCCTTAATGCAGCCCAACCCGAAGAAGGCCAAATTATCCACCAGACGTTCGAATTCCCTGGGCACGTCGTTCAGCATGCTTACTTCAAGGGCACCACAGTACGTTTTAGGTATTTCTCCCTTGATCTTACGTCTCAATCCTTCTCATCTCAGACGATCCTCGCTCGTGTCTCTAATGGAGCAATATTTCAATCTTCCAACGAAGGCTACATATGGAAGCAAATTCAACCAAACACGCGTTTTCCTCGCTTTCTACCACCACCCATACTCTCCTGACCGCGCCTATCTTATCACCGCGTCTAACACCATGTACATCACCACGGATGCTGGTCGCCAATGGATCGAGCGTCCCGCGCCTCTCCCACCGAACACTATTTTCCGTGGCCAAGTTCTTCGATTCCATACAAATTCAGATCTTCTCGTCTGGATCGGCAATAAGAATTGCCCGGATGATCCACGCATCAACCAGGGCGACTGTCATTCTGAGGCGTACTACTCAAGAGACAACGGTATCCGATGGCATTTCGTGGAGAAGTATGTACGCAATTGTGCTTGGGCGAGCGACACGAAGCTCCTTGCAGATCCGACGGAAATTATCTGCGAGTCTTATAGCAAGAAGGAAGGCAACCAGAGATTCTTCAGCCCCATGGAACCGTTAGAACTGGTGGAAGGCCCTGGGTACTTTGAGGCAAAGAGGAGACGCAAGTTGTTTGATCATGTCGTTGGGTTTGCCAAATTTTCAGAGTTCTTGGTTGTCGCTGAGGTGTGTTGTGGGTTTGTCCTTATCTAGGCTGGAAGTTTATGATCATCTCTTTTGTAGATGCACCCCGTGAAGAAATCATTGGCCCTCCAGGTCTCCCTCGATGGCATCAAGTTCGCGGAAGGATTGTTCCCGCCCAGCATGCACCCCGAAACACACGTAAGGGCTACTTTTTGTTTTAATGTTTCCTGTCCTTATGCTCGGCCATTAGGCTTACACCGTCCTTGAGTCTTCCACTGGTTCGCTCTTCTTACACATGACCATGTCAGAGCCACCGGCTCCATATTGGGGCAATATCCTCAAGTCCAATTCCAATGGAACATATTTCGGATTGAGTCTTGAGAATGTAAACCGGAACGAAGAAGGTTATGTGGATTTCGAGAAGATGATCGGTTTGGATGGTATCGCACTCGTCAATGTGGTGGCGAACCCTTCAGAGGCAATGGTTACGGGGCATAAAGAGGTGCAGACAAGGATCACGCATAACGACGGTGCGGTGATTTCTCTTCATCACAGTGAAAAACTGACTGATGGTGGATCAAATATTAGGTGGATCATGGAAGCCACTCGTGCCTCCCAAGACGGACTCTCTGGGTCGCAGCTACGAATGTACCCATGTCGTGAGTTCTCTTCTCTGGTCTTGTGGGATGTCTCACACTCATTGGTCCCTAATCCCAGCGCTGCGCCCTTCACGTTCATGGATACACTGAACGCACAGATCCCCGAGCGACATACAGCTCTCCCTCGGTTGTTGGTCTACTGATGGCTGTGGGTAATGTTGGAGAGACCCTCGCTCCCTATACCGACTCCGATACTTTCCTTTCTCGTGACGGTGGTTTCACTTGGGAAGAAGTTCACAAGGACGCCCACCTTTGGGAGTTTGGCGATTCTGGATCGATCCTTGTCATGGCCAATGACGAAGAACCAACAGACCACATCCTCTTCAGCACTGACGAGGGTCTGAACTGGCGGGAGTACAAGTTTACTTCTGATGGGGAGAAGATGAGAGTGAAGAGCATTGTGACTGTGCCTTCGGATACCAGCAGGAGGTTCATCTTAATTGGACAATTTCCGAGGAGTCAGGTGTCCACAGCGGTACACATTGATTTTACCACTTTAACCTCGAAGAAATGTGTCTTGAGCGTGGAAGACCCTGGGCACGATGACTTTGAGCTGTGGAGTCCCAGCGAGGAGAGGTCAGAAAAATGTTTGTTTGGGCGACAGGTATGTTGTGTTCTAGTGTTGCACCGGGCCTATTTTGATTATTTGTGGTGCAGACGCTATATCACCGTCGGGTTAGAGACGCCAACTGTGTTGTAGGAAATCAACCCAAAGCAGAGGAACGCGTCCAGAAGAACTGCGCGTGTACAAGAGCTGACTTTGAATGGTACGCTTTCGTTTGCCCAAAGTCGATCATAGGCTAATGTTGCGTCTCAGCGAGTTCAACTACGTCAAGAACGCAAATGATGAATGTGTCCTTGTCCCAGGGACGACACCTCTTCCCGACGACGAAACCTGCGCGGACGACGAGGACTACTGGTACTCACGTACCGCATACCGTAAGATTCCATACTCGACATGCGAGGGCGGAGAACGCCCGGACCGCGGGACAAAACATTCATGCCCAGGGCTGAGAGGTCACGGCTTCTTCTTCTGGGTCTTTGTCCTGGCAATACCGTTTGGATTCTGTTCATTGGTTGGGTACTACTACTACAAGAAGAGTGGCCTTGCAAGAGGGTCAGTCTTCTCTGTTTCTTCGTTTGGTAAATTTGTCATTGATCATATGTGGGCTTGTAGGACCATCCGCCTGCCCGGAGATGGCAGTGGTCCGAGCTTCAAGGACGGAGGATTTATCGACACACTCGCCTCCATCCCCTGGTTCCTCGTCGGTGTTGCAAGCGTGGCCTGGGAGTGGGTCGTCTCTCGCGTGGAGTCGCTTCCACTCGGCTTCAGATCGAGGCGAGGCTATAGAGGTTTGCCAGTGGATGAGGATGCACGCATCCTCCGGTTCGACGACGAGAATTGATAGTAATGGACGCACTCTAAAAGACTACTTACCTTAGACCCTAGTACATTGTTTTGATATCTATTTATTATATGCCCTTCATCCGTGGAATGATATTTGTATGACTTCTGTATTGTACGGCTCTCTGACAACTACTGGTCGGTGTCTATCTAGATTCTAGGCCCATGGATAGGCGCCTGTATCGCATGCACTGGCCACCACTCCCACTCAGCCACTAGACGAGGCATCTGGACATCCCAGGCCATATGGACTTTGAGGTGAAACGATCGACGATCACGCGTACCTCCGCCCTGGCGGATGGCGCTAGCAAAAGATAGGGACGCTGTACAGCTGTGCATATCCAATCCATCCTCGTGTGTATCAAGCCTAAAAACGGAACTGTAGCCTATTATAGGGCCGCGTCGTTGGCAACCGGCGCCCGATAATGCTTCTGGCGAAGAGAAGCACCAATTCCAATTTTTCAACTAAGACATGCCACCAAAGCCGTGCGCAGCATGGCATGACTCACGAGAAACTTCAAGCTTCAACGATCTGCAAGGACGAAAAGGAAAAGCTCTATGTTGTATGCAGGTAATGATACAGATGGATACTATCTAGAAAAAGACCAAAAGAGTGTGTCAGAAGAAAAGAAGAGATATGAAAGTGTTCCGCGAGAGTGTTCCCTTTCGTGTTGCCTTTCCCCCAAGGCAAAGATGATGAGACGGTAAGTAATGATAGGAATACAGTAAGGTATCAGGAAAAGCGTCCAGAGGAAGAATAAGGAGTGTTGTAATATGTAGCATATTGATGAGATGAAAGAATGTGAATGATGTAAGATCTGGAAAAAAACGAGGGTGGTGGTATACAGTAGCCGAGAGTACGGGAGGACACGATACAACAGAAGAGAGACAAAAACAGATCCAAATGAGTGTGAGGACAACCAAAGAGGAGAAAACGAGAGTGGCCGTATGTCGATGTTTAGATGCATGTGGGGTGGTCGGCGGGGAGAAAGGAGACCAAGGTCGCGGAACACGAATTGAAAGCGAAAGCATCGCACAAGAAAGCAAAGGCAAAAGAACAAAATAAAGAGTGGAACTCGAATAGATATGCGCAATGAGGAGAGAAAAGGTGATGCTGGGTAGACAATGCAAGGTGCTTTTTGGAAGAGACGCTCTGTTCGGAGGGCTGTCAGCAGTGGGAAGGGAAGAATAAATGAATCCTGCTCACCGAAAGCAATCCCTACGTCGCGATCGCCCCATCCGCGGGCGGCGCTGAGGCCTATAGCTCACTCACATTCAGAACCCTTGAATGGGCACCGTATGGGTGGTCATCTTCCTGCCTACACTCTTACTCCTCGCACTCGCACTCTTCACCTTGGCAGAATGAGGCTGAGGCGCCCGCATATCATGCTTCTGGTACTGATATGCTGACCCTGACGAGCTTGCGAAGGAGATCGAAGACGACGATCTGGCGCTGTCGACAGAAGATGAGGCCGCGTGCGAGGAGGCCAGTGGTGAAGGTGTTGGGGACGCCAACGTCAGCCGAGACATGCTCTTGAAGCTGTTCAGCGGATGGAGCAGAGAAAAACGCGACTTTCTAGGGGTGTTGAACCCTCCTCTCAGGGAAACAAAGAGGTCCTCTGACGAGTCCCGACTTGCAGATAATGGCCCTACGAACGGAGATGAGGGCTTACTCGGTGGTGTAGGTGGCCGATCCGAAATATCATCGTATTGAACCGGAGGCGAAGGGCCTGGGGCTGCTATCGGGAATGCTGCGAAAGGATCCATCATATCTGGATACGACTCGACGAATGGTTCCCCTAGTTTGCTTGCATGCCGAGAGTTGACATGTGAAACGAAAGGAGCAGATGGTGACATAGGCGTGGATGGAACGGGCGTAGACGTTGGCGCTGCGGGGATAGTCGGCGTGGGAGGAATGGATCCGGATCCATACATGTGCTCGAGACTCGGATTTGGGGTGGCCATCTTGGCCAGGAAGCTTGCTAGTCGCTTTCTTTTCCCCTGCTTCTTCGGTGGCTCTCCTGGAGCGGCAGGAGGAGCAGGCGCCGTAGGAAGAGCTGAATGTGCTGGGGCAGGTGTTGTCGACGACCACGGTATGTGGGGCTTGGATACGGAGGGAAAAACGTGGGCGACGGGCGCGATGACTTTCGCTACTGATGTAGAATGCAAGTCGACGACAGAAGACGAGGGTGACCAGTGGGAAGGAGGCTCATTGGTCACCGCATCCGCACCCGCGGCCGGAGGTGTGCCATCATTAGCAGTTTCCCGCGAGAAGTCTGGTTGAGCGGCGTCTTCACTCAATGCTTGGGCATTCAGTGCCACTTCCAGCTCACCCAGCCGTCTCTGAAGACCTTGCACATCTCCTTCGGACTCGATATAGACCGCATTGCGGAAGATCGAGGAGGCAGTACGAGATCTTTTTCTTCCACCAGGAGTCCCCGGAAGAGGTATGTTCTCCGGGTTAGGAAGCTGCTCACTGCTAGAGTGACCAGAAACAGCTTTCGACCCATCTCGGAGTGACATTTGCGAAGAGAAAGATAACAAAGACCCTACGCGTTTCGACCTCCTGAGTGTCGGTGAAGCCGATGGTGGCACAGGAGAAGGAGGTGAAGAGCCATCATCCGTAAAGGAAGGAGAACGCGAAAGTGATGGAGACATGGTCATAAAGGTAGGCATAGAGAAATTGAGGGAGGACTGGCGCGAAATGACGCGCGTAGAATAGGCCATGTTAGTGACCGAGGATTTTTTGGATACAGCCGCGGAAATGGTCCCAGTAGGCAAGTGAATTGCGCTGGCTATACTGGAATCACGAGAGTGAGAGTACTCAAATCTCATTGGGCTATTTTGGTTTATCGAGATGGAGGAATTTGGAGTGTGTGGTAAGATGGAGGAGGGTGAATAGGAAGACCAGGAGTTGGATTTTGACTTGTCCGTGAGAAGTGAAGGTGTATCCGTTGTAGACGACGGCGTCAACAACAGGTTCTACAGCGCGCGCGTAAATACAAGGTTTAACGAGCGCGTGCACCAGAGCGCTCACCTCGTCTTCAAACCCCATAAACTGAGGTGGAATACCCTCAAGTATCTCGTCATAGTCCGTTCCCTCCCCTTCCTCGACGTTCTCCTCTTCTATGGGTGAGTTGAGCAGAGAGTCCAAGGGGGGAAGTGCGGTATTGAACAAATGCTCGGTGCAGGCTGGCGTAGTACATATGGGAGTCAATACCGCGTATTCTGTACCCAGGAGGGAGAGTCAGGGCGAAGCATAGCGCCACCACAAGGCTGGTCGCGTGCGTGAGAAGTAAAGTCGAGCTCATCGTCGAGCTGGTCGAGCCAGCTGTGGATTCGCGTCGTGGCCATCGTCGAGAACGACGAGGAGAGGGGTGGAGATGGTGGTGGTATGGGAGAGAGAAGGGCGGGAAAAACAAGTCAATACGCGTTCGGGGGAGAAAAAAAGACCCTGGGGTCTATTTTGACTTTTTCTTTTAACCCGTGCCCCCGATTTCCATCAGACCTATTTCCAATTTCGGAATTTGTACATGTTTGTCCATCATATGTAATTCCTTCTGGAAATGTTTCCATGCGATCGTTCTAGAATTGATGACGTGAGAGATCGGATCGGGGTTTCCGCTGCTCTTGGCAAGCCGCTGCAATGGTCGGCGCAATAATTTTAAAGTTGTGTCCACAGGAGGGAGCAGCCCGCTGGCCGCACTTGGAGCATTTCCATCTGTTCGTCTCCATCGAATGTTTTCTCGAGTTTGACATATGTAGTAGAACTAGAACGCCTTC
>RZIO01000005.1:1818598-1838448 GCA_004338095.1 Gloeostereum incarnatum
TGCATGTCAAATTCCACTCTCCGAGTCTCGGACGTACGAGATTTCTATGTAAAACATCGAACTTCACCTCCAGGGCACATCACAATTCGGTCCCATCTCGGACTGCTCTCTCCACCTACCACATATACGTGTGCAACTGGGAAGTATTCGCTCATGGAATCCAGGGTGCTTCCCCGCACTAGCTTTAAACAGTACCAACGTTTTCCCATGAAACCATCCATCACGAGCGGTATCGACCAATTTAAATGACTGCAGGCCTGGGATGTTCTCGCTCCGGCGCTGGTACACTCAATACCGTACGCTCTCTGTCTACCGTGGGCGCTGGAATTTTGCGGCTTGCCAGTGCGTGATCGGCTCTACTTATGAGGTGAGATTCGAGCTGCCGGTGCCGTTAGACGTTATACGAGCAGTACGGAAGCAAATGATACGTGTTGACATCGTGTCGACATGGAGAGATCACTTTGATAACTGCGTGTAAGTATGTACGGATAGAATTGTCCCTTAAGCTTCCAAGCGTGCGGGACGTTCAGAAAGTATGAGTGAACGGAATGGCCGCCCTCCAGTCGCGAGTTTTCCCAAGCTCTGCACTGAGAACGAGACAAACGCAGACGCCGCAATCTAGAAGAAAGAACCACGTCATAATAGGTACACATATGAGCACTCAAACGACGGAGAGGTACAGTACCAGTTGACTGTTGAAGGTTGTTCTATCCCGCAGGAACAGGGAACCCCCGATACTTGTCGGTTGTTCGGTAGAGATTACATAACATTTACCTCTTTTTCCCAACCTTTCACCACGTTTTGTTTCCAGAACCTGGGGTTCGTCTTCTTCCGGACATCTAGGCTTTTTCTTGGTCCTGTCGAAGTGAAGACCATTTTCGCTACCCGTGAGGAATGTTTGTAGCCCACTTCCTCGCCACCGCCACATATTGTTTGCTGTGACACGGGATACCCAGGAACAAGAAGACTATTGGTGCAATCGTCCCGAACTTTGTCCATAGTCCGCCGATGTGGGGCATCATTGCATCACTGCTCTCTCTCGCGCTCATCACCGCTGCTTGATCTGCGACTTACAGCTGCGACTGTTAATCAATGCTCAAAAGATCGGTACCTTTTAGCAGCCTTTACTAGCTCTCTGCTTCCTCGAAGGATGCTTTAGCTTTCCTGTCACCCTCCAGTATCCTTGCCTGACGTTGATTATTCCGCACTTCTAGTAGCCTTGAGGCGCTTTTACTCTTCACATTTAACGCAGTCGACTCTAGCTCTTTTTCTTTAACTTGGAAGTCTTCGACGATAAGCAACGCATTAAAATGATGCCAGTGCCGGTAATCAAGGACGAGCTCATCCTGGCCCATCTCGCGGACATGATCCTCTCTGATTGCTGCTTTGATCGCATGGTAAGAGCTGATTCCAGGTTTCAACGTTCGACGGGCTCTTCTCCTCGCTGTCCACGAGGCGTCTTCACTTCCGGATATTTCCTAATCCTTCTAGCTCTGCAATCACACCACGATGTCTTGTATTCCTCTTCCTGAGTCCTCCAATCGCAACGTATGCAATGTGATTTCGTCATTTCTTTTCATTTCATTTCTAAGCTCCGGGCGAGTTTTGAACTTCTGCTGTTCTCGAGCTAACTTACAGTCTCACACAATAGTTTTTTGCACAGTCATTTGACCGGGTATAGGTCACTACGTCAATATTTGCTATACCGGAAGCACATCCTCCTTCTTTCCTTCCTTCCTCTACCCCCGTAGCATTTACTTACGATTTAACGGCAGCCTCGTGTCGACTGTTCTCCCGCTTGTTCTCATTGATTTTGACATATCCCACGGTTCCAGTTCTGGAAATTTCAAAGACACTACTGTTAGCATTGCTCCCGGCCAGTGCGTATGTGAAAGAGGCAAGGACGCCGATTTACCCGTAAGGACTGTCCGCGTCTCGTAGGATACACGAAAGTATGGGCTACTGACTAAGTACTCTCATGTCCACCTTTCGTCGACGTCTATCTCGTGGCTGGTTAGGTTAGGTTATATTTACACTTGAACGAAGCATGTTACTGTACATATGGCTACCACTCCAACACGCACCCATACGCATGCGGATTCATATGTCGCATGTCGGTCACTGTCGGAAGTATATCCGTACGCGTCATGAAAGCTTCTGGATGAACGACTGCGTGGACGCCCATATCCCTTTATCCTCCATCATGAAATGAACTGTCTATCCATCCACGAAGCCTGTGATGATCATATAAGCACCAAGTTCCCACTCCTCAAAGATTCTCCCGAGAAGCGGATGCGACGGGACCGCGAGCCTTCCCATAACGTTTTTTAGGGTACTAATAATTTGCATTTCGTGAGTACTTTCCCTTGGCGCAGCAATTAGAGAAAGCCTCTCTCAACGGCGATGAACCCCGATGAGGCGATGAACTGAGAACCCCCGCGTACCGCTGTTGGGAAGCTGGATTTGGCGAGGACGGCGATCCGAGGGAGCGCATGCGGCGCGGCGCGGTTGTTTGGACAAAAAACTGGACTTGGACAATGTATACTATAGGGCAATCGGTACCTATACACGGTGTCTAGTAAGAAACCCAGAAAGCGCATTTAGGGGAAACGCCAACGCCACATTCCTGCCACCGAACCCCCTAGAGCAAAGTAATATAAATGCACGCTAGGGAAATCAATTTAAGCCTTCAGGTGGTTTGTGCCACCGTGGTTACCACTGTCGACTGAATGGCTGAATGAAGTCTCAATGTCAACGATCACGATCGCTCTCGTCTTCTGTTCAAACTGTTCTGATTCCATTAAGACGGAAATCCTTGGTGATAAATTCGACAAGAGCAACGCGACAAAGACGGGATAGAGTAATAAAGAGCTCATCCAACTTGAAGACCTCTCCGCCGCATTTGAGACGATCTTCGGGCTTGGGACTTCTGAGTATGCGCTGTCACGCAAATAATGTTGACCCGCCGGCGGCGGTTAGTTTGAACTCCAGCAAGTAAGCCGGTTTGTCGTCATGCAACGGTTCGAAGAGTTCTCATCGGCAGGTACCTGCAGCGTCAAGTTCTATGTTCCGAGGCTCTTCTTAAGTTCTGCATAATCGATGATAAACTGAAGAGCATAAAAATGCCTTGGTTACTCATAGAGACCTGCCAAACTAGGACTTGCTATACCCCACACAGGAGTTGTGTGGCGCACAAAGTGTACAGGTGTCCAAGTTCAGGCACCCACAATATCTAGAGGTAAAAGAAAGCTGACCGTATCTGCGCACTACTCTCAGTCTGTCGGAGACATCTCGACATGATCTCCTTCCGAGTCTGCCATCCATCACCGTACCCTCCAACCATCAACACGGAAGAAGAGGTGGATGTCTGTGATACTTTCGGCAAGCTAGAAGCGTGCCCAGAATGGGTCCAGACGGGAATGCAATGGTAGACCATGACCATGACCATGAGTCGTCCGCGTTTTCTGCGCTGATTCCCAAGCCCAGAGGGCAATCATCAACGTTAGTATAATTCCCTAGAACGACAGGGTTCAACAATAAAAATCAGCAAGAATATCAGACGGGATGCGTGCCTATACGTATCAGAGACTGCGATAATACGACGACTGGATACTGAAGGAGCATTAGGTTTCAAGTTTAGAACGAAAAGACGAGGCAAACGTACACGACGCCAATAATCCTGTTATACTTCTTCTGTCCGTCGGGTCCTAGAATTTTCCCAGCTGACCGAGTAACACGCCAGATCCTTCTGGCTGTGTAGTCCATGCGTTGACTGTGTGGCTAACGTGAAATACAAGATAGGATTATGAATGGGCTTTCCAGTCAATCCTGTCACCTAGAAGCACCGTGATCGCAAGGACCATAATGGTAAGTTTAACTCCTCCAACAACTTCCGTACACCACAAAGTCAGAATTGGTAGTAATCCATGTTTGAGACAGCCCGGGCAGACATCAGATCAGATAGCAGCACCCAAACTGGAACCAGCGTGGAAAGCTCTGGTAGAAATTATTTAACATAACAAAGGCCAAGGCTGCCAGGATAATCAGGTAGTGAAGCGACAAGACCACCTCAGTAGCCGAATGATGGTGCCAGTGTTATCCTCCGCAAGGTTAGAAGGTCAGAGCTAGATGAAGTGTGGCAAGCAAGGTAATGGACGCGAATTTTTGCAAATTGTACCCCAAGGTTTTGGGGGGTGGAGTAAATGGCCGCTAGTACAGACAAGACGCTTACCATAAGGTCGATGTTGTAGTTGCCTAGCTGAATGGAAATGTCCAGCGCGAGACAACCATATGCGTTCATCCACTCGAATACGACAAGGTACGAAGGGGATCGAAAAGACTGAGAAAGAGCGGACGACGGTTACGGATGGGTCGAAAATGAACATCTACAACATATACGAGATGACGTTAGTGTGTCTACTTAGTATGGCAGATTCATCAAGGATCTGAGTCTTGCATACTTGAAATTTAGACATTTGGGGGCGCGCATATGGAGGAGAACATAGAAGAGTGATAAAGATCCAATGCATATACGTATTAATAGCAATTCATTAAAGAGAAAGGTACCGTGAGCGTCGGTGAGCCCCAGAAAGCGAAAGGCTCCACGGCGGCGACGACGGGAAAGCGTTTCACATCACGTGCCTGATCCAACGCGTTGATGCGATCGGGGCGTCGCAGCCGCCACCGTTTATGTATCACGCTACGCCACAGAAATTTGGTTCCATTTATTTCTCGAGAGAAAACTCCAGAGGTACATAAATGTGCTACATGCATTCTCTACCTGTGAGGTAGTTTCTTAGCATTCTGCCTTGACTTGATTCCGCCGCCACAGGCCACAATGATTGAAATTTAATAAGTTTAGCCCCACTGAGCTGACTGGCGTTACGGTTCTCGTGCCTTTAAATCACCACAGAATCAATTTCCAAGGAAATAAATCATCCCGTGTCATTATTAATATTGGTTTTCATTTCAACATGACTTGACTCCCAATCCGAAATGACTCCCAGCCTGGCTGACCCCATGAGGCTGATGCCAACGAGTCTGAGTCTACTACGTGTTCATTTGCAGCAGATTGCATAGCCAATCCAGCTCTCGGCGAAGTAAAGGCTGTGACGGGATATCACCACACGCCCATTCAAAGGATGAGAATGCCGAACGGCGGGCGACGAGATAAAGTGGAGCAAACGAATTGAGGTCCACCGAATGAGCGCTAGCACCCACAGTTTCGACCAACCCAACGTTATGCAATTCCCTGTGATAACGGGAATGGTCTTGGTCTTAGTAGCGTGCACTCTTTCCCCTCTTCCCATTGCCAACAAAGATAGCAGTGCAAAGAAGAGTACCTAAGAGACGAGTCAAAATGACCAGAAATTTGTCCATCCAGTGGAAGTACAATCAAATCTCCAATATGACTGGTAATACTCTGGTAATACAGTGTGACTCCATTCTCAATGTGGTTAGGGATGCAAGATCACCTATGTACAATAAATTGTCACCGGCAAGCGACAACAACAAGCGAAACAAACAAACATACGAGTTCAAGGGATTGGGGCGAGGAGAGTAATACTAGCACAAGCCGCCGAATATGTGCCGAGGGCAGCGTTGCAAGCCAGAGTGGCAGGCGGCGCGGCAACAGCGGCCACAACAGTGCCGAAAGCGAATCCAGCCGCTGCGTAGCATGCAACGGCGACGGTATTGCAGCCTATGAGCAAAAAACTGAGTGTCGATGACCACGAGATAAGCTTATCATGTGTACCTGTCTGGCAAAGCCCGTAGGAGATTGGTCCTGCATTGCAATTGGGAGGAGGGTGAGGGCGGCGATCTGAGGGAGACACATGTACATGTTCGAGTGGTGGTACTGGTCTAGAAGGAAGAAGCGTGGGATTTGAGGTCGAGGCATTATTTATGCTAGCGTGCCTGGCGCCTATCAAAGAACGCTCGGAGAGCTTCCATAATTGTGAAGGCTTCAAGACAGAGGATAGACACAATACACTTATATCACCCCAAGAGATACAGAGCAGTCCCTGTCCCAGGATGTTGATTGGAGAATCTTGAGACGTAAACATGATCTAAAAGCGATCAAAGACAAGGGCACAGCAACAGTGAGCGAGCCAGTTGAGAGGAGCACTAAAGTCAAGATGCCCGATGGATTGTTTCTCTAGCGAAAGTTCAATTGATGTTCTGGTATGACCGGTGTTACAAAGATGGATTGCACTACGTATTCTGGTCCTATTCTCAAAGTGGTAGGAGATACAAAATCACCTGTAACGAGTTGTGATGTCAGATGAGGGACAACAAGCGGATTGAATGGACATACTGACTTAAGGCGTCGGAGCAAAGAGAGCAACTGTGGCACATGCGGCAGAGCATGTGCCAAGGCCAGCGTTACAGCCCAAAATGATAGGCGGGGCAGCAGCAGCAGCAGCGACAGTGCCGAAGGTGAATCCAGCCGCTGCGTAGCACGCGACGGCGAGACTATTGCAGCCTATGAGTAGAAACATTGAATGTTGATGCCGACAAGATAAGCCTATTATTCGTACCAGTTTGGCAAATGCCATATGCGATTGGTCCTGCATTTACGATCCCGATTGGGAGGAGAGCGAGGGCGGCGATTTGAGGGATGCGCATGTTCGAGTTCAGCTTGAATGTGGTGGTGGTGGTGTTAAAGAAGGAAACGTGGGATTGCGGGTCCAGCTATTTATACTGCAGTTTGGCCGTAGGCGCCTGTCAAAGTATACTAGTAACTTGAGCGGTCCCGGCATATCGAGTCTAGTTGATCAACAAGACTTCGAATCCACATACAGCAAAAAATAAGCGCAGACTCATATGGCACCAAGAGACACATAGCATATCCTGTTCCAGAAGTTGGTTGAAAGATCTTGGGTTAGACGGACGAGACTAGGAAAGTACGAGAAAATAGAGCATAGCGGAGTCGCTGCTGAGAGCTGTGCCAATTGTGATCCGAGAATGATCTGAAATCGATCCGAGAGATAAGGAGGTGATGTCGGCCAGCCACTCGACTGCCACCTGAGCTTTCTATCCATTTTATACCGACCCACAATATTAAACAAACTTACCATGAATTCATGACCTTCCGACCCTATTCCCTCGGATAAAGACACACCTCCCCTTACTATCACTGACTATCGCGGTTGCAAGCCTGTAAACATATGCCAGAAATGCAGAATGTGAAGGTCGTTGACAACTAGTTCGGTCAATGCACGAATCCTGGCCAATCATATCTCTCAGCTGTTCTTTGTTCTTTGGACGAAAGTTGCTTGGGCCTGTGGCCATTGTTGGCTTCGGTATAAAAGCGGTCTCACTGTTTCTGTAACAATGGCACTATTTCACGCTCATACTTGAACCATCATGTCCTTGAACCCACTACTAGCTCGTCCTGATGTTCCCTTTCTACCAATAGAACTGATCGATCTCGCTCTACAGCACCTCGACCCGAAAAGTCTTGCAATCTGCCGAAGAGTAAGCGATCCCCGCTTGCTTCGTTGGCATTCTTCGCTGACATGCGATACTAGGTCTGTAAATTATTTAACCTCATTATTGATACCTCGTCTATGCTACGGAGCCGAATTATGCTTTCGGTCTTCAACATGACTGAAAGCCACCAGGATTCAGGGGGACTTACAAGGGATCGACTCGTTGGACTTTGCATACAACGGCGAAAGTGGATGGATTTGACGAATCGTATGAGAAAAATTCCCGAAACCTACGAAGAGGACTCTGTAGTCCTATGCTCGACGGGCAGACTGGACGATTACTCCTACCGGTTCATTGACGGGACCATCGTTATCTACAACAAGGACTGCCTCCGCTTCTTCCAAATCCCATCTGTAGAAAGGAGCGTCACGCTACGTCAATGGGAGCTGGACGACATAGGATTCCCCATCAGCGACGTCGGACTATCTGTGTCTGAAGATCTCCTTGTACTTACCGAGTAAGTTCTGTCTATCTCTCTCTCTCTTCCTGCGATATTCATATCCATTTCAAGAGTGCGGTCCGATGACACTTTGATTATTCACTTGCTCGGTCTTCACAGCGGGAAGAAGCATACTATGGCCGCACAGGGAGCGCTCACTTTTGTAGGACACAACATCAGCCTTTCAGATGGGTTCTGGCGTGACATTGAGATATCTGGTGATTGTCTGGGCGTCATGGCGTCCGCAGTTGTGGAAGATAATATCTATCGGTGCCAGCTTGAATTTTGGAACTGGAAAACAGGAAAAACAGTCTGGGTACGAGTCCCTCTCATTTTCGTCCTTCAGCTCCAGTGCGTAACTGATGATGCCCATCAGCGAGATGACGAGTCCGTCCAAGGGTATTGCTTTCTCAATGATCATTTTGCATTGGTTCTTCACCAGGTAGCCAGTACATCTGACGAGGCAAACACCTCACTTTCATTGCAAATCGTCGAACTAGGAGAGACCCTACAGGAGAGCCATGTACACTGCGCTCTTGAATACAAAACCTTGTATGGGGTTTGCGAGAAGACTATTGATGTCGTACTGGAAACCCAGGCGAATGGCGGACGACAAGGCATTTTCTATAGTCCAGACGACAGCAAACTGGTCACGATCGCAATCAAATCGAACTCAACCGATGGCAGCGAATACGACATGTATGCCTCTTTCATTCACGCAGTGCCAATCCAAGAATTCATACAATACACAAGCCCCGCATTCTTTGGCGAGACGATTACTTGGGACGCTTGGGCCACTGAACAAACACGCTTCTTGGACTTCTATAACGAAGAAGTCGTTGCGTACAGCTCGTATGGCATGAAGCTACTCGTTGTCAGAAGGAGTGGTGAGGCTGACATCTTCGACTTCCATCAACCCACTGTCAAGCGGCACCACCACCTCGAGGAACAGCCCGGACTTCTGCCTCTCATTGAAAAGCACGGGACGAATTCCGTACTTGTATACCCTGAAAATGCCCGACTCGTTGACATCAGGACTGCGGCTACTCAAGAGGACGACAGTGGATCAATCAAGACCCGCCTTCCCTGCATGTGGCATTGTTGTAGTGTGCCACCAGAAAGCATAATACATGAGGATGGAGTGATTTGGATAACTGAAAATGAGGATGTGAGTGTCTTAGTCTCTCACGCAACGTTCTCTTGGGCTTATTCAACTCAGGGATCCGCGAATGGCGCCTTGGAAATTCGGAGATTCTAATGAATACCACGAGGCATAACTTTAAAACACATCGTTATTATACCCCCCTCATACCCCAGAAGCATAGAAGACCACCATTCAACGATACCACATTTATCATTTCATTTGTGCTCGGAGCCTTGAGCTTAAGCTTGAGTTGTAATGGGTGCCCCCTCGCCTAGTGATTATTCAAAAGTCCCACAGCCTCTGAAGTACACATACAACTTGGAGGAAATCGAACGACTCACGGAAAATAAGGATAGCGCTAACCATCGCCAAAATGAATAAATATGACATGGCGGCAATATGTACCGTATATGTGGTCATGAGTGGCGACAGACGTCCGAAACCTACGCGATAATTATTAAATACCTTGAAGCAACCCTAATACACCCTTACTTTTTTGTCAACAGAACACGTATGCAAAGAGAATAAAAGAATGAACGTGTCGTGTATGCATTTACCAGAACGAACCATGACACTACTGTTGACGAGTAACGACGTCCACCGTCTTCCAACTCTTGAGTAGTGTCTTGCGTACGCTACCCATGCCAGACCCGTGTTGGGGATGATCGTACTCCTTGAGCTTGGAAAGAACATCTGCCCCACGACGGTCGGCCGGCGCGAAAGGTTGGTTCCACATGCTGAAAATGAAATCAGTCGGGGCAGGTTGTGTATGCTGTACCGTGCCATCAGTGAAGGGATACAGAAGGAAGCAAAAGGGTCACGACGTACCACAGTGATCTCGTGAAGCTCCCGTTGAATGGCGAGACAGAATCCATCAAGATCTACGCATGTCATTTAGCGACAGATGTAGACGCATCGCGCTGGATGGAACGTACCGAGATCGTTCATGTCATAATTGAAAGGATTTTCGCTAGTTACCGATGAAAGAATAAGCATGGAAGAGACGGAGAGACGAAAAATATATACATTTCCTGACCAATCTCTAAAAAGCCCAGCAAGAGGAATGAGGCGAATGCGGTTCCAACGATAGTCAAGTACCCCAGAGCTTCGTATACTTGGAACTGGTCGACAAGCTACATCAGCAGGTGTAACAAGAATGATAGGCAAAAAAACACAGACCGGAAGGAGGAGAAGGTATAGCCTGAGGGGAACGAAGTAATTCAGCATGCGTCTCCAACACTAGGTCCAAGTGGAACTTACCACAACGACATCCGCAAATGGGTCTGGTATGCGAAGGGAAGAGGGGTGCTTGCTATGCGCTCGAGGTTGCTCATGGTATCCTGCATCATGGTCAGGTTGTTCACCGCGGCGGAGGCAACGGCGGGAGCCAACAAACTACCCCGCAAAAGAACTAGCCAGAATTTCAGGTATCAGATATTACAGGGTTAGAGAAAGACGTACATGCCACATAACTAAAGGATGAAGTGAGCAGTCAGAATCAAGTGGAGACTGGAGATGAACTTACTTTGATAAATAGAGCATAATTTCCAATGGGACATTGCTATCTCCCAGCTGAGGCTTCCTCTTTCTCCCTAGAATATTTCTGTTTCCTTCGCTTAGCGGCTTCGCCCTCGTCGCCCGCCTCATGCACTGCCGGAATATCCACTTGAAAAGCAAAAAGAGCGGAATGTAGTCATACAACGAGTTCTTCGGCGGATTCCTCGCGGGCTTCAACGGGCGGTGGACATGCACATCGGGTAGAGCTTTCTCAGGGTCAAAGCTCTTCGTTCGTCGCAGCTTCTTTCCACCGTTGAGGGAGAACCAGCTGGCCTTTTTTCCTTTGTCTTTTCCGACCAAGGTTTTGTCGCCTAGGGGCAGGGAGGATGCCGTGGTTATTCCGGGGTCGGATGATGGGCTCATGCTTCTAAGTCCGACTGGAGTTTGTCCGTGGGCAGAAGGATGTTCACCGTCCTCCGATGCGTGCCAGAGGGGCATCATCTCGCTCTCGTCCATAGAAACGTCGCCATTCGCGTAGCGAGGAAGAAAGGAGATGAGAGGGTAGAGATCTTCAAAGTATACTCCGTTCTCGCCGCGAAGGTAGTGCTGGAAATTATGTGTCGGTACGTTGTATCAGACGAATAGCAAAAAAGAGTAGGCTACCTTCAAGGAAACAGAAAAAGCTTGGACCTTCCGGAAGACGATTAAGAAGGATGAGATGCGGAAAATGGGATGAGTTCACCAAGTTAATCATAGATTTCTTCTCGATGATACTCTGCAGCTCAGTCTGCGTAGGGTTATTATCCTTGTCTAGGCGTTGGTTTGGGACATGAATCCAGATCTGAAATGGATAGTAAACTTAGCAACAGTAGCTGACCAGCGAGTGTGTAGGTAGACAATGTGGAGCAGAAGGTGCACGCCTCACAGACAACACTTGGCCAGTGCAGATCGTGCCAACCACAAACTACCCGAAGAGATGAAAGGGCAGAGGAGAGGGCTTCTGATTGTGAAGATACGCACCATCTGAGCAATATTCCTTGACGACGTCTCGATATTCGTCCACATCTTCCGACCGTCCTGGTACCTGGATCCAACATGTTCAGGCGGACGCCTCCGCGACCGGCGCAACACAGGACTTACCGTTCATATGCAGATGATGTCCGAAATGAAATGACCTATAGCAGCTCGTAAGAAGACCTAGATCCTACGCGACATACGAAAGCAAAGACACGTACCAGACCGAGAACCGTACCCAGGACAGTCAATAGCTGCGGAGAAACCCCAAGATTGGCCGAAGTAAAATCCGAGACCAAGCAGACCACTAAAGAAGAGATTGTCAGTCAATGGTCATGTCTCTACGAACTGTGAATATTTGAATCCTTACTAGTGGCCACGAGGCTGAAGAAGAAGACCTCCGGCCAAATGTCATTAATAACTGTCGCATTGAATTTTTTGACGGTCCAACGACCGTGAAAGAGTGGATTTTGTGCGACCATAATGGCGGAGCTCAGGCCTCAGGAGTGACAACTTGAAAAGACTTAGACAGGGAAGAAGCTAGAGTGCGGGGTGATTGGCAGGAACCCCTCACCGTGATCTGACACACGTGGAATCTAGAATGCGGAAGTTTCAGCGCCGCGGTGACAAAAAGTTAACCGCAGAAAAATCTTGAACGTTAAACCTGAACCTTGGGGTGGGGGGGAAGAAAACAGAAGAAAGCCTTGCGTCCGGTATAAATACAAGGAAGCTCCAGGGGCGAGGCTTCCCGGGCGCTGATTCCTGAATCAAACGTCTTCAAAGATGAATCGACGGATCAGCAGACGTTGCAGTTTTAAACACCTCCTTCCAACGTGTTTCCCCTAGCCCTCCCCACAGCCCTTACAGTATCCAACTCACACGTATGCTGGAAATCACCATTGGTATCCAGATTGGTCTATTGACAGAACGGTATCTTCATTTTGAAGAACGGCAGCTGGTGACAATAGTCTGAGTCATCCGACCATGGATGGCGATTGCCTTATGGAGAAGTGAGAAAATCGCCGGTGGTTACTAGTGGTTACTTGGCTACCTACCGCCACGCTCGACTGATACTTCAGGACCGCTACACACACAGAGGCATCAGCTATCCCTTGACCGACCACTACCCCGTACGTGGCATCTCGATAGAGCATATAAACAGTCCGCGGATTTCTCTAGCGCATCTCATTCTGTCCACTTTTGATGCACGACAACTACGGGACGACAGAAAAGGGTCCCTCTGGGCATAGTTGACTTATTAATGGTATAATCTGACGCACGGTCATTCATCGGTATCGTATCGGTTTCAACCCGGACTGTCTCAAGTCTCCGTGGCCATTGCTCAAGGAGCATGCATCCGCACCACGCGCCGATCGCGAACCGCAAGCTTTTTACTCGATTATTAAATTTATTCGTTCTTAATCCCCTCGCGTCGTCTTGTATGTCGCCGGATATTCGAGCTTGAATCTTATACCTTTAGTCGTGACGCTGGTTCTGTGGCACCCCCCGCCGTCGTTTGCATCGCTCACGCATGGTAATTAAGTCCGGGGAAAACGGATGCTCCCCATCGTTAGTGTCTTTGTAATCTATCCCTTAGGGGACGACGAGTCGACGACACATCTAAAATATGTCCATATCTTCTTTGCAACGGGTCTCTCTCGGTCTCGGCCTCAGTATACTACCCGATAAGTGGCATGTCGCGACGACGGTTTCTAAGATAATGCCCGATATCATCAATCTGCAGGACACATTTACCCCACGAAGGATAGATCACTTGAACGCGGCTAGTATAAACAGTGTGTTATCGTGTTCACCTTGCTCACTCCCATCATTCCCTCGACGTGGATGGGGACGGTCATCTACAATGATGTGCTAACGTTGGCGAGGGATCTGTGAGTATTCAACGAAGTAGGACCTTGCTGGGGATGTACTGACGCGGTGCATCCTGCTCAAGACAGGCTTTCAAGGTGAGATAACTTGCTCTCTATGCCTTCTGTCCTTTCTGTCTCATCACGTTGCGGTTCAGCGGTATTACACCGGCTGCAGTGCTCTACTAGCATACGATTATCTACTTACCTTCTCCGACGAGATCGAATATGCGTGGGGAGCAAGATCAAAGAAGAGTTTCAGTGCGTCAATATTTAGTGCCGCCTCGCCGCTTCCTCTCATGCTTGCGGTAGTCTTCGTCTTGTTCCTTATTGTGCGTCCGTGCCTTCTCGCGGTTATATGATTGATAAGAGAGAATGCCACTCGGTAGAACCGTTATGTTCCAATCGCCTTCTGTGGGATAACCCTGTTCGGTGAGTAAACCGCCATCGCTTTGTTCTCCATGTTTTTAAGCTTACTCCTTTAGCATATTACTCTCCTCTGTGGACCTTTGAGGTAAGATGAATAGTCCCTACAAGTTTTGCGAAATAATGAACATCTTTGGCGACTTGGGAAACAGATGCAAGCAATACCTACGTTCCTTGAACATCTTGGCACCCACTTACCTCCCGGGACTGTAGCTGCAATCGCTTCGCAATTGTCAAATGGCTTCAAACCTTGCTCATTGTAATACCCGCCGAGACGGTCCTGCTGCTTCGGTAAGTCTTCCCACTACAGCATCCGACGCATGAACATCCCAAGTCGCTAATAGAATCTCTTCCTAGTGCCCGAGCACTTTCAAACAAATACACACCTCTCGTTATCTTATTGTCGTCCATCATGATATCACAGTGTATAATAGTATTTTACGCCATGTCTCGGCCAGAAGAGAACAACGGTGAGCTATGCCTAGTTACTAGCACCCATCTTTCTTACACTTATTCGCTGCTATGGAAGCTCTTCGATTACCGCCTCTTGATATCGATGCTTTCCATGGTGGGTGTACCGTGCACGTGCACAATCTCCCCGTTAATTGAATTGGTATGCAGTTTGTATTCTATATTCCAACCCTGTCATGTACGTTCCCGTTCCATTCCCTGTACATCTCTCACCTTTCGTCTTAATCCACCTTAGGGACGCGTCCTATCTCTCCGCATCAGTCCTTTTCGATAGTCTCATCTTCGGCCTCACCTTTCTGACGACGTCTGGGGGTCTCCGTCACCTCCGTCCGAAGACGATCTTGATGAAAACTATCCAGCGAGATGGGTTCTACTATTTCCTTGCCATATTAGCTGGAAACATCGTCTGGTTAACGCTATCCCTATCCGGACGTGTAAGCGCTATCGTCTTCCGTCTTCAACGCGATGCGTTTACTGATCGATTTAAAGCCTGGACTGAAACTCATGAACGCACAGTACGTTTCTAGCCTCGCCCTCATCTCTGGCTTTAATTGACTTGATTGTGATCCCAGACCAAGCCTCCTGTACGTCTCTTTCTTTACTGTCTTTCAGCGGGATAATTGATTATCTCTGCAGGTTTACATCTATCCTGATCAACCGCCTCACCCTCTCATTGCGGCGCGTCGGCGATCGGAATCATATTGGATGGGGCCTGGAGACATTTGGATGCACTGAACATGAGCTCAGGTACGCCTGTCGTCGACGTGAAAGATGTCTGTTGTCTAATATTCATGAGCAGTTTTCTCAACGCTGGAGCCGATACGGACGGCAATTCGTGAAGTATTCAATTTATGGAAGATACATAACGCCGCCACATACCCGTTTGTTTTAATTATCAGTATTTTACGGAAGCTTAAGTACACAAACGAGGAGGGATAATGAACATCAAAAGGTACCCGTCGAAAATTGAACTAGTCCTGAAGGATAGGGGCGGAGGTTATCGTGGCAGAATGTCTGTTACACTGGCAGACACTACAGTTGATTCGTACTGTGCGACGGGAAACAGCAAGGGATAAAGTCTGCAGGTTGGAATGCAATTGAGGGACGCCCCATGTTCTGGTCTGGAATCATTATTGTACTTGTACATGTCCGAATCAGAGGGTAAATATTATACAACATAAGAAGCTGTAGTCTGAGCTTCGGGAACCAGGAAAAGGCGTGGATTATAACGAGGTATAGTCCATTGAGTGATTAGAATGGCGTCCCGGATCCCATCATAATCACCGTTCCTCTTCGCTATGTAGCTCCGCTCAGTCCACTCGTGGTAACACTTCCCGCAGACCCAAGCGCAAACATCCCCTCAGCAATTCCACCGTACGTTCCTAATGGTTTGAAATTATAGCTTGGTGGACCTGGCGAAAGCGCGTAGGATGGTGTCGAGGAACGCGACTTCAAATGCGTCGCTACTGGATCGTCTGAGTAAGCCGATTGGCCATGATATAATGGACTATTGGCCAAAGCTTCCATTTGTATGGCGCTGCGTCTTCCCCGACCATAATAAGAAAGCATATTGGAGGGATGATAAGGGTCCACTGTCTGACAGTAGTATGTATAGACGATGAGATAGTGTAGTGTTGCAGGAAGAAGGTAGAAGAGGAAGGACGAGAGAACAAGCGTTGGGGATTCTAGGTCGTAAGTGGACATACAATCTAGACACGAAGTCAGAAAATTTCATGGGAGTTGAACGCCACATACGCTTCTCCGCGTTAGCCATGGACAGCGCGGCAGGCTGTTTCCAAGAGTAACCTCTCTGGAAGTTGTTATTCAGTAAAGCGGCTAAATAAAAGTACTGACTTGGAACACGCACAAATGTCGATTTATCTTCCAGTCTTCCCTCAGACGCTAGTAAGACGCACTCTTTCACGACATCGTTCTGATCCCACTTCAGTACATCATTCTCCTTTCCGCTGAAGGATGGAAAGACATACAGCAAAGAGGAAGTATGAAAAGCACGTGACCACGCCGGCAAGCGACACCAGAACAGCGTTCAGGAAGGACAGATATGCATACAATCGGATCAAGAGTGGATTACGCTAATGAGGTAGATGCTGAGAGTCAGAGTGAAAGAAGACAGGGAGACAGACGAACCATGACAGCGCTGAACAGTCCGATGACTTCGACCATACACGTCAAGGAGTAAATAACACCTAGTATAAAAGAAACATGGGCGAGGTCCGAGAGACTTGCTGTGCTCACCCTTCAATCAGTTTTCTGGAGTGGATATGAAGAAATGTACCTACCTGCGGCATCAACAGCTTCATCCTCAAACGCGGATTGCTACAATGTGAATAGTATCAAACTGGTAATCTGACATGGCATGAAAGGGCACGAACTGCGCTAGAGAAGCATCATAAATATAAGCATCGACTGCCAATAGAAGTTAGAGAAGATACTTACAAGGCAAAGTATCTTATTGTGTTGATCAAGGAGACTAGATCTTCGTCAGATCATATCTGAGAAGGAAATCCAGAGAAAACCGTACGTGCAACAATAACATTTCTCCAGTCTACTTCATAAACGTGGCTGAAGAACGTACGGGGAGCATGGGCAGATACTGTCGATATAGCTCAGCGTCTCACAATATCCTCGTGGCAATCGTTGACTTACCACCCATTCCCGGAAGCATGTTATCGACTACACAATGATCGTCAGATGTACAAGTCTTAATAGGGCACGATAAATGGATCTTACCGCGAAGCTGAAGAGGAGGCGGACGAGTTGGACTCATGATTGGCAATAGACTAGCTATTGGAGGAACACCAGGTTAGAGAAGCGTGCGCCATCCCGCCGTCGTTGTTAAATATGTCGGCCCAGCATATGTCTGGGGCTGTTCGAGTGTCATGATACAGTGATGGTCGAATCATGACGCACAACGAGTGGGAAACCGGCACCTCCATCATCATGGAGACAGATACGCTGGAGCTTTGATGGCGGAATATTTGATCTCCGACAGCCTTATAAGTGGCACGAACGCTACCGAGCACAACAGAACATGTATTCCAAGGCCATGAACGGAGGTAAAGATGATTATACACTCGAGAACTTCTTGATGAAGCCATACATTGGGATCGCGCCGCTTCCACTCGGACTCTTGACATCAACCGACTCGGTTACGGTGTAGCCCAAAGACCGATAAACGGGGACCTACGAGGATATGAAGACAGAGATGGACCGAGAATATTGGGGCTTACAGCAGAAGTTCCAAGTGTCTCCATGCAGCTACAGACTCCGGCATTCTTCGCCTGAGATGCGGAAAGTTCAACGACTGGGGACTGGATTATCTTTATGGTGGCGCACCTTGTCTTCCACGGCTCTGAGCATCCTGCCGCCGATTCCTCGCCTCTGGTGGGTCTTCAGCAAGCCAATGACCTGGAGCTGGTATCCTCCGAGTTTGACACCAGGACCAAAGACATTATCGGTATAGTCGTCATAAGCGGAGAGGAACTAATAGCGTGTCATCAATATAAATGACTACAGACTACAGAGTTGGCTCACATAATCCCACCAGTCGACAAGATGTTGCGGGAGGGACCTCATGATGGTATTCCATCCCACCTTTTCCTTCTGTTCCTCGCTACGGGGGGATTGATCAGTTTTCTGGTTTCGAGATCGTGCTGAAGGGCTAAATACTTCAGGAGCCATTTCCCCCCAGGTCCATGCCAAGCAGCCACACCTACGGTTCTGACGTCTTTACCGACAGGCTCTTCAGCGATCCACAGTTCCCCCGCGGGGTCGAGAAGAGCAGCGATGATGTGTGCTCGTAAGAGTGAACGCGACAGAGCAGGGTCGCTGTTCAGAGCTCCGCCGAAGTATGCTGTCGGGGGGTCTAACGGTGTCCTTGGAAGCAAGGAAGATAGACCACTTACTGCCAAAAGCGTCAGTAAGGACTTCCACCATTTCATTGATGCTTTCATCTACGTAAATAATTAGGCTCTGAATTCTGGATGTGATCTCTGTCTGGGAGGACATACCGCTAGGGTTTTCGATCACTCGTACAACAATTTCCATGGGTAGATAGATTCTCTCGAGCGATGCTGGAGTGAAAGAAAGAGCAGGCGTCTACTGTAGTCTACTGATCAGAACTATTAGTATAAAGAGCAGACGTCTACTGATCAGAACTATCATAGCAGAGGGTTGTTCCATCTTGTTTGATGTTGGTTTGATGGCCTCCTCAGGCTCGTCGACTTCGCCTTTGCCACGATTGCTTCCATTACAAGATATCAAGATATTTGTACGCGTAAGAGTCGATGTATTGCTAACATGTCCATCCACGACGGAGAGAAACCTGGACAGTAGAAGGGACTTCAAGCAGAGTCTGTGACCGTGACTGGTATGATAACGCCGCTGATATATATTCCTACCGGGGTCCGTTCGCCGCTTTGACCTTCTTCCAATGCAAGCCTCCAGTGCTCTAAGTTCCATGGATCAAGATATCTTCTCGCTATGTGGCGACCTAATGTTTGAGCTTTGTCCACTCATGCCAACTGCGCGTCTCTGACTCTCGGTGTCGTGGTTCAAACGTTCTCAATTAACCCGCATTACGCTTTGCTCGAGGTCTTACCCTATGGAACATTGTGGTCCATTGTGCCATTGTGCTTTTGCTTTGTTCTCCACAAAGAGTTATGCCGCATGGACCACACGGCCGTGATTACCGTCTTTGTCAAAGCAACCTAGAAAGGTATATTAAGAGAGCTCAGATCTTTTCAACAAACCAACGCAAAAAAGCACCCTCTTCTCAACACAATCAATCAGTACGCCCCCCAACCTCAGTCTATATACTCCCAGAGAGATGCCTGCTATTCGTCGCACGCCAGCCACTTTGGAAGGCGAACCTACGATCACTCCCGCCACGAAAAGTTCTACCCGGACTCCCCTCGCACGATCCAACTCGCCCTGGGGCTCTACTCTCTCGTCTCTCACATCCAACGACTCCATATCGAGTCATGTCACCCAAGGGACTCCCCTCACACGCGCCAACTCGTCCTGGGGCTCTAGTCTCTCGTCTCTCACATCCAACGACTCCATCACGAGCCATGACGGTGAAGCCTCCTCCGGAGGTGGTGGCGCTGATCCTGCTGATCACAGCGAAGAAACGAACCACATCGGAGGCAGCGTGTGGTCTATACGCGACTCCAGCGTTTCTCGAGCCGAGCAGTCTGCGCGACAGGATGCCGCGAGGCGTGGCAACGATGGCGTCCAATTCATGAAACAGTGGGAGCTCATTAAACAGCAGCGGCTCCAGGAGAGGAGGGAGGAGGCCCTTGGAGCCACCGCTTCGGAACTCTGGGATTACGAGAATGTTGTCAGGGGGTTTGGTGCCTTTTTACCTCCGCTCATTATCGGCGACGACGAGTCGGACAGCTGGTCCGAGGATTCGGACGTGCAGAAGGCAGACGAGCTTTCAGAAGATGCGAGGACAGAGTGCGATTCCCCGCGC
>RZIO01000005.1:1876104-1911627 GCA_004338095.1 Gloeostereum incarnatum
CATATGCAGAATGGACACCTACGTACCTCGTTTTTCTGTAGACCAAACAAGTTCAAGCAGATTTTGAGATTCAAGCCTGGCAAATTTGGGGAGATAAAAAAACGGACTTGCTGCAGTGATGAGCCGAGTACAATGTATAGCGGCAACGTCCTACAACGTCAAAAAAAGCAAGGTCCGACATTTTACAGGCGCTACCAGGGATCGAACCTGGGTCTTAGGAATGCTTACGTAAGCATTACATAAGCTACATCAGAATCCTAAGTGATAACCACTACACTATAGCGCCATGGGAGACATGGTCTTGAGTTGTAATATTGAGCAACAAAAAACAGATGGCTTTCTTTTCTCACCGGCGACCCGCCGCACTTTGACCTCACCCATCATGAACTCCCACACATTCCAACCCAATCCCGACTTTGGCGTACCCAAACTACGACAAAGAGTCCTCGCCAGGCAATACCGCCCGCCGTCCCCCCTTCCCGCCGACCGCGAGCCTCCACGCACAGAATACGTCTCCGGTTACTTCGCCTTCCCACCCGGAAAACCCATCGACGAGATCCTCAACCCCCCTCCTCCCCCGCCCGATCCTGTCGAAGAGCAAAAACGCAAGGACGAAGAGGCGCGTCAGAGAGCCCTCGACGACGCCTACGAAGCTTACCTACGCGATGTGGAGAAACGACGAGAGGCGCGAGCTGCAGCCGAACGCGCGGAGGCTCTGAAGGGCGAGGAGGACTGGGTGCGTAGTGGGATGTCTCTGAGGAACGAGAAGGGTGAAAGAGACGTTGCTCGGACAGAGGCGATAAGGGCCGAATTGAAGATTCGAGATGAGGAGGAGATGTTGACGAAGCGTTGGGAGAAGTACGAAGTTCGTTGGAAGGAGATCAACGCGAAAGTCGCAAAGGAGGTTTCGACAGGAAAGAGATGGATTCAGTTCGTGGACATCCCTTGGCCTGTTCCGACGCCTGTTGATGCGAAGAAGAAGGAAAGGGCGGTGACTTTGCGGGATATCACCTTGAGTGCCGTGCAAGACTTTCTGTTGGGCGGTTTGAAGGTAAGAGGCTGCACTGTGACCCGTAAGGACAGGATACGCAGCTCTCTTCTACGCTGGCACCCGGACAAGTTGACTGGCATCCTGGACCGGGTGACTGAAGAGGATACAAATGCTGTTGGCGAGGGGATCAGTGTTGTTGTCCGCTGTCTTCAGCAGATGAACCACGCCGCCGCAAAGTAAGTCAGACAGAAAGAGTTTTTCTTTCTCTCTTAGGCTCTAGCTAGCGCTAGCACCGATTCTGGCGTTCAAGTGTATTACAGTTTCATACATTTACTTTGGGTGTGTAAGCGCGATAGGTCTCACCCTGGGGCCGCCAATGTAATTTTGTGGCGCACGACAATGGCTTTTGTCGTAACATGAATGCGTGGTCCACGCCAGTGCTCGCTCCAGTATGCAATAAATTCCTGGTGGCATTGTAGATTTTTGCGCTGTCCAATACCCTGGTTTGACCCCTCCAAAAATGACGAGCATTTCTGCACCTCAATTTTTGCGCAGAACGAATTTGTCCTTGTTTGTCCGCCCAGTTCACCCCTTAGGCACTTAATTGCTCCTTCGCTCGCAATTATATCTGCTTGATCTGGACGCCAACTTGGGCCGTCGCTGGCGTGGACAAGCTCGGTCCAAGCGTGCCCTCCGATCTTATGCTATAAATGCTTGGACCCCCTTGGACCTCAGCCATCTCCACTCGGACCCATATAGCTCGGATACGGATCTACGTGTTTTTGTTATGATCTCCTGCGCCACAAGTCCGGGTTGTCTCAAAGAGGTATCTTGGCCTGGCAGGCAAGTGGCCCATGCCCAGGTTAGGTAAAGTATAAAACCGCGTAGAGATTGGGTTGGTTTTTTGTCCTCTTCTTCAATATGCCTCGCACTAAGAAGCCTTCAAAATTTGCCACCAGTAACTTCCACCCCTACAACCAGCAACAGCCTACTCAGATTGCAAGCCAACCGAGCAGCAACCCAGTGAGTATTTTATTTTCTTGCTTTCTTCATGCCACTCTTAAATTCTATAGGCCAACACAGACGCAGACGGTCAGAAAAGTACTGCTCCCGCGCTGCCAGTCTTAGATAACCGCGCCCAATGGGTTCCCTTCCTCGAATGGGTCCCGGATCCTATTCACAACCCCACGGTCCCCTACGAGCCAGGCCCCTCAGCCCCAGTCGCGTTCGATCCTCCCTTCAGCCGCGACTCTAACCAGAACGACGTCTGGGGCGTACTGTTGGACCATTCCCTCCAAAGGCGCCCAAACTCGGTTCGAAATCCCGATGACCATATCTTCGCCCACCAGCCATGCGATTCGATCAAGTTAATGATTATCGTGAGTCGTTGGGTGCCCCTTCCTACAGGGTCTACACACGATCTAATTACTGGCACGACGCAGTGGCCCGGATACATTGAAAATCCCAACGTAGCACCGATGTTCGACATTCCCTTGCGATCCAACGGTCGTCTGATCACGCGTAACGACCTGGCTTATAGCGTGGCATTTTGCTATCATAGCTTCAGAGAGGTGCGCCCCCGCCCCCGCTGCCGTTTATCTTCGCACTTACATCGACTCCGCCGAAATAGAAATGTCTCCGTGAGAAAGGCCTCAATCATGATCACCACTGGTCTTTCAACAGGGTCAAGTTCACCAACATGCGACTCTCGACTCTGTGGAATTGGAGGGACAACATTTGGAGGGCCTCGATCCGCTGCTGGACGAAGTATCCTCTCTCATATTTTGATGACTTCTACCACAAGGGACAGGCTGCTTCTAAAGCGAGAGCTGTGAAGAAGAAACGTGACACGGAGAACAATGCGACTGTGGATGGCAATGATGATGGCCAAGATACTGACGAGGAGATGTCCGGAGCATTCTAGTGTATATAGAGCATTATATTTTTATTGTATAAATTGTATCTGCACTTAATATGTATATAGCACCTTCAGTAGCACTTATAGCCACGGTCAAAGCTTCGAAGTTCGAGCTTGCAAATCGGCATCTCGGAATTTCGACAGAGCGGATAAACCTTATAAACACGATAAAAGTTCCACATAGACGTCCGAAATATGTACAGAGTTGGGGACTCCCGATTCATTTTTATATGAGGCGTTAGTGGCAGCGCCGATCAGTACTGTGACATCTCACGTGGAATCAAATTTCATCGTGACACCACGCGTCTTAATGACCAACCAAACACGTTGATCCCTTTCAACAACGCGTTTCTGCTTTTCTTGCTCTCAACTTCTACTAAATACCCATTGGAACCTATACAAACATTATGACCCAGAAGTACCCCAAGGTAGCAGGTGCGTTGAGACGCCAGCGCCGTGGGTGTCCTTTACTAATGTGCAATTTTAGGGTACGAGCTGACACAGCAGATTGGAGGCGGAGGGTTTTCTACGTGAGTGATCCATTTTCAGGAGATTATGGGATCCCAACCCGCTATTTTTGTCCTGGCTTCAACTGACATGCATCCTTCCTGAACAGGGTGTGGCGTGCCACCAACTTCGCCGAACAAAGGGTAGCCGCATGCAAAGTCATTGTCATCACCGAAAATACGACGGAGACTGAGAGGAAGACTATAGAAAAAGAGATGCGAGTGCATATGGCTTTGAAACACGAGCATGTCCTAGAGTTCCTCAACGCTCTCGTTGTCGACTTGAAGCACAAGCAACGTTATGTCCCGGGGATATACATGCTACTGGAGTTGGCTGCCGGTGGAGATCTGTTTGACAAGATAGGTGCGTACCCATGCTCCCGTTTTCAAACACAAGAGAGAGATTGATGCCTCCTCTAGCTCCGGAGGTCGGCGTTGGCGACCAAGTCGCGCATTATTACTTCAGCCAACTTATCTCAGGGATGGTACGTCTGTCGGACTATCCGTACCGCTATCCGTTAAGCAGGAGAACCCTCCTCCAGGACTACATTCATAGTCAGGGAGTATGTCACCGAGATATAAAGCCAGAGAATATCCTCCTTGATATTGCTGGCAACCTCAAGATTTCAGATTTCGGGCTCTGCGCAGTTTACAAACTAAAAGACACTGGGAAAATTAGGACCTTAACCGAGCGGTGCGGAAGTCTTCCTTACGTGGCTCCAGAGGTAAGCTACCTGGACCGTAGGCCTCCCGGGTGATGCTAATCAGTCGGAACACTCCAGTTGGCTGGAGACGCTCCATATCAAGCCGAACCCATCGATGTGTGGGGAATCGGTGTCATCTTGTTCACGCTTCTTGCCGGAAGTGAGCGCTACCCTCTGTTTATTTGTCGTACAGATGTTGATGCAGACAGTTACCCAGACACGCCATGGGACGAACCCACCACGAAAAGTCCAGAATACATGCGGTACCTCTCAGGAAAAATATTTTCAGACCCTCCGTGGAACAGGATTGGAAATGACGCGCTTTGTGAGTGATGCTCAGTGTTCTGTTGCAAATAATACTGATAGAACATTTAGCTCTCATCCGTGGAATGCTCACTGTAGACCCAGAAGAGCGACTGACACTAGCCCAAGTGTTCCAACACCACTGGTGTGCGCGGTGCGCTTTATCTGTCCCAGATCTGTTACAAGCGGGGCTCAATATCTCTCAGACCGAGCCAGCTAGCTGGCCAAAGTGCATCCACCCTTGCAGAGAGACTTACACAGTCCTTGAAGCAAAATGGAGACCTTGAGTACGCCACGCCTCCCGTGGTGCAAGACAGGTCCGCTCTGCATCTTCGTTAGTACGAACCTTCCGTTAGCTGACGTCTTGAGTAGCGACCACATGGACACAGACGAAGATCAGATCATGCTCTCTGCGAATCCAAGATCCCAGTTCACCCAGTCATTGATGCTCTTTGTATGTATCCCTGCCGGCTCTCCTGTGCCTCGAACGTCGCTTATGCCTTTCATCCAGTCGCAAACCCAAGGTGGAAGCCGATACACGCCTCATCTTACACGCTTCTACGCAAATGTGGCGCCATTTGTCCTAATGGAACTGATCCGTAGAGCCTTGGAGAACTTCAAGGTGCAATACAGGGAGCGCCCGGCGGAGCAGGACAAGCTCCTTCTACGCGTTGGCGGTCATGATGCTCGTAAGGTGACCTTCAAAGGTTGGATAACCGTCGAGTCATTCAACTATAAAGCGATCGAGGGTAGCTTCTGCGTTATGCAACGAGACGAGGTCAGAATATCTCAGCCGTTTGACTGCTGCATCTTTGTCTGATGCATTGCTGTTTTAGGGAAATCCCATCTCGTGGCGCCAGCTCTGGAAAGCCCTCGTTCAATCTGAGGCTGTTAGCCCACATGTGCTTCGAAAATAGTGAGCGATCTCTGAAAGGCGACAACACATCCACACTACCGATCTGTACAAATATGACCCGATTATATTAGTTGCTGTAGTTATACTTTTACATGTATCCAGTTCAAATATCACTGCTATCTCTTGGAGGAACCCTCAGGCGCTTCGAACAAAGTTGGACGCTGGGCCGTGACCTTTCATAACACCAATATTCGCTGGAGCCATTTGTCAGGGAGGGACTAGAAGTGAGCGGGAGGGTACGCACCTGATCTCCGCTCCCAACCCCTTGTTCTTGACTTGCTTCCCTTCAACGCAAGACTGCGGTCGACAAACTTCCGTACCTTGCTTGAAGGTAAAACGGTGTTTGTTGGAGGAAGCCTCCGGTCGGACGCTGATAATGTCCGGATAATTCGTGAACTACGTAGATATCCAATGAGTAGGATGCACTCTCAACTTCAAGAAGAAATGTCCTCACCCGATGATGATATCCTTTGGATTGTTACCAGGCCGTCGTTTCTTCTTCCGGGTCTTTGGTTCTGACTTTGGGTCTGAAGTGCCTGTAGTTTTGGCGTTCTTTTTGCGTGAAGAAAATGCGGAAGCAAAGACATGGTCCGGAAGATAATTCGGATTTGGAGGCTTGTCTTCAGAGATTCCATGGAATACATCATCATCCATGGAGTCGTCAGAGTCGTCGGCCTCGGGATCGTCGAGGTCCTCGCTATCATCTGAGCCAGAGGCATCATCCAGGCCTGACGATTCTTCGTCGTCCCCTTCCTCTTCTTCGTCTTCAGGCCCCGACTCGTCGTCAGCATCTTGCATCGCTCTCCTCATTCTTTCCATAATTGCATCTCCTCCATCCCCGTTGTCTATTCCTCCAAACTCTTCTTCATCATCTTCGTCGCTAACGTCGACGTCCTTCACCACAGATATTTTCTTTTTACTGTGTGCTGCTTGCTCCTTCAGTTTCCTGTCCTTTTCCCTGTTCAACGCTTTCTTCTTTTGTTTGGCTGATGCCTCTAGTTTTTTAAGGGAATCAGAGCGTTCCTTGGCGGCCTTCTTGGAATGCGAGAGTGAGACAGCCTCGGGCGCGTCGTCGTCGCTGGAACTGTAGCCAGAGGGTGCCATGAGGAGATGGTGGTTTCTGTGAAGCAGCAGAATTTAGTTCTCACGCTCTTCGGGCCGACCTTCCAGTCGTCCGTCAAAGTACTCTCTGCGTACTACTTTGTGATTCACCCAACCTGCTTGGGCATTCGGCTTAAATTACACGGAATGGCCACGGCCAGAGACGACAGATCGGTTTATTTCTCTACCAAGTCCCGGATAGAATGGCTTTCAGCGGAAGACACCTTTCTTGGTACTTCTGAGTTAAAGCAATGGTGTTCACGACCCCGCAGCTCCGACCAGCCGTGCAAGATGTAGATGACGGAGTACTTATTATCGTGTTCTTCCTATACGTTACGGCTCTGGACTCGCTACCATCCCTTCGGTGGTCCGACTATCTCGGTGATACGGTGTCTATTGCTACCTCCATATTTTCTTCAGCCGACCTGTGACTTGAATTGCGTGCAATCTCGACAGCGATAACATAGGCAAGCGGAACTAGAATGACCGTGCCTTGCATGTACGCTTACATCGGATGCCATTAGGTGCCGCTTTGAATTGAACGCTTCCACCGTGACTGTAATGCCCCATCCCGTCTAGCTCGGTCAAAGTGATGGATGCTGGGTGATCTCGCTATCTTCGGAACACGGACATGGCCATTTCCATTATGATGCTGTATTCCCTCTTAACCAGCATACGACCTATACTCCCCCAGAGAGCTCTCGCACCTACACAGGCATGTCTTCAAGGATTGAAATTCTACTCGTTGGCCTCCGAGAAACCTCTCCTGTCTCTCTTGCTTCTGTCGTACTCACACTATATCTATCGTCCCGTCTATTCAGATGGGCATGGAAGACCTTCTTTGCGTTATCGCCGTTTCGCCATGTACCTGGTCCCCCGCGCCTGTCTTGGGCCAAAGGTCTGATTTCAATCATCTTTCGTTGACTCCTGTCTGACGGGTGAGCATTACAGGGAACTTGGGTCAGTTATTCAACCCCAAAGGGCTCCCGTTCCATTTGAACCTTGTCGACCAGTACGGAGGGATGGTGAAAGTCCACGGATTCTTCGGGGTAGTTAACGGTATCCCATGCCCGGGCCTTAACCTGTGCTGACGCGTCTTGATGAACCAGGATGAGCAACTGTACATCTCCGATCCAAGAGCCCTTCAAAGTGTTGTTCTAAAAGATCAAGACGCCTTCGAAGAAACTTCCGTTTTTATAGAGTCTGTCGAGTCTATTTGTTCGCCATGAATTACGGATAACAGCTCCTTACGCCTCACAGAACTAACAAGATCATCTTTGGTCCCGGTCTAGTCGCGACTACAGGTGAACGTCGGAGCCATCTCCATCAATGCACTGCTGGTTTACTCACCAGCATTTGACTTTCATCTAGGTGACCAACACAGAAAGCAGCGGAAGATGGCCAAGCCGGTGTTTTCTCCGACGCATCTCAAGGCGCTGCGCCCGGTGTTCTACGATATCGCGGAAAAGGTGACCCATCTGTTTCCGCTGATTTCTTTAGCTGAACGGTTATGATCCTGATTACCTAGTTATCCGATGTTCTCGTCAAAGAAGCTAAGGCTCATGACATCTTAGACATGTCGGAATGGATGTGTCGTGTCGCTTTGGAAGCAGTTGGTCAGACCATTCTGGGGCATTCGTTCGACCCACTGGATTCTCCTGGCAGTAACCCGTACACGTTTGCGATCAAGGAACTCATGTCGGTCGTTTTTCATTTACCTGCCAACTTTCGTCGAGACTGACCCCAGAAAGCCCGACGATATTCTCACTCTCCCTCCTCCGTCAGTTCGCTCCGTTCTTTGCCCGTCTTGGGAGCCCTTCCTTTCGAAGGCGGCTTGTGGAAAGGATACCACATGGAGCTGTCCAGAAAATCAAAGATATATCTGATGTTATGCACAATACTGCCGTCGGGATTCTCGATCAGAAGAGGGGTGCGCTGAAAAAATGAAGGGGGACTAGACTCTTCTAGCAAAGATATAATCAACCTGTTGTGTGCGTGCAGTTCTTGCCCACTCTTTCGTCTACTCATCTCCTATTTTATGTCAAGTACAAGCCAACGAAATGGCAGAGAAACACGAAAAGATGAGCGACCTGGAGTTGACAGGTCAAATGACGTTCGTATCTATTCCCCCCTTCTGACTCTGAGCGATTGGTAACATGTTCTCTTCAGCGTGCTGATATTTGGAGCTCAAGACACAACCTCCTCGGCGATGTCTCGAATCCTTTACATGCTCGCACGTCACCCAGATATCCAGGATCGACTTCGAGAGGAAGTGAAATCAGCTCTGGAGGAGCACGCGAAGATCGGAGAGAACGATAGACTCGAGTACGACGAACTTCTGGCATTACCGCTGTTCGACGCCATCATCAAGGAGACCTTACGATTGTGAGATGTCGTACTTCGTCACTCTTCATACATTCTAACATCTGATCAGGTATCCGCCCGTTCCATTTGCTCGCCGGACGTATGTCGAATTCTTTGTGCACATTAAGTCCACTCACCCCACGGAATATGTTCCTAGATGCATCAAAGAACGGACAGTGCCTTACGCCACATCGGACTCAAACATATCGCATGTAACAATTCCTG
Organism: Gloeostereum incarnatum; assembly: GCA_004338095.1. Lineage (NCBI taxonomy): Eukaryota > Fungi > Basidiomycota > Agaricomycetes > Agaricales > Cyphellaceae > Gloeostereum > Gloeostereum incarnatum. The sequence continues at coordinate 1,885,133 of RZIO01000005.1, forward strand.
TGGGAACAACTATTTTCGTCGCAATCGCAGGAGCCAATCGTCTTGAATCTATTTGGGGCCCCGATGCGAAGGAATGGAAGCCTGCACGGTGGCTCTCAGGTTCTGACACCGCGAACCCTGCATCGCCCCGTCTTCCAGGAATTTACGCCGGGATGATGTCCTTCCTTGGCGGAGGTAGATCATGCATGTGAGATGGCTGGATTCTTCACGTTCCTGGTACACGCCTCTAAAACTTAGTTCTGTCCAGTGGCTATCAGTTTGCATTGCTCGAGATGAGTACGTTCTAGTTTTGCTACTCGGAAAACCAGCCACTGATTTTTAATCCAGAAATAATGCTATCTGTCCTGATCCTGCGGCTCAGGTTCTTTCTGACAGATGAGCAAATCGGCTGGAATTTATCTCAGATAATATCTCCCTCGATTAGAGGAAAGAACAATGAGGAGACGAAGGGTCTTCCTCTGAAAGTAGAAATTCTAGAGGATTCTTAGAAATATCCTGTGTCTACAGACACCTACAATCCAATCTTCCCCTTTGAATTTCGAAGACTCGGAAGTCTTTGCATACCATGAGCGCATGTGTCCAAAATAGGCAATCACCGCTCAAGTTAAAAGATGATCGACACATGGATGTTAAATCACCAATTCCCAAGATGCGATTGCCCTGAAGTACGTGTACTGTAGTAGACCGTAATACTAATGTTCAAATTAGAGAATGCTGTGATAAAAATTACTCAGTGAGTTAGGCAAGATAGGTTTCATTGGCTCTAGCTTCAACCGCTGTTTCGTCTTCTCCTGACGCTTCTTGATTTTAGCGCGACATTTATCACATAGGAAGCTACCGGTAACTGTGCGATTGCAGGTTTTGCTGCTGCAGATGTTCTAAATGGACGCCGAGCGTCAATATCGCTAGACGCTGAGAGAGACAGAGACAAACGTACAGATGCAGAGGAATGGATCTTAGTTGGGCGAGAAGGAGAAGAGGATGTCATCGTATCCATAGAAATGGCTGCAGGGGACAACAAGGGAGTATTTGGGAAGGCAGAATGCATGCGAACTTGCGTAGCCACCTTCTGACGATGATGCTCTGGAGCATGGGCCACCTCTTCATCAGACAAGAGCTTCCTCTTATTTCCCTTGGGGGTCACGGTTACACCAGCCAAGTTTTGTGCGGGAACGTTCATAGAGTTGATGCTCGAAGAATCTGAAGAATGAGGGGAGGAAGCATGCTGAGGATCATTAGAAGGAGAAAGATCAGGAGCCACAAGAGCCCATGAATGTAAAGTATGCTGAGGGCATAACGCTTCAGACTGCGGAAAAGGCACAGCCGGGACGGAGCCTGTAGATCGCTGACTCTGAGAAGGTACTGGAGGAGAACATAGGAGAGAAGGGTCCCTCGACTCCAACAAGTTAGATGTCTCGGACTGTGGCGAAACAGGGGGAAGATATCCCTCAACAAGGGGAGGGGCATATCCATAAAGGTATGGGTAAGGATATGGAGGCAGAAAAGGAAACACGCCAGGAGGAAAAGCATGAGGGTCTGTCGGAGGGGCACCCGTGTAAGGGGGTGGTTGCAGGGGGTAGGAATACCCTGCCGGAAGCGGAGGAGGAGAATGCAATGGATAGTGCGGATATTGCATCACGGGGCGTTGGGGTGGCGGAGACTGTCGCTGATCTTTCGCAGCACTCTTGACTTTAGTACGAGAAGATCGTTTCTTGGGCTTTGGCATTTTCGTTGATTCATCTCCAGGGACCGCAGATTTTCCGTGTGTTTTAGCCGAGCTTAATGGATGTGATGTTTTGTAGCTCACTATATCAGCCTGAACCTCGTGAAGACATTGCTCAGTCATCGGCTCAAGCGGTGTTGATATAGGCGGCGAGATATCCTGGACAGGAGGAAGTCGCGCTGGCGCGGGTAGGTCGTCTTGGACGAGACGAGGACACGGAGATGGCTCCTTCGCCAGAGATTCAACGTCATACTCAGAGAATTGTTTGGACGGGACGAATTTCTTGAACTGGACCTGCTGTCGTGAGGGAGCCTTCGGAACATAGACCTTGATAAGAGTGGAGTCAGATGAATGAAGCTCCGTCAAGGTTCCTTCAATTTCTGGCGGAGGCTTGTTGGAAGGTGCAACGAGTGGAGGAGTATATACAAATGACTCGTCAGACGAGACGAACGACTGGAAAGGACGAGAATGCGCTGGAGATGGGGATAGTCGCTGGACAGAGGGATAAGGTTCCTTCTCCCGAAGTAGCTGGCATGTAAATGTTCAATGCACATCATGAAAGAAGAGGCTCAGGAACGTACAGCTATGCTGGAATTAAAGACATGCATGACTGAGGTTGAATAGTCACTGGCTCCAGCATCCGATCCGGGCTGATATCTCGTCAGGTGGGAATCGTATTAGATACCGTTTACATGGAGTACCTTTCCTTTGGAGACTTCTGCTGTCATGCCGTTCTGATCAATAAACTTGAGTACTACGCCACTAACCCCAGTATAACTTATGTTCTGCCCGTGTGTGTGAGAAGGCTCTGGAGATGGCTAGGAAAGACAAAAGATGTTCAAGAACGGCTAAAGTATGCGCAAAACACGAAAATCCATACGAGTTCTTGTGAAGATGGTGCTTGACGCGTCCAACTTTGGGTCTGCCGGACAAAAGCTCAAAGTTCCAACTCGATTACAGTAAAGATATCGGCTCATACAATTTCATTCAGCTCATTAGAAGAGGAGGTCGAGCAAGAAGCAATTTGGTGGTCTTCGAATTCGTGGAGAACGCTCATTTCGACAGACTCTCCTAACCCATGGTCCTGCAGAGTGAGACTTGGAGGTGACAACGGGACGTCCTGAAACAGGGGGGAACTGGAGTGTATAAAATCGTGCTTCCAATAGTGCTCGAACTCGAAGGATGGTGGTGGATCCAGTTCAACTTCAAGTCTCGTCATGGTAAAGAGGAAGGCGGTTGTTTGGCGGTTGTGCCCAAGAATCTGAGATTGACGTCAGGTCCATGGACTTATCTCAATCGCGGTCTGCAGGTCTACGTACATTCGAGCTTCCCTTGCTCTCTGCGAACCAGGACCGCTATGCCTCCCTTTTTTATCTTTCTTCCAGGAGATTCCCCAACAGACCGGATTGTCTATCGAGTATGGCTGGGTGAGTCCGAGCGACGATTTGCACGAAGTCTTGGAGCAAAACGGAAGAATCACGCTGGAGTACTCGACTCCTAAGACACTCGATGGAATATCTAGTATGAATGCTACGGAACTTTTGATGTAGTTGATGAAACTCATTCTTTCTCGAGTGCTGGATAACTTCCTCTGAATTCCCTACCTATGTGTGGATTGTCCATCAGGCTCTCGTTACACCTTCAACGATCGGAACGCTCGTATCTACATAAAGCGTCGATCTATTTACGCTCCGTTTAAATGATCCTTCTTTCTTTCCGCTCTCGATATCTTTGTTCTTCATCACGATATCCTCGGCGCTACTGGAGGTACTTGCCCTCGCCTCGAAAGGACGGTCACCAACGGCTTGACGTCGTTTTCACCCCCTTTGTACGAACAACTGTGTTTGTCTACTAAACGGAGTACAGCTCGTTCGTATCGTGTTTTATTTCCTGACTTTCTTCTGCCAGAGCCGCATTAGATGATACAGCCTGATGCATTTCGGAAATCTTGGCTTCTGTCCTAGAACATCTTTCTTCTTCGTCAATCATGGGCTCTTCTGGATATCAGTACCTTCTATTAAGTTCAGGCTATACTGTCCTACGACTCTGCTCCCCAGTGCTTCATCTTTTTTCGTATTCGAAAGACAGTGTTGTATCACCGTCTTGTATGACGATGTTCCTCAGTGGTCGAAAGTTGGCAACGAAACCTGCTTAGTCGCAGAAGACCCTACGGCCGATGCTTCGTTTGAACGATATCAAGGATCAACCGTTCCCGCCGGTTCGTCGGATATCAATATCCGCTCGACTTTTCTTCCTTCAGGTTGTTCGACGCGTTGTCACGCCGCGGGCCTCGCTTCTCAATTACCCGAGAGGCAGTTCATTTTCATCAGAGAGTGAAGAGATAGAAGTCGCCGAATCCCTCCAGCAATAATATCTGTAGTCTGTACATAAGATACGCAAGACAGTAGAAACTTGGTAGAAATGGTAGTTCACCGGCCTGAATCCTGTCGAGGCAAGCCACAGGTGACGGCCAAAGCGTGCCGATCAAATATGATCTGGCAGAGGTCAATATGGTACCACCACGGTGGCGGGAAATATATATAGGTAATTTAAGTAATCAAAGGTCGAATACGATCGTCCTGTTGGAACGCCGGCAAGCCCATGTTCTTCCTGCTGTCGTCTTTCAGGCTTCTCCATTTCCAGAACATCCATGATTGAAGCATGTCCTAGGACAGAGCCAATGAGCCTTTGTTTACGGTACACTCTGTAGCATATCATGTACCTTCTGCGTAGAGAAAACCAGAACAGCAGCGGCTGGTACTAGACATGATGTCAGTTATGCAGCAGGTTGCATTGGTGCCACATTGACCCACATGTCGAAACAACTATGTTCAGATCAGAACCATGGTCGATCGTAAAGAAAAACACAAGGCTCAAACTGGTCGTTTGGTGTTTGCTTCTGCGTGAGCAAGATGGAAAAGATCTGCGAGAGTGACTTACACAACAGCAAACACCCCAAAGAGACTGAAGATGCCCACGCGAATGACCATGGTAAGGGAATCATCCTGTCTCTTGAATACAATCCAGTTCTTTCGAAGAGCTCTTGCGATAAGGACTGATGTGGCATTTGATGAGGCTTGACTGATGCTTAATTATAGCCTACCTTCGATTACAATTGTGAAGAATAGAACCAGGGATACCAATCCAGTGGTTATCCTTCCACTGTTGTCATTGAAGTTAGGTTTGGGGCCAGACCATTGCCCTCAAGACACGTACGGAATCCGGATGCTTGTGTTGCAATACATCCCAATTCCGGTCTTCCGAACACTTCCAGGGTCATGGGCGACGAACTATAGAGACATGCATTGTTCGGACCAGCGACACAAACCAGGAGTGGACCCGCTCACAATAAGTACTTCTATCACGATGGCAATGTGCAAAACATAGGGCAGGATCATGTTCTGTCCACTAACTTTAACAAAGAATTTCTTCCAAGGGCCAATAGTAAATGAGACTCACGATCATAGACCAAAGCTTCTCATTTTTCATCCTGCCCCCAGCCAGCATTGCCCTGATACTGATCCATATCTGTACGACCAGCCCCATCGAAGCTGACGCTGCTCTGTTTCCAATTTATTAGTGCCGAGTGTTCCGTAAGTGGAAATGCTCACAAAAGAGGTGCCGCATAAATTAATGCTGCTTGAGCCAGACATAGATTGAATGTAGGCCTTGCAGTCTCTATGTGACCACCAAAATACAAAAGGGAATACGAAACACAAGAAATAATCCAAGCGATAACAAAGTTGTACCAAGTTGGATGACGGTGAACGAGGGGAGAGAGGAGAGCAGTGATAAGCATGATGCTGCATCCGACGAGCCCGAATAGCTGGAGAGCGATGAAGATGTAAGTCTTCGTCAAGTCGAATTCCCCTTCATCCGGAGGGTTTTCACCTATAAAAGACATATGAATGGGAGAGCTGGAGATTTAGTGTGAGACAAACCGGCGAGCATAGTAGCACAAGTGTAAAGAGAATCTGGAAAGAAATGATTTGAATAAATTGTCCAAGATGAATTACAAAGTTAAAGAAGAAGCTCCTCAGACGCCATGAACGAAAGAAAAAGATAAGGTGCGCTCGCGCAAGGCGAAAGAAGAATGAAGGGACGAGGAACGCGCTTCGGGCTGTGATCAGATGGTGAAACAGCATCGACTCTATATGTTATGACGCTTGTGTGATGGGCCTGGCATGAATTGTCAGACCAGCGCTTCCTATTGTCATATCTACCTGGTGCATTGAAAACTGCGACATAGATCATTCAAGTCGAGTCAAGATCATGATGCGGGAATGCCATTACGGTTGCGATGATGACTAGGATGAAGAATTGAACCGTCAACCTCATCCAACCGAGAGGGCGCCCCAATTCCGTAAAAGCATGGGGAAAATGAAACGTCCGAAAGGCCGATGAGTCTTGGATATTAGCTCTCTCATGGAGTCCAAGTAAACTCGTTAGCCAGGCCAATCACAAGAAGGCACTTAGTCGTTCTTCTGCTCCAAGAGAATAGGGCCGATATCAACATCACGATTCGCGAGATAAATGAAAGAAGCTCGAACTTTTCAAGTTCGAAAACTGGTGATCATGATTGATTGATCGACTGATCATTTTGTCCGCCACCGCCACAACTCTGTTTTGGAAAATGACGCCTCAACAGAGCCTATAAAATGACAAGGATAATTGGATACAGACTACAGTCGGATACATACAATCACGGGATAACAATTCTTGAATGGGTATATCAATGTCAGTGGTAATACAAAGTCACGGTCTTCAGTCAAGCCTTTTTCCAGAACACACACGCCTGAAAGATGTCCTATGGAAACACCCTTAGTCTCAGAACTTGAACCACTGCATATATTCAGGAGGGAGCCTACCTTCTGAATTCCAAATATGAGTGCCCCACAGACAGGAACTAAGATTATGCAATGTGTTGAGTGCGAGAATCCACACAGTGCAACCAACAAGACTCACGAGCAGCCATCATAATGACAGGAGCAGGGCCAGCGTACGAGGTGAACAAATGGAGGATCCCTTCCCTAGAAGGATATTCAGGATACACGCGCTCAGGAAAGAAAAGGATGGCTTACACAAAGGCGACGAGAGTCAGAACACTAAACATCATCACACGAATGACCATGTTCATGGCTTGCGTAGAAGTATTGTTTACGTCGCCGCGGCACCAACGGCAGAGAGAAATACCGAGAGATACTATATCGTCGCTGTGAGTGCCACTGCACTTCGTATGGAGTTTCTATTTACGCACCTTGGATGGGTATCATCAAAAAGGTAGCTACTATCACGAAAAGAGAGGCGATTTTTTCACTGGTAGAAGAGTTGAGGCTACCTATTATGACTGGCAAAAGAATAACAAACGGACGGTAGGAAGTCGGCGAAGGCGCAATAGAAACCAAAACGTGAAACTGGTGTCACGTCCCGAAGGCCAATCTAGTAAAATAGGTCATCAGTGTGAACGAAAAGCATTAGGAAACGACGCGAACCACAAGACAAACGAGGAATATCAAGAGCCATACGATATAAGGAGTGATAAGGAGCTGGAGGGAGCATCAAGATCAATTCGAACACAACGCTACATCCAAGCTACTCACCGAGACCATTACTGAAGTGTGCTTTTCCAAAGGAGGTTTTGCGAGTCCAAAATGAACATTGTACCAGCCCTGCGCCATTGGTGAGGACAGCTAAATATGAAGAGAAACAAAGTTGGCTTACGTGAGTGAGGAGTGCCAGAGTAGTACAAGCCGTTCTATCATATTGAGCCTATAAACATGATGGCGAACGTGTCAATACATAGAAGAACGCACAAAGCAGGACTGGAGTAAATCAAGGCAGCTTGGGTCGCGCATAGACCGTGCCCAGGACTCGGACCGACGTGGTTTCCAGCAAAAAAGAGAAGGCAGTACGATATGCACGACATAATCCAAGAGGCGGAGAAACTGTACCAAGGCGAGCATCTTTTGACTTGAGGAGAAATAAGAGCCGTGATTAAGATGACAGACAGTCCAATTGCCCCAGCGAGCTCCAGACCAATGAATGTACGCAAGATGCCAGGACTGAGGACGATGGGGTCCATGTTTGACGATGAGGGAAGACGCGATTAAAAAAAAACAATGTTTGGTCTGGCAAACACCCTGTCACCGGGGAATGAGCCGAAGCCGCCTCAATTCAATTGTGCCGCACGTGTGGCGCAATCGCCAGCAAGCATAAATCAGGCTCCGTTACAGTCCACAAAACCATCTCCAGAAACAGGGTAAGTACAAACGCAACGTAAAGAAATCGTTATACAACAGTGGCAATCCGAACTCAGGACTTTCCCTCCTCGGTCTCAATCTTCTGCTCCTCTGGTTCTGCGGTGGTGGAAGGAAGGGCTGGCTCCTCCTTTGCGCTGATAGGAGGCTCAGGCGCAGCTTCCGATTGTGTCTCCGGAGTTGGAACAGAAGGGGCGGGAGCCTCAGACGCCTCCATCCTCGGCTCTACTGGTGTCACCGTTGCTGGTTCTACGACTGACGACTCTATGCGCGAGACGAGAATATCAGTCAACGAGCTCTGTTGATGAAGAATGAAATGTATCTCACCCTCCACAGCTTCAGGCGCGGTTGGTGTCTCAGCTGCGCCCGTAGATGTTTCCAAAGCAGCCTCATCAGCTGTAGAGACAGGAGCAGGCTCCGGTTGCGGCTCTTCCAGCGGAGGAGGGATTGCCTTGGGTTTATCTTCAGGTTCCTTCGCTCCGTCTTCAGAAGGGTTCGATGCCTCCGTTAGAGGTTCATCCTCGACTGGAGGTTTCTCTTCCTCAACAAGTTTTTCCTCGTGACCCGCTGTCGCCTCCTGGACCCCATCTGGTGCTCTCGCTTCCTCAACAGGTATCACTTCCACTACAGGGCTCTCGTCTTCCGGACCCTTGATTTCCTCCGTAGGGGTTTCTTCCTTCTCCACTTCGGTTTCTGCTTCAGCAGACGTCTCTTGAGTGTCAACCTTGGTCTGCGGAGCAGGCTTTGCCGTCGAAGGTGAAGGGTTATCAGGAATCAAAGGTGACTCGGGCGGAGATGCCAACTCGACCGGCGCAAGGAAGTCCTGAGGAGCAGTGGACGATGACGGCGTCACAATTGGCTCCTCTGGGGGAACCATTTCAGTCGTAGTGATATCCGCCTCAATAGGGGACTCTGGCCCCAGTGCACTCTCCTCCCGTTCCGTCTTGGGCATATCCAGAGACAACGGTTCCTCGGAAAGCCCGCCGTTGTTGTCAGACTTCGCCAGGTCTTCGATGATACCATTAGCGTAAGCTTCGCTGAACACCATAGTGTCCGTTCGGTTACGGCCGACCTTGCGAGGACTCTCGCCGCCACTGCCAAGACCGGGGGGACTCTTGCTCTTGGGTCTCTCGCTGTGGGGTTGAGAAGTCCATTGACCTTCCGAAGGCGGCGGTCCATCTTCAGAGGGTTCTTCTCTTGGTGCTCGGTCGACGGCAGCAGCCAGGAGACGAGGTGGTTCAACGTCAGCCTCCGGTTGCAGGCGGGTGGGTATGACGAGAAATTCGGCGGGCACGAGATCAAATTTAGATGTGAGAGCAAGGAAGCGGGCATAGAGAGACGATTCAGCTTCGGCCTGTTCAAAGGCTTCACGGTGGTGGAAGTAGGCGTGAGCGAAGATGCGACCTAGGCGGCGGGCAAGGGAGGAAAAGTGTCGATGGGAAGGTGCGGGTATCTGAAGTCTAGAACTACGTGAATATTACTAGTTTTTGAGGTTAAAGTACGCGTACCGTGATGGGAATGCTCTGGGTGAGTTGAGCAACGCTGTCGCGCTGTCGAGTGTGTGCAGTATATAATCTATAGCACAACATTGCTGATCGCGATTGTAAGTGTACGCAGATTGAGGAATGAACGACGGGCACGCTCACCTCCATTGCTCCGTCATTTCCGTGTGCCACGCAAAGGTATAACCATTCACCAGCTTTCATTTCAGGACATGTCGCGCGAGAGCATTCTAGCTGTAGCATAGTAATCAGAGGATGTGAAAGATCTTGCGCGAGTCGTCTATGGTCAAGGGTGAATATCACGGTAGAGTATATTGAAGACGTTTCAAACCTTAGTTGTTCGTAGATCCAGCAAGCCTCGTCGACCTCCTTGCTTTTCTCCTTGTCAGAGGCTTTTCCATCTCCCACTTGACTCTCTTGCGAATCATTTTTCGTGTACCCTGGAACAGAAACTATAGTGTCAACGTCGTGCACGTCCAACCGAATGAGGAGTGAGATGTATTCTTGAAGTTGGAAAGCACTGTCCAGAGAAGAAAGGGCTGGCAGAGTTTTGACGGGATAAAAGGACGATATTCTTGAGCCTCGCAGAGGTCTCTGGATGACGGCCGCCATCGCCATTAGGAAGAATACACGTCGCGCGGGGAAGAGTGGTAACAAGTCCAAGGAAGGCCTTGGTAAATAGGATAAAACAAAATATTTACCAAGTAATTTAACGTTCAGTTTCTTCGCCAGCTAGAGGACAACGTCGACTAGTAGTAAATACAATATGAATCTGATGCAGTACCAAGCAATCCTACTTTATGCAAGACAAACATGCATCTCCTCACTCACTCTCGAGACTACGAACGCTGGCACTGTTGCCGCTATTAGGGATCTCATCCAAAGAGCTGTCATCCGACTGATCATAAAGGAAGATATTGAGGACATTTTCATTTTCGAGGATGATATAGTCGCCATCGTCCAAACTGATCTCGGAGGCATTTTCATCGCCTATCGGTTTCGAGGTATTCGCGTCAAATGCGGAGAGATCCTTGAGCGCGAATTCACGGAGCACTTGCAAGACGTGCGCGGTACTGTAGATGTCGATGCCATTCGTGTCCACAAAGCGACACGGCGCCACGCGTTCCCGAACTTGCGCAAAGAGCTGTGACTTTGAGGGTGTTCCCATCACCGAACGAATGACTGACCTGACGTTGGATTATGCAAGTCCAAGGGCGCTTTGCAAAAAGATGTCGTTGGTTAGGTCTTCGACAAGGCGAAGTCGAAAGAAAGACTGATAGTCAGGAAATTCTTCAATCTCCGTACCAATAGCGAGCGTGCAAGCAATACGACCACGATGCAGATCATTTTGGGTACACTAGAAGATCATGTCCCCGACGATGTCTTCAATGTCTCTCATGTCCTCTTTCGAGGACTCGTTCTGCAAAGGCGCCGTGTAATTATCAAAGCCTAAGAAGATGGTCCGGTCACATTCACGCAGAAGATTCTAAAGAAGTATTGAAATCAACATCAAGAACACTGCACCAAAGCCAGTCTTACACATACTATAACCTAAAGGGTGAGTAGCGACGCATCATCTTGGTAATCTGTCCCTCAGTAATCTCGAGGATGCGGCGTACTTTCGTAAGAATTCCTTCAAACGGACGGACGTGTGGTCAAGAATAGTGTGCATAGCACGATCCTCAAAGGACGCGTCAACAGCCGCCAAATCGAACAGTAAGACGAGATGTTCATTGGGGGTGCAAACAACTCGTCATACATGGATCGAGAGAAAATGAAAGAGGTCGTCATGGAAAGAAAGCTGGTTTTCTCAGACCCGGGAGGATGTCGAAGAAACCGGATATGAGTGGTCTTGTGTTGGAAGCAAGGAGTGTCGTGCCGCGACAGTCCACAAGCAAGAATTATGAGGGTCACGTGCAATCTCCAAAGCTCTGTTCTCAATTTCATGTCTAGACAATCCAGCCGGCGGCCTTCGACGAGTGCGATTCCAGATGAACTCAAGTCTGTCGTTCCGAATTGAAAAATAAAACAACAAAAACTGACTGACTTTTCATCGCAGTTCGGTTCCTCTGAGCGACTCGAATATTTGGTACTACCCAGCACACCCCTCCTCAGATTCAGAAGACATCGACGTGGGCAGCCAACTAGGCAACTGGGGCAAAAAAACACACCCAAAAGCCCGATGGATACGAAAAGGAAAACTTGCAGCCTGGGGTCCAGGAATCGAAGACGCCCAGGCGGAGAACAAAGTCCGACAGCGACTCGCAGCCGTCCTTCCCAAACCACCCCAGCCGAAGAGACCAAAGACGCCCACTCTCCCCCATCTGTGCGCTTTGGATAAACCATACCCGATTCCCCCTCCCAGAAATCATCTCACATATTCGTCTTATGTTCTCGACAAGAGCACCACCCACTCGTTCCGCTCACCCCTCCTCCAGGAGCTCGAAGGCTCTACCAATTCACTCATCGAAGGAGAGGCTGATATGAGGAAAGCTCTGGGCAGGCTATGGGTCGTCATGTCGCGTGCTACCGAGGAAGACGAAGACGGCGCAGGGATAAAGGTCGAGGAAGACGAGGACGACGGCATGTCAAGAGGAGACGAACGGCCTGCCATTCACAAACTCTTTCTCTTTCCCTCCACGGATAATCCATTGCAGCAAGGATCTCACTTCAGCTCGCCAGAGACACAGCTGGGCAATCTGGAGAAGGCTTTGGTTAACCTCAGGGAAATGCAGGTGCGTCGATTCCCTCTCTATCCTCCATTCTCCGCCATATTTATACGTCTTTGTGAAGGATGATAATCGTGAATACGTCGAGCGCCTCCAAGAGATTCGAGAACTCCTTGGGGAATCACGCTCACACAGCGACGGAATATGGACATTCGTTAGAGAGCAGGCTTTACTCGAGATGCAGGGTACCATACGAGATATGGGGAGGTGACCGTCCATGTTCCCGCTTAATTTCCTTTCTGCCCACCATTGTTGTATGTATACTATTCCCCGTGTATAGCCGGATCATCATCCACTTTTTTTCTCTGGGTATCAGGACACTTCCTGTTTAGGACATACACAACAGTCGCCTCCATTTCGAACCCCTTCCAACCTCTCGATGTACGCCATCATTCTTCTCAGACCATGTGTCTTCCGCTGCCACCGTAGACTTGTCCCACTCATCCGTCATCTGTGCATTAGCTCCCGGAGCCAACTCGGGCGCAACAGCTATCACAGCATACTCCGCCAGAGAGAGCGAGGCCGAATCGTTCGTCGCGAGGTTGGGTATCTGAAGAGGAGGTCAAAAAAGGGTACAAGGTGGCAACGTGCGTATCACCTCTTTTATAGGATTGATCACATCCGTCCCTCCAACGTTCCTAACAGGTTCCCAAACACCAGTTGCATTCCCACTGAGGTTGCTCCAAGCCGCTTGCTTGATACTTGTGTCGTTCAGACGGGCACCTTCAAGGGATTGGACCTAGATCCAAATAACACAGAAAAACAGGAAGAGTGCTAACCGGCATATGCTTGCAGCTTTGAATACAGTTGCTGGAACCCTCCGCTGTTAAATGATTTCCCATAGCGCGCGATTTTGCTTTCATCAGCACCATTAGTTTCACCTCGGCCGACTGGGAGACGAGAAATCACGTACTCGTCATCGGACGCGTTATAAAGCCTACAGAAATCTAACCACGCAGCGTCGAATTCTGGCTCGTCCGTGACCACCTGGACGAGCTCCATTAGAAACTCTCCACCGCCGAAGAGCATTGTGAGATGGTATCTATGGTCCGGAAATCGTCAGCAATGTGCCAAGTTGGAAGGAGAACGAACGTACGATCCTCCACCTTCACCACCCAAGTCACTGAGATGACCTGTCTCGGCGTCATAGCCCACCGCGTTGCTCCTTCCGGAGAAGAAACCATACTTGAGCTGGCCAATGTCGTGCTGCACATCAATGCCAATGAGTTTTCGTATAGCAGATTTTCCTAGCATGATCAGACATACCATCCCAGTTTTGAGTTTCTCCAGCCACTTGGAATCGTTCTACACCGAGGGAAATGAGCCACTGGAGGAAGCTTTGTTGCAGCCGTGAGTGCACACACGCACCGTCCTCTCCCACTTGGTAAACCAATTCCCCGCCAACGCGACCCAATCCGGTCCAATCCTCACTCGTCCTAACCCGTCCGGAGGAGGGGGCAAAATCTTCCTTAAAGGCTCCCAAGTAATGATGCTCTGGTCCGCCTGCAACGACGCGTCCAAAATATCTCCCATTAATTCATCCGCTACGCACCCCATCAGCTCACATTCCATCCAGTTGGAAAACTCCATAAAAACGTACCCGTCAGATAATAAAAGGGCCGCTTGATGGAGCTGGAACCGACACGAGCCTCCTTCGCGCCGTCGCCCCAATGTGATACGTTATGCCTGCTTCCTAACCCAGCGAAGGTTCCCGTGTGGTGGAAGTCCGTTTCGGAGAGGTGGCGCGTCATGGCATGGGCGATGCGCCAGACGTCTGCGCGCCCCGTGCGGAGGAAGGACATCCAGAGCCAGAGGTCGGTCCCTGCCAGCGATAAATGTGAGGAGGGAGAGGACGTATAGTAGTATGAATTGCATACCTAGTTCACCGTTATCCCAAGCGTATCCTCCGACGTCGTATCTCCATGTATGTCTGGTCTGGTCGTAGGTGTGCATGACGTCGCCGTAGTCCCAAAAACCGTAGAATTGACGTTGTTCGATTTCCTGTGAGGCGTGGTCACTTAGAGAGATGGTGGTGCGAGTGTATAGAAAGGCAAGCGTACGGCGACGTAAAAATCTAGAAGATCACTCTTCCTCTTCTCAATGGCGGATGTTCCGCTATTGCTCGTGTTGGGGAGATCCCTGCTCCGAAGGTCAGTAGCTACACAGTTCAATTCAAGACAACTGACCAGTATCCGCCAAAAAGCTTATGGGATGCGTAGAATTCGGGAGTGGCCACTATTTGAGGGGCTTGGTTCTTCGGGAAAACGTTAGAAGCAGGATGACAATTAAAAGGAAGCATACCAAGATATTGCCCCACTTCGCAATGCTATCACGAGAAGGTGTTGAATTGACCAACTGCAAGGTGATCTCGTAGGATCGGCCGATGCCTTCTGGGGTTGGGTCGGGGTCGCCAACATCCTCGTATGAAAGGTCCAGCTGTCCAGCGGTGTTTAGTACGAAACGGAGTAAATTGGACGACTGTGAGAGCTTACCCCATGGGCGACTGTGTCGTAATGACGCATGTCCAAGGCTGGTGCCTAATTACGACGTAGTCAATATCTGTTCCGGAAAGATGAAAGAGCATCACGACATACTCGGGGACTATATGCCCAAAGCGTGACGCTCGCCTCATCCTCATGCGCATCCCTGATGTCCAACCCTCTCGGCGCGCCCTGCCAGAAGTCTGTACGCAGCACTCAACAAACATTCTATGCAAGGCTCTGACCAGCTCACCTCTGAGTCCAAAGATGACGCCTCCGACATTAGCACCCCCAACATATCCCGCCCCACTGGCCCTCTCTCCGAAACCAGCATGGTTCAACCACCCCACTTTCCCAGTGCTCCTCTTCCCTATCGTGAACCTTTCAGAGCTCAGTTGATCCAGAGTGAAATCTGTCCAACGTGCCAGATCGCCCAACCCACTAGAGACAGTCGTAGGCCAAGTGTCCACAGACGGCGTCGCCCGGCCTTCGAATTGAGGCGTGAGGACAGCAGGGGTGGCGTCTCTTCGTAATCCAGAAAGCACAATGACCGGCTCGCCCCAGATTCCCCCGGCAATAGTAGAAAACCGCACGTGTCTGTTGTAAAGTTCATCAGAGAGGGGAGTTTGGAATGTCAAACCCTATTGGCGGAATAAGAAGGTGAACAAGACATAATTAAGAAGCCAAGTACGCACAATTCCCTTGATGAAATCCTTGTTCTGGTTTCCGTCGTACACGAAGAAGTGGACGAGCCTGAGAGAAGTAGCACCAGCCGCGACATAAAACCGAACCGTGAAAGGCAGGAAACCATTATGGTTAGAGCCAGTATATTTTCCCGTTACTTTGATGACAGCACGAACGGGTCCATTCTGCTCGACTTGGACAGACTCTATGTCCCCTTTGAATCCGGTAACAGTCGGACGAGGCCCGACAGCTTCTCCCTCGTCTGGACCGTCCTGAACGTTGACAACAAGCACACCCTGACGCGCTTTCACTTGCCCGTCTAGACTAAGCGACTCGATGAGCGTGCTCCCAGATTTGTTGAATTGTGCTACAGGAAAAATCAACATACGCGGGGAGACTGAAACGGGATAAAACATGCCTTGGAACGATCCCGTAGAGACCGTAAGCTTATCCTCTGACACTGACACTGACACGGGAGATTGTGGCTCGGCGGGTGTGCCCGTCGTCAATGTTAGACTCTCCGAAAGCCCACTGTCTGCGGCCAACGCGTGTCCAGTCCACTTGAGACTCCCATCTGGCCAGCTGTAGAGAATCAGCACCTGAAACAGAACAGGAAAATGGGACACATACTACGCTAGAGGCCACGTCTGAACAGGGACGCCTGTCCCATCCGCCGTCGTAACAGCAATAGCTGTGGTCCGATCGACCTCTCCTTGAGCCCAAGGAATACCAAATGACGTTCCGGCGGGGGTCGCGAAAGGCGCCCCTCCATCCACCCATCTGAGGGAAACAGGATCTCCCGCTGTGGGTTTGCCCGACATAGCTGTGAAAGAACAAGCGCAAGCTGGGGAAAGTTTTACGAGGCACGCCGAAGTTTATACGCGTCTTGTGAATAACATCCGCGGGCCGCCCGGTCTGCGCCATGCCCCGCGTGATTGGCGTCATGTTTCGCTACCGTTTCGAATTCGGAAACCTGGCGGACTTGAGAAGATCACAAGTCCGTTTTTGTCGATCATCCTGGAGTGACGTTGACTCGGGCGTACCAGCACTATTCTGTCCGAACCACGTTTTCGTATCTGCGTCGATGTGAAGGTGAAAGGAGAGCCATTGCAAACCAAAGCTCATTGAATGTTACTCCCATGCACGGATATACCTTCACGGAGACCCGATATAGAATCGTCGTACCTTACTATCAATTGAACGTAGCATGTGGATTCTACGAAGGGAGGATAATCCGGGCTGGTTACTGAGCCCGGTACCAAGGGATTTGGTGCTTCATGTGATGATATCGGTCCGTCCATCCCTCAAAAAGGAATGACTGTTCAAACGTTCATCATTCATTCGCAAGAACTGTACTGAAGTGTTGCGCTGAAATCTGGCAGAAGAATCGGTTCAGCATGGAGCGGCACAGACAGACAGGAAGAGACGTACAGAGCTTCAAATTTGGTCCTCCAACAAGCATTAAGTACTGAGGAGTCGCGTACGCCTCGCTGATGGACGCGTAGTCAATAAACATGACCGTCCGCTGTGCAGATGTCAGAAGCTGAAATTAGTGTCCGAGAAGAATTTCTCTGCTCCAAGGGCCAGGAGAAGCTCGATCCCACGTGCAGGAAAAGATGGACCGTCTGCGCTGGAAACACACATTAGAAGAATTGCAAGACGCAACGGTGGCCAAAAATCGCGTCTTAAATTAGATTAAGTTAGGCATGCACATTGCCGATCGAGAAATAGAACTTCCAGGCGAAAAATAGGTGGTAAGTGGTATTGAGACAAGCCGACATTATAAGAAGATGGCCATGTGATGATGCATCGGTCCGTGAAGAAGAGGTACCTAGTCCAAAGGGATTGAACGCCGGTAGATGGATGGAATGCAATCTCTTGTCGTCGTCGCTATCGTTTGCTTGCGATGAGGAAGTGGTTTCGCGCCACAGTGCTGGTGATAATTCTGGTCAAGTTGTCACCGCTGACATCAGCATCCACCTTGCCCTGTACGTTCAAGATCAAAGAGAAATATGAGTTCAATCTCTGTCCGCTTTTCGAACCAACTGTCTTTGAGATATCCATCCACGAGGATACCCCACCGACGCGCACGACGAACACCTATCAGATCAGCTTGAAGGAACCTTTGAAGAAGGATTGGACATTACCCGCCGAGCTTCAGGCGAGCCTATCAGTCCAGATATGTGATATTACAATCTAACGAGCCTTATTATAGTGTCCAGAAGGAACGCGGATATGCTTGAAAACGATAAACACCCGCCCTAAACACCCTTCCGAGCCAGAACGGATATTGCAGGTTGTTCCTGTCGCATTGGCTGGGAACAGCGTCAGTGCGTACATGGGGAAGAAGAAAGAAGGAGAGCAGCATGGTACGTCACAATGGGCCGCGAAGTATTCATCCTCTGACTCCGTCTGCAGCACCATTGGTTCTTTTAATGATAGGTGCTCCGTATGGAGGGAAGATGCAACGCGCATCGTTCTCATTCCACTGTGATCCAAACGCGAAAGAAGTGCGTATCCAATCGGTTTTATAGTGCAGCTGTCCTTATCGTTACCCATAGCCTACGAAGCCCGGGTTTGCGTACACCTTTAATGGAGTTCACGCATTTCAATGGAACACCACTCATGCATGTCATCAGGCTCCTCCTCCACAGGATCCTTCGCCGCCGTCCGACGACGGTCCCCCGCCTGAAGATCCACCGCCGGGGGACGTTGAAGATCCACCTGCACCCATAGTACGACCTCCGATGACCAGTTCTAGCTACCCTCCCTATTTTCTGTTCATGTTCGCTCTGCCGTATGTATCTCTCCACCTTCAGCCATTGGTCACTGTCTGATCATTGCGTAGGCTTTTGCTCGTTGCACACTTCTTGGCACGTAGATCACGTCGCCGAATACCTTCCATGTTTGCCTTCAAGTTCAACTCTTTCCGACCGTCGCCACAGCGACTAGTACTGTGGGCTCAACAGGAAGAGCTCCCAGATTATGATCTAGAAGAGGAGATCCCACTGTCGCCCCACCCAGCGTATGGAGTAGGGAAACCTCCTGCATCGCCTAGCGTGTATGGGAGCTTTGGTTAAAGTCTCGATTAGAATGGCTGTTTTCTGTATCTTCAAGTTATACGAGTCAAATGTTGCCAGGACCCATTCCGATCTCAAATTTATCAGAGAAGGACTACCCAAGATTTTATTACATTCTCTATCCTTCACTTGCGTATGACCATGTCGTTTAAAGGATGAGGCAATTAGATATCTGACAACACATTGAAGTGCATTGTCCACGGTTACAGTCCATAGTATGTATGTATGTATGTATGTAAGGCAGAGCGGCGCCACGGTGCCAGATAAGATAGAAAGTATAGCACGGATACATGACAGAAATAGGCATTTGAAGAAGGCGTGAAAGGGATAGAGTACGTGGTCGAGCCCGTGTTCATGGTAGAGAGCTAGTAATAATCATCTGGATCGGCCATGACAGCATCGCTGTCTTCGTGATTGTCCTCACCTCCAGACGTATCGGACCCCAAAGGCCCATCCGGACGGCCGTAGGAACCCCAGCTTCGAGAGCCCCACCTGGCTCGGCTGGCCTCTTCATACATGCTATCGTTGATTGACCTCCACTCGGCTTTCCACTCCTTCACGGACGGGCGGTCGTTAGCCACCAGAGCCCCTCTGAATTCCGTCTCGCCAATGCCCTGGATAGTGCCCTTGATCTGGCCATCACCCAGATACGTGATTGTACCGGTGTTGGATGAACCAAACGTCATCTGGCGCTCGTAGCGCCCCTGATAGCCACGCCACTTGAAAGAGACTGTTTGACCGACTTTGGAAGGAGGGATACCAACCGAACGGATGATACCGGTGATAATACCGAAGTCAAACGAGCCCCAGAGATGCCCTTTGGACTTCTTGGAGGAGGGGGCGAGATGAATAGAGATTCCATCCTCGGGGATGCCCCAATCTTCTTCGAGGCCTGGGGCATCGATCTGAAATACTCCGGAGATCTCCTTCAGAGGCAGTTTGGATCCCTACAAAGATGGTCAAGTAAGCCTACACGAGAGCTCAAGATGCCAGCCATACCTTGACAGCTATTGGCACGGTTATATTAGGTCGTGGAGGAGTGCGACCTGTGGACTTCCTAGCGGTTTGCTTGGTACGCTTGTACACTGGGGCGGCCATGGTTTGTGATGGGCCGGCCAGGGGCTCAGCTGGAGGAAACACAGGCGTTCCCGTTTTCCTCGCAGTCTGTTTTGTACGTGTCCCTAGGGGGATATCATATAGGTCGTCCTCGCGTGTTCGTTTGGCAGCCATCCCATCGGACTCCTCGTTCTTCCGCTTGAGCGAAGGCGTCATCGCGGGAACAGACTCTGCCTTCATCTTCCCCTTGCCCGCCTTCTCAGTTCCGGCAACAGTGGCTTGAACCTTTGGTTTGACTTCCTTGGGTTTCGAGACTTTGGGCTCCGAGGGAGTTGTCTTAGATTTGGTAGGTTTGGACTCGACAGGCTTCGGCTTGGGGATCTTATCCAGTACCGCTTTCTCATTAGCCCTCTTGTAGTCCTTCTTCATGTCCTCTTCCAGCCTCCTGATTTCCGCAGGAACGATCAGCTTGTGGTTGCCAGATGCATCGGACTTGAAAGACGCGAGCAGGTGCTTCTTTGCCGCATCCTTGGTCTTGTAATCCTTCAGGCCGTAGTGCACCAGCTGGGCACGATAGAAGTGATCCGGGCGGTCTTTGAGTGGCTCTGGCTGGCGTTTAGCAAGCTCCCCTTTCTTGGTGAGGACGGGAGGCGGCTTCGTGTAGGTCAGAAGTGTATACAACGTATGCGGATTCTCTCTAGGGTGCCGGTGACTGTCAATGTGGGCACGAAACTCGTGCCCATCAAACGAGAACCCGCGACGCTCGATGGGTGGCGCGTAACACGCATCCCAGTCTTGAAAAGACATAGAGACGACGACTAGTCCGGGCAGAGGTAATCACCTCAGATTCGATGATAACTAAAGACGTTGTCGTCGTTCTGGGTCGCCCTCGCCAGACGAAACAAGTTCTGCGCGATGACGGTTCAGAACAAGGAGTGCCGCAGCCTGATAACCTCTGATGTCGCCTGGGACCGAGGTGTCGGAGATTAGAATTACAACATCCAATCGCGCCACATCCACAAATTTCCCTATCGAAATCAAGCAAAATATCAGACTACTTGAGGTATCATTCTATTCAACGGCCTAGCTAAAAAAACTGGTGAACAATACGGGCCCTGCGGCGGGCGCACGCACATCACCTCAGATCTACACGCCCGACTTTCTTCATAACACGGAGAGAAGGTTGCTGCTCTGAATCAGATATATGTATATTCAGTCCCTCGATACGCAGAGTCTCCACAGCACTGCACAAAGATGCATTAAATCTTCGCCGTGGGAGAGACAGACGTGCACGTCTGATGCACTGTGCCACACTAGCATTAGACTCGGGAAGTGGGTGCCATCTGGATTGGATCATGCTAAGGAATGCCTCGTCGGAGAAAGAGCTGTCCCTATTAACCGTGATTTCGAGCTGCGTCAAACAGGGGAGTAGAGGCTCTGGTGTGAGAGATGTGTTCATCTGTTCAATGAGTGCTCGACTGATAGCTGGGTCAACATCTTCATCCTCTTCCGGAATATCCATCCTGAAATCCAAGTCGGGTTCGTGAATGGTTAGGTACACAAGCGACGAAAGAGACCTCAAGATTGGCAAGAGGCCGCGAATATCTAGGGATGTGATTTGCAGACGAGTGAGAGTGCAGGAGGAGCGGGAGAGAAAGTCGAGAAAATCCTTCGCTGGGAAGGTCCCAGCCGTTTCCGAGAAATCTGAAGAAAATTCAAGGGCGTCAAGCGAAGGGAGGTTGACGGTTGGGAAGAATCTCTTCAAATCGCTGTGCCTGACGGCAGATCCTGACCAAACGAACGCCAGCGAAGTCACCGATGACGTGGTCATGGGTATGTCGCCCAGAGGTTTCTTGGAAAAAGGATCTACAATCGAAAACTCCTTGATGGAGGTGCACTTCCCTAATACTTCCAGTGTGGTGGAAAGTGACATGCGGATGCCTGTGAAGGTGGTAATCTGGTGCCACGGCAGTGTCAGAGACGCCGGAGGTACAAACTTGAGCGTGAGGTCCCGCAATCTGGGCGCCAACTCAAAGGCATCCACGACACCTGGCACCAAAGGAACCTCGCGTGAGGTCAGATTCAACGACTCCAGAAGAGGGATCTTTCCTCGAATTGGGGACAACACGTCTGGATGTAGCTGATCTCGAAGACGTAGCTCCAGACTACGCCACCGCATAGACTCCATGATAATCAGGTCATGGAACGGGGAGGAGATAGAAAAATTGGCTTCGAATATGATGGACAAAAGACGTTCTCTCGATAGGCGAAACAGCACGTTCAACCCCCAGTACGCATCGTCCCTTCTCCAAATCTGACCGTTACTGGACGTGTGGATTACAGTCAGCTTAGACCAAAGGTCGCTGAGACCGGACGAGAGCTGGTACCAATGAAAGCATACATGTTTGAGCCTGATCCCTTGCATCACGAGGCGCGACGTCGAACTCTTTAGATCAACCACGCATTCCGCGCTCTCGACAAAGATACGCGAAAGGACTTCCGGGGGCAATCTGCGAATGGGAGCCAATAGTGACCTGTATCCGGATATCCTTTTGGCGACATTACTCCTCTTTTCCTCCAGACCACTGATCGAATCCATTAATTTGAGAATGTCTGAGTTGTACTCATCTATCTGGGACTTGGCCTCAAGGATGAGTTCAGAGATTTGATTCACTTCTGAGGATGTCGGAATACAGTTCCCTCGTAGTCGCTCTATAAGGTCAAATAATTCAGCGTGGTGACATGATGCACGCGCAAGCTGTGAATCTGGGGAGGGGAGGGGTTTCGAGAGGACATGGAGCTGCTTGGGGTTCAAGACGTGTCTGGTGACGCGGCACCTCGAAATACAGTGTTCTATTTGAGAAAATATTAGGACAGCATTTCCTTGAAGAAGGAAATAGATGGACTTCTTGCCTGTAAGTCAAGTTATAACATGAAAGGTGATTGTAGCTTGGCAACAGTTTGAACGATCGGTGACGGACACCACATGTACTCGGGGCCGTACTCTCTGCCGTACTGTGGCGTCACCGAAATGGCGCCCACATACGACTACAAAGTAGACACGATATTCATAGGCACATCAAAGTGCATAGCAGGAAGTAATACAGGCCGTTTCACTGGTTAAAATAGTCTTCAACTTATTAAACTTCTGCTAGAGTTTTATTGTACATTTAAATTACATAGCAGAATGTCTGCCGAAAACCAAAAATTTATGC
The DNA here is from genome assembly GCA_004338095.1 of Gloeostereum incarnatum. Classification (NCBI taxonomy): domain Eukaryota; kingdom Fungi; phylum Basidiomycota; class Agaricomycetes; order Agaricales; family Cyphellaceae; genus Gloeostereum; species Gloeostereum incarnatum. The sequence goes on from RZIO01000005.1 coordinate 1,907,859, forward strand.
AGTCTCTTTCCGCTCTACTAGATACATCCCTTTACTCTGATACATTGGCAATGAAATTTTAGATACTCATATCCAGTCCCTCATCTCGAAGGCTCTCCGCCGCACTAGAAAGCACCAAGGAAACTGTGCGACGCATGAATGACAAACGTACGTGACTGATGCACGCAATCGCATCCGAAGCGCCAGAATGAGGATGCCATCTGGATTTGACCATAGCCACGAAACTTTCATCCGTGAAAGTGTCGTCATCATCGCCTTTCGCAATGACATCAAGCGACGTCAAGCAGGGAAGCAGTAACTGCGGCGACGAGGCGTTCATGTTATCGACCAGGGCTTGACTGACCATCGTGCAGGCTTCATCACTATGGCCACCTGCAGTCCTGGAGCCTAGCACTCTCTCCATAGCATCAGCGTAACTTTCTTCGTATTCGTGGATAGTGAGAGTGAGGAGCGACGGAAGGGATCGCAAGATAGTCAAAAGATTGAAGATGCCAACACGGACAAACCGTAGACATGTGATGGTGCAGGAGGAGCGGGAGATGAAGTCGCAAAAAGCCTCGCTTGGGAGGTATCCCAAAGGATAGCCAGTGGAATGGCCAGAGAAGGTGATTTCAGCTACAAATGGGATAGCAACTGACTTGAAAATCTTCTCCGGTTCATGAATCTCGGAGTCTTCAAAGTCCCAACAAAAGCGCAACAATCTGACTGACGTTGATGTGACTATTCGCGGGTTCGAATGGAAGTCGTCGTCGTCATAGAACTCTAAGACGGAAAATTCAACTGCAGATGTACAGTTCTCCAAGGCATCGAGGATCTTTGCCAATGAAAAGTATCTGGCTTGAAAGGTAGTGATTTGGGACCAAGGAACCACGATGGATGATGGAGATATCCAACTCAATGAGAAGTTCTTCAATCTGGGAGCCACCTGGAAGGCGTTAACGACTCCATTGTGATCCATAAAATCGGAAAATGTAAGCGATTCTAGGAGAGGGAGTCGCCCCCGAATCTCAGAGAACATGCGTGGATACCATTGGTCACAGCGGAGATATAGTTCCAAGGAACGCCACCGCTGACATTCCGCAAGAACGATTGCATGATAGGGGGAGGCAGAAGTTGAACGCTGATTAAATTCGACTGATAGGGTCAGAGGATATATTTGGGAACGTCGGAATATCATGTCAAGCCGCGACGTCAATTTCGTCAGCGCCAGGTCACATAGCTGCGGAAGCCCGTGGACACGTATGCTGGCCCAAAGGCCGACTAGATTGATCGATAGTTGATACCAATAGGAACAAACGAGATTCAGCGTGTGCGCCTGTACCTTCGTGGTCTTGGATGTCAAGACGTTCGGTGTGCGTTCAACGTTCAGGAATATTTCAGAGAGTATTTCAGGAGGCAGTTTGCGTATAGGAGCAAGGAGGGAGCGATATCCATCAGAGATCTTGCTTGTAGCGTCTCTCTTGTTCTTTAACGCGGTGATTGAGGACTGTAGACGGGCTATTGTAGCGTCGTAACCATCTAACTCGGAATCCGTTATAGCAAGGAGCTCAACAATTTGACTCGCCTCAGGAGGCAATGCAAAGTGATACTCTCGCAAGCGTTTTGTGAGATTAAGAGGGTCCGGTCTAGAATCTTCGTTCTGTACGAGCTTGTCGTCGCATAAGGGGCACGTAAGTGTTCCCGGTGAAGATGATGGAGTTTGGAGCTCCACCATTAGAAGCTTGCGACAAGGATATCAGGGTCTTATCTCCCATATAAGCGAGCAGCCATACCTGCTTTTGTGAAAGGTCGCAGTGAGGGTGTGAGGCAACCAAGCAAAGACTTCGTGTCATCAGATTCGATCGATGATCAAGTGATGTGGCGCATCCACGACTTGCAAATATATAATAAATCATCGTCCACATATAAAGTATGCATATTATATGTACTCTAAACAAGAAATATATCTCCACATATCCTACAGGTCTCCGAACCTATCCCAAATGTAAAATCACCACCACAGTATAAAGACACCTAAACTCACCTTTCAGGCAAAAGCACCGGTGCCAGCATACTCCATATATACAAGACCATGCACACCCAGCTCGATACGACACGCATCCACATCGCCACCTCTGACTGGCCAATGTAGACATCGGATGAGGGGTCAACGGTGCCCTCGAGGGGGTGTTTGGAAACGATATTCCTGGCGTAGTCCATTAGAAGATGGTACTGGAAGAAGGGTGGAGTAAAAGACGTACCAGTCTGTTAACAGAGTCGCAACATACATAGAAGCGATGGCGAAGATAAAATGGAACCAAGAATACTACACCGCAAGGGTCAGCACCTCAAGAGAGATCTCGCTTAGAACACGTACGTTGTACCGGGTCCCAGAACGTTCATCGTCACGGTTCTCGCCAACCACCTCATCCTCATCATCAGAATCCTCTTCATCCAGCGCAGACGCCGGAATTGCGCTACAAAACCCATCAGTGTCCGCGAGAAGTATCGGCAACAAGAGGACTCACCCGGCTTCGACAGCGGCGAGCAAGGCCTGATAGCGCGGACTCTCCGTCCTGCCGGGCTGCGTGTTCACCACCCCCAGTTCCGCATGCCCATCAAGGTGGTCGTCTCCTGTCAAATGTACGGTACCCTTCTTCCCCTTCCTACGAGAGCCTTGCTCTGCGTCGCCGCCCTGGTCGTAGAGTACGCGATAGCCAAAAACGTGAACAGCGCCCCAAGTATGATGGCAGTCGTACGAGTCCCTTTCGCCGTGCCGTTACGCAGAGGGTTGCAAGACTGCTTCCCATGCGTGTGGTTGCTGACAGCTGAGACGATGAGATAGGTACAGTATGCTGCCACCATACCCGACTGTGCAAGCCCAGATCGAGGGTTGTACTCTTGGATGGTGGGGTGCACACATAAGAGGGTGATGATTATGGCTAAGACGAGGTTGAACGAGATGAAGAACCGGTTGAGGGAGCATCCGGAACCCGCGAAGAAGACGTACAGAAGAGTGGTCATGGTGATCGTGAACACGTACATGGCTGCAGTGGATCCTATCAGTATCCATTGCCATAAGTTCGATCCTGACGACGAGTTCTCCCAGTTTTCTAGGCAGGTCTCTGACCAAGAGTGGGCGAAGTCGACGAGCAGTACGAGGCCGAGAAGGATAAAACATGGTTGAGCCGACCAGGGCTATATAATTTCCCCAAACCATGAAGAAAGGGTTCGGGATAAAGAATGAGACTGCGACGAGAATGATCCAAAGGAGGACTTTCGGGCCCCACCATCTATAGCAGGAGTTTCAACAACAGACAAGGGGTATCGAGGATGAGGAGGACATACCCGTTCTGTAGGCCAGCACGTTTGTCCCTGGTATCTTTTACGCCGATCAACGAGAGTCCAAGAATAAAGTGGAAGAGTGAGAGGGCAAAACAGAAGCGGTGCACCTGAAGCTGCGGTCAGCATTTCATGGAACTTCGCAGGTGGAAACCCACTCACAGCCAAGATTCCATAACACTTGTCGCTAGCGCAGTCCATCTTTATATAGTCATAGCTGAGCTTTTCAATCTGCTTGATCGCCCAGTCCGTCCTCATGAGCCAGGCCATCATGGAATTCAGACAGAATATGATCTGTGAAGGGGTAAGGCAAGTCCAAAGAGAGAAAAGTTCTGACGTACTGCAAATCCGACACGAGTAGCAATAGATGAGTTACAATTACATGACTTGAAGAACATTGAAGCTAAGGAGAATGTCAGTTACCGAAGGCAAACGGATAGTTCAGACT
>RZIO01000005.1:1911688-1924894 GCA_004338095.1 Gloeostereum incarnatum
TCCCAAGACCCCCCGCTAAGGGTATTGATAAGAGAGCTCCCATAACAAGGAGTGTGATTTATCCTAGTGGCGGTCAAAGTTCAAAACGTAGCTATAAGACTGCGGCAGCGAAGATGGTAGTAGTAGTTGTCCGGAAATAAGTTTACGTAATGAGTCTATGACGTCTTTCGAATCTGGACTGCTGTGTGGCGTTACCTGGAAAACAGGAGAATCTTCAGGAAAATCCAAGTTTTGAATTAAAGGCATGCATAAATTACGACGTTGAAGGCCTCAAAAGATAGAAAGCAGAAAGCAGTGGCGCTTAGAGGGGTGGCGCGGGAAGGATCACGTAATCGGTCACGTTCACCGGCAAAATCGCGACTCGTCACAGAGTGACTCACCCCCGTGATGGCTCCTCCATTGTCATCAACGAAAATGAGCGGGTCAAGTCCAGTGCTTTATATGCCTCAAACTCCCCACGTATCGCGCACGAAAGACTATTCTGCTCTCACAAAAAGACCCACAAATCATCACCTCTGGCTTCGTCGCCGTTGTCCTCCCCAGTCACCGACGCCCAAGCGCGTCGTCGTCGTTCCCAGTACAAGTCTTTTGGATCTGTTAATGTTTCAGTGCCATCATCTTTGACCTCACGGCGTTCGTCTTCTTCTGCTGCGAAGCCCATGCGAGCAATCCCACTTTTCTCTTCGCCTGAAAATGATCAAAAGGCGTTCATGAGAGAAAGGTTCAAGAAAAGGTGTTTCGACAGGCTGAATAGAGCAAGAGAACATGCCTTGAAGAAAAAGAGGTTCGGCGAAGAGCTCAGTAGTGACGGTTTTGACGACGCTATGGACGAGGACGATGATAAAGAAGAGACAGACGATGATATTATGCAAGACGAAGTTTCGTTTCATCCTCTCTGGCTTCTGTGGCGTTTCCTGATAAATCTACAAAAGTTTTTCAGAAGACTCATGGCAAGCGCAAATCACCAACAGAAGCACCGATACCTAGTTTCCTACGAGAATGAAGTCGGCTCTTTTGACCCTGACATGGAAGACGTCTCGAATTGGGAGAGCGAGTTTCTGGGTGCGCTACGTCCTCATGCCATGTCATGCCGCTAATCCCTCATCTAGACTCTGGTGTCTCTTCTTCCGCAACGGACGAAGTCCCACCTGATGTCGATGAAGACGCTATTGCTGCAGCTTATGCCGAAGAGTATGCAGCTATCGCTGATCTCGAAGACATTCCAGAAGACTTTTTCGACGACGACGACGATTTACTCCGCGAGCTGGAAAACCGATAACCATACGCCTGTCCCCAGCCAACAGACGAGGGACGAAGACATAGATATGACGTCTTGAAAGCATCCACACACACACACAAAGCTGGCCCCTATTGTTCAATACTTATCATCTCTCTTGTCCTCTCGATTTGCAGGTACCTTTGTAGCATAATCAGACTATCCATCCTTGGGACGCTCCTTGTACATCATCATTATTATACGTCACGCACTTCTATCATCGAGCAGAAAACGGCGCGTTAATAGGGTATGTCAGTGTTTTCACAGCCGCCTCCAACCCCTGCAGCATACCAAGTTCCAGCTTCTCGGATTCCCATTCACTATCAACCTCATCCAGAAAAGACACATGAATACGCCCATACGGCGCCTGCAACAGGATCACATCCCGCACATCGCCCATACCCATGGTCTCCCCAACAGCCATCTCCATAACATCATCAGTCCACTTCCCGCATGGTATCCTGCTGTTCTCGAACTCCGGAGAAAGCGATATGCTAGGTGACTCGAGTCGTAAGAAACCGCACAGAGAGCAGGGACAATACAGGCGGGTGGACTTTCCAAGGCTGGTCATCTGAAGCTTGAACGGCGGACGTTCCGTACCGAGCTCGTTTGCTGTCTATCATCTCCGATATGAGTACGCGTGGGGAAACACTGCAGCCACTGACACCTACCAACCGCACTGTGATATCTCCCCGACGGGCCAAAACCTTCATATCGGTTTGTTTTTTCCGAATTCCAGGCATCTTCGTCGAGATAGTCCCCAACGTGAAGCCTGATATCGATATCGCCATAGTGTATATCACACTCAAAGTTCTGCGGCTTCGGGTCCCCCGCATTCTCCGCTGCGGTGTCAAAGGGCGGAGAGGGGGACATGGTTGGCCGAGTCAATATGGAAGTCTCCCCCGAAGACAGGGCCAGCCTTCTTGCGAAGGATATCGAGCTTCCCAACGCGCCTCGAAACACTCTTGTTGACGGCTGATTTCTTCCTGGTCTGCCGCTCGAACTAACCAGTAATTGAGTTAACAAGATTCCAATGATGAGGGAGAGGGTCATGGACGTACGCCGGCTAATAAAGGCATAGGCGAGTACCGCGAAGGTTTCACGGGCTTGAATAGCCTCCTGCCATAGTCAGGGACAATGAATACACAGTCTGTTTGCGAGTGGTCTTGCAGCAGCAGACTTTGACCATGCCGGGAAAAATGTAGTGCGACTAGCGCCAGCAGGACACCCTCCAAATCCATGGTCTAAATACCTAGTGTCCTTTTTTGTCTTGCAGCTTGTATTGTTTTGAAGCAGGTGGACCCAAGGAGAAGGACGTGTACAGAGAACATGTTCAAGGCTTCAAGCAATCTCAAAGTAGCGATCAATGGAGTGGATGTCAGAGAGGAAACAAAAGACATGGGATCAGTGGAGCAGTCGGAAGCGTCAGCCGCCATGGCAGAGGAAGGGAGACAAAAGAACAAAAGAGCCACTCAGGATTGACATCTCTGTCAAGGGAATCTGTGCGGGTTGTGAAGGTACACGATTCTGCGACTAAATCTACAACAATACAGTATAATACTACGACGACGTGCGAGTTTGGGTTTGTTTGTATGGGAGAGATAGCAAGAACTGTAAACGAGAGTTGGAGCGCTACGTACGAAGAGGGAGAGGGGCGAAAAAGAAAGGGTGACGCAAACGCAATAAAGATATTACAAAGCAAACGATGTGAAAGGTCCAGGGGAAAGTCAGGTATCTATAACAGCGATAACAGCAGGAGACACAACGGTAACAGCGCGAGCAATGATGGGGCTGCCAGCTTAGATATGGAACCGTTCGCTGGGACGATATCTCCAAATGACGAGGCTGTCGAAGGAGGAGCGCTGGTAGAGGACGACGATGTCTCAGATGCTGGCGGCGACGACGTGGTAGATGTGACAAATCCCGATGTAAATGATGCAGAGGCAGAAGGTGATGAAGTAGATGGAGATGCAGTCGCAGACAAGGAGGTGATGGGAGGACGTGATGTTGACAGCGTCCCCACCGTGATTGTAAAACCGGAAGCTGAAGAAGGTTGCTCCAAGGTGCTGGGTAACGGAAGAGAAGATGTCGCTGACGGTAGAGGAGAGGCAAAGGAACCAGACATCTGGTCAAGCCTAAAGAGGTGTGGGCGTCATGGTGGAGACAAACGAAGAGAGCGACCGTACCGGAAGAAGGGGGAGAATGCTAAGGCAGACGTCCCATTTTGTTGCAAAGATGTCGAAGTAAAGCAGACATAGCTGAAGCAAGAGATCGATCAGTCTAAGGGATAAGATGATTGTGTGGTAAACGCACTAGGTATCCGAATTAGGCCCGGCCTCTGGATTGGGCTAAATAACACGTAGTCAGATTCCAATACTCTGCAAGGACGAAGATACAGACCGTGAAAGTGAGAGAAATCGAGCGACTGACATCCACTGACTGGATGGTCTGCACGAGTTGCTAGAGAAAGATAACCAGTTGAAAGCCGATGAGAGATAGAACCTGCATGGACTTACTAGATTCCCTGTATACAGCCCGACGGTGGCGACACCAAAGGCGGAGAGCAAAGGATAATTTCCGTCATCTAACCATTCGATGGTACAATCCTCGCCGCCATGACATGTCGAACCCTGGGTGGGACGCGTCACCTGTAAGGAATGAATCAGAGGAAAATCTTGGAATAACGATCCTGAATACGCACGAACAGCGCAGCAAAGGCAGATAGACCCGCATCTAGTGTTATGAAGGCCATGACCAGGGCTTTGGAGAGGTGCATTGTTGCGAAGTGGGCAAAATGAGTGACTGATTGTTTTTTTGTTTTTGGACTAGAGTCTACTAGAATCCAAAGTAAGGATTTCAACTCGTCAGCGAGAGACCAGTAGCATATCAGAAAGCCATATTCACAATTGCCGATGGACGTTGGCTGTAAAGATCGTGAAGGTCGTTACGACGAGCGTGATGGACGGAAGTAGAACGGTTGGAATCACGTTGGCCGCCACAGGCCACGTGAAAATCATCACAAAATTGAATTTGTGACCATCCTCCTTGCGGAGAAAACCACTGTCAGATTCAGGCCACTTTGCACTTTGCCCGCTCTGCCTTGAGACTCAAATGGAAGGAGTTTGGGGTTATTTTGCAAGGTGAAGTCATTGGCATCTTTAAAAAATTATACTAAGGAATTCTGTGAGATTTTTCACCCAGCTGTATTTTCGCATTCAAAAAATTCCCAAGAGCTAGACAAACTAGTCCAGGGTTCATTGTATCTCAGACCTCTATCAAGGTGCATCTCATGACACTTATCTTCACCTCTTCTCATACCATTGCCTGCCAGGCTATTGGTCCTGATGCTTCCCGAACAGAATGGTTTCAAGGGGACCGTAACTATATCCGGGCCAACAACATATTTGTGAAGTCTTCATTGACATTAGCAGATTTCCAAGCTCGATATCCCCATGCCACGTACAAGGACGATTTCGGATACACATTGCATTGTGCGGGCCGAAGGTTGATGAATGAAGCCAGGGCTCTCAATTTTGTGGCAACATATACCTCTATCCCCGTCCCGCGGGTTCTTGCAGCTTACCTAGACAAGGATCGACACTTCGCCTTGGTTACCGAGCTACTAGAAGGTGAGCCTTTAGGACGCGCCGATGTCCCTCCCGAGGAGCTAGGGCCTATTCTTTGCAAAGTCAAAGAATATGTCAAACAGCTACATGCACTACGTTCACACCGAATACAATCATTCCTAAACCAATTACTATTCCTTCCTCCCACCCTCCCTGAGAGCAATTCATTCCGCGAATCTCCAGACGCGATATTCACACTATGCCATGGCGACCTTCACCGCAACAATATCTTGGTGGCGCAGATGGAGACTGGCTGGAAAATTACTGGAATTATTGATTGGGAGTATTCTGGTTTCTATCCAGAGGTGGTTGAGGGTGAGCTGTACATGGAAGATGGGTACTTGCAAGATAGAGGAGCTCGAGCTCGCAGGAACAAGGAGATAATTGAAGGAATGATGGAGTGGATGCTAGAGGATAAGAAGAGTGAGGCAGAAGCAAGCAAAGATGGTGAAAAGGCTGATGAGGGCGACAAGGCCGATGAGGGTGAAGAGGCGGATATAGACAACGGTAAGGGTGACAAGGCGGGTGAGGGCGATGAGGGCGACAAAGTCGGCAAAGAAGACGAGATGGATGAGGTGGCGGGTACCAATAGGATAGGAGAGGTACCGCCTTATGAGCAAGCTCGACTCACTCATGGAGAAGAATATGTAAAGACTTTCGTCGCGCCATCCATCTGAGTCATGTTCAGCAAAGATATGATTCCCCAGCAATGAGCGGGGACAGCCTTGAACCAACATGATTGGGCGAATGAACAGGCATAGGTGAGCAGAATTCAAAACAAGATGGCAACCATGGATAGACCAGAAAAGCAGAGCAGACAATTTGCAAGCAAAGGATGGAAACAGTTAGTCTTGAAGCACCTGCCTCGGAGTTTTAATATTTTGATGCACTATGAATCGCTCGACAATTTAGAGGTGTGTGCTATGATTTGAGTTCCGGTCGGTCTATAGAATATCAGGAGTATCATATGAGGTCAAATTAGCTGTCTCTGCGTAGAATTTAAGCACAGAGGAGACTTCTAAAAGAGCGTTGGAATTTGGCAGTCAAAGGTTAGGTCAAACCCGAGTCGTTGATGGCCAGTGATGGCCCCGCCAAAAATTCGAACTCCGAGGAAGGTGCCCACTAAGATTATGATATCGAGGATGGAATCGAGACTACTTGCCAACGACCACAACGACCAAGTAAAAATTGAACACAACTTATCCCTTTCTATCATCGCCGCGTGAAGACCTGTCAAAACTCTCTATATACTACACCTGGGGGTCTTTCTGAGCTACCGAAATCCTCGCTGGACTCGAAATATGCCGCTTTACATTAATGCGCACCATTTCCTCCTGGAAGCTCCTTCCCCTTCTCCGCAAAAGTGTGTTAAATGCAGTCGTCGTATCTTCAATAGACTTTGTACGCCTAAGACCCATACGTTGTCAAGAGGCAGATCTTTCCGTGCATCGCTACTCATTTCAACTCCTTCAAGCACCCGCACCGTCGGGCACTGTAGCTTGTGGAGTGAGCGAGGGCTGCTGGAGAATCGATGAGGAAGAAGATCTCGAGCATCATTGGAAGACCCTCGCTCGACACATATCTTCCGAACCACGAAGACTTGGGTAGCGTTTCAATTTCAAGAAAGAGCTTTGCGCTTGAACTGGCAGACCAAGATCGCGTGCTGATTTGTGGGTCAGGCCCTCTTCATGTCGTGTCAACGGTGTCATCGAATATACAGACCTTTTGCGTCGTTGTATCTGTGGAAGAGTTGAGGGAAGCTGTAGGGGATCTGGTGGAAGGGGCATGCGTACCCATCCAGTGTACTGCATGTGCAGTCTCAGTGGACTTACAGTTACATAGAGACAAGCAGACCGGCACGAGTCTCAGGGCTACAATGAGATTTCCTGGGGGAAAGTGATAGTACAAGTTACACAATATCTGCTATTTAACACGGTACTTCAAATGCTACAATAATAAAGATAGATCGAGACTGGACGGGAAGTTGTACAAAAAGGCAAGATAGCAAAGATAGACCAGCAAACAAAAGAAGACCATGTCGCCCCACCCCTCCATCGCAGGCTTTCGTCTAGTACGGCACCGAAGCACGTCTCTCCAAAACCGGTGCTTCGGTGAAAACGACCTCGCGAACCTGTCCTTCCAACCACTCCACAACATCATACCCCACATTAGCGCACTCAAACAGCTCCAGCAAAGAGATCTTCTTAGGCGCCATGCCATTAATCACCACTGGCCCAGTAGCACCGCTCGGATTCCTCGCCTCAATCATTTGCACCAGTTTCGACATGCCGTCCGAATGAGCATGACCTTGTCTCAACCTAAGCTCAGTCAGATTAGGGCACAACCAGTTCAGCGTCGTGTTCGCCTGGGGATTCGCCATGATGAGCGTATCCTCATCAGGAACGCCCAAAATCCCGAACAAGACATTCATATCATGTCCCCCAACTCTGAGGCTCTCTAGATGGGGGAGCTCACGAAGGACACTCCAGGAGAGCACCATGCACCCTGGCCCATAAAAAACATGGGTGGAGGTTGGGCTAATATTGCACAGCACGCTGGCACCGCGACCACACCCAAACCCAAACCCGATGGCTAGATGCTTGAGCATCAATGCGGGGCCACCAGACCGAGCGATTAGACCAATGACTGTGTCTTCTCCGGAATCACGACACTCAACGTCCAAGTTCAGCTCCTCCAGCGAAGGGAGAGTGAGTGTGTCCATGAGCTGGTTCAAGTAGGAGTGGCCGTCGAGACTGAGCTCCTGGAGCTCCGGAAGAGTCAAAGGGGACAGAGGGAGTATGTTCGCCGTCAAATCGGGGAAACTCAGTCTGACAAACCGCAACGTGTCTTTGTTAGCACGCAATATATGAAGGACACGGTCCAGAGGTGTATGTGTTCCAAGAAGAGAACGCAAGGTGAGGGTATGAAGATTTCCGTGAAATATGGGCGAGGACCATTTAAATGGTATGAGCTGAAGGGTGAGCGATTCAAGGTTGGGAATCGTGGATACTGGTGGTGAAGATGGTGCAGACGACATTGTTGGTAACCACCGCCATTCAGGATAGTAGCCACCTTCTCCCGATGAGATTTCAAACTCTTTCAAAAGAGGCGCATCTCCTAAAAAAGAGAAACACGTCAGCGTTGAAGCACACCACCCACGCACTGATTGTAAACCTACCTGTGATGGTCTTCAATGCGTCAACTGACGAGAACTGCTTGTCATATCGAAAGACAAATCGTTCCCAGCGAGCCATCTGTTCAACTAAGTAGAAGATAGCTATATGGCCCCAGTGCGCAGTGCTGCTCATCGAAGCAGATCCCGATCTTTCTCGGGGGGCATAACTTCTATCACCATATCCAGGGGAAGATGGTGGCGTATACCACATATCATGAGAGTGTTGGTTACTGGAGGTCATGGGAGCAGCGAGGGAGGTAGATGCAGGGGCCATTTGTGCAGGATTATATGACGACCATACCTGCGGAAATGGTACTGCGGGTGAGGGTGAGGAGGCTTGTCTTTGCAGTCGTCGATCTAGAGTGGCGTCTGGAGAAGTCACAATACGAAGAAAAATTTCGATGTCTAAGGGCACCGTAGGACCTGACCGCTCCAGCCAGAGACGGATGGTATCCGCCGATGCATGTTGATTAGTGAGAAGACGAATCTGTGAACCGTCAAACCTTGTCAGTGAAATTTGAACCTAATCCGAGCGTATGACATGAGGCATGTGAAATGCCCGTATGGAGTTCAGCGGAAATTTACTCCTTTGCGGACTCAGTGGTATAGAGACATGCCTGAGGGGGCTGACGGAGTAAGAAGACGTTTGGAATCACGTAAAATTGGGAAGCTTCTATCGAAGGAAACACCGGAATAATGAATCCGACGATAAGGTGGGGATGTGGGGGGCTCCGGTGAAGATTCGCCGACCATCGTTATAGAACAGCAAGACGCCACTCATAAGTAGAGGTATGGCCCGAAAGCCGAAATAGAAACGGAGAAGTCTCTCTCACCTTGGACCATAGCCTTGGAACACTGAGAGCCAGCACACGCCAGCTCCGGCACACAGCAGCAAGAATCCAACCACAACACGGGTGACTGCTGAAACAGCAGTAGAATATTTCACGCAGTAGCTCTGTTGGCAGACGTCGGACAGGAGCCAAATAAGAGCGGGTTTGCGAGACATGTTCCTCGAGTTCCAATTTCTCCCGTTCCATGGCGCGTATGGAAGCCTGAGCCTCGGATATGATCTTCTGTAATGTGGCCTCAGCATCGGAGATTCTGGCAGTCAAGGCATTTAAGGAAAGGAGAGAGTCTTCCAAGGACCTGCGAGCATTAGACGTGCTAGCTTCTGTCGGGGGAGTTGTATAACAAGGGCTGAACGAAGGCATGATGACGGTAGAAGGCAAGAAGAAAATGAATCACTTCTCCGGACATAGCTCAAGCCTCAAACGGATAAAGGGATTAAGGGGCGGCAATTTCCGAATCGGGCTCTAGCAGACCAGGGTACAGTGTTTCGTTTGCCGCTGAAACAAACAGGTCACTCTCGCGCCCACAATTTCATCGGCGACGCGATGGTTATCCGTCTACAACATAGCTATCTCAATTAGAACAGGTGTACAGGAGACATAGGGTCACGAGAAAGATACTCGAGAAAACGGTACATGACAGGATGCAAATTGTCCGGAGGTGCAAAGGAGGGGAAACGGCGACCTCGGATCACTTCTTGCTATTTTCTATGGCTTCCCCACTCTTGCAAGCTATAATCTTTAATTTCTGCCCAGACACAGACTCGGTGTTTTCCACCTTGAATGTTGGATTCTTTACGATGAACGTCCACACGTCGTCGCAAAGGCGGTACGTGTGGAGATGCCCCTGGCAAACGCCGCACGAACGATGCCTTTCAGCGTTCGAATGGAGAGTTACATGGCATGTTTCACACACCTTCAACGTTGTCTTGTGTTTGACCTGCTTTACCATGATATCGGCAAGAGACTTGTCAAACTGGACGCGGCCCTATGGGTGAACGGCAGTGGAAGAGGGAGAGGTAGCACAAGAACCTGCTGTAGCACTTTCATGGCAAGTTGAGGTGTGATCGCACCACTGGTGATCAGCTCATCAAGCGAATCCGTGAGTGCCATTCCAATTCTACGTGTACCGTGGATGGACAATTGGTCAGAGTTTGAAAACAGCCATGCAGCAAGTCATTTCATGGTAAAGGAAAGGACTAGGGAGACATACGAAGACCCCCGATAGAACTCATAGTACGCTGACGCCATGCCTAACCAAGAGAGGAGATAATGGTGGAAGAGACTAGCGTACTTACAGCTGACAAAGCATTTGTCTTGCGGCTTTCTGGCGTACGGCCATCACGCCGGATCGTCTGAACGGCAAAGCTTCAAAGTCCCAAACTCAAGAGTCCCCCGTCATGTCCGCCGTGTATCTTGACATCTACATCGGGGCGAAGGAAGAGTATGGGATATCTCTAACTGAATACAAAGAGGCATGTTCTCTTCTGGATAAGCACGGCATTGTTTTCAACCTACCACCATCCCCCGAGCTTCTCAGCTCAGAGCAACAAGAAATCCTTCAGGATCTTCATGTACATATGTCCCAACTAGACCACCTTTCGCTCATGGAGATATAACAAATTTGAACAGAAATCTTCGAGCGCTTCTCTACGATTCACACCTCCGGTTCCTCTGCTGGCTGGCCGCTTGCATTTCGAGCTCGACCCGTCGACGGGATTATCCAAGACGCGTCAGAACTTCCTTTCTTTATGCACCGGAGACAAGGGAAATTGCAAGAACGCTCCCCTCAAAAAGCTTCACTACCTTGATTGCCCAGTACATCGTGTCGTGAATGGGTTTGTGGCGCAAGGTGGAGATATCACTCGAGGTGATGGCTCAGGTGGCGAGGTGCGTATGTCTATCTTCAATATCCACTCTATTGATTTAAATACTCCTCGATTTACATATTGTAGTCGATATACGGTCCCAAGTTTGCTTGTGAGAAGGCTGGATTGCAAGTTTCCCCTTCTAGAGGGTGCATCGCGATGGCGAATTCAGGAGGAAAGAATCCTCCGAGTTCTTCACAGTTTTTCATTGTTCTATCAGACGACGAGAAAATTCTCAATAAACTGAAAGGTGCGGCGTGTTCGTAACTGATCACAGGGGGCGTGCCGTGTGCTCATTACAGTAAAGGGAAATATGTTGTGTTCGGAAAAAATCAAGGAAGGAGATGAGGACAGTCAGAGAGTTTTAGAGCGATTGAACGGAGTCGGCTCTTCTGCAGGTGATAAATCAGAGAAGCCGAGTGTTCCTGTCTGGATCGGCGGATGCGGAGTGTGCTAATAAGTTCCCGCACAAGGGTCCTTGATCTCTGCGATCATAGCGATGCTTTTTCGAGATTCCAGTGAAATCAATACCACTGCATACACGGTAGAGACCTGCGTCTCACTTCGACGCCAAACGATCGCTCAATCGCCGTGGGTAGGTGCCCTGTGTCGAACACGTCCAAGTCTAATTTTGTGAGGACTTGAACATATTGCGAGATGTCACCTTCACTGGCGAATGGAAGCTTGAATGGCGCTTCTGTGCTCACTCCGTGGTAAATTCTCTTCAGACGCATACGTTAGATGTTTGTTGTTCCAAATGGCATAATGGTCAGCCAAATGAACGAGGACAGAAAAGGTACCCTGCTTGGTGGCCCATGTTAGATATCGATCTGATCATGTACGTGCTCAAAGATTACGACGTGTATTTTCTTCGAGCCGCGGACTGGGGCGCATAGGCATAAAAAAGCTCAGATGTCGATCACTCTGTATGATCGTGAACAAACTTATCGTTTCGGGTGTCACCGCTCGTTCAAGCAATTATCCTCTATTGATACCCAAGAATCGGTACTTACTACACGACGTTCAGGAAACACTTAAACGCTCTCGAACCAGATCAACAACCGTACGAGCCCATACCGGTATCTGGTTTTCGTGCATTCCTTTAGGATGATGTACGTCCTACGAACATAGATTTAGAAAAATGTAGAGGACTCGATTACAAGTTTCGTACCTGGTGCGTAGTCACGTATGTGTCGTTCCACACCCCATAGTGCTACGGACAGATGAGTCAAGGATTTAAACAATAATTTCATGCCCACCTTGTGGCCGAGGTTGTGGGCTAGTATTGCGTAGTCGAAAGCATATCCTGTGAAGGATTATAGGAACCCTAGCTAACTAGATCAAGAGGCTCCTTACCAGTCGGGAAAAAAATCTCAATGACAGTCGAAGACGACCCAGGGGGCATCCAGAGTTGATGCTAGGTAAATAACATTACTAGCTGCTCAGAAGAATTCTGGAATATCTCTACGAACAGTCAACCCATTTCCATGGACACCTATCATGATCTTTGATCGTCAAGATAAGATGTAAGTTAGAATGCATTGGATATTATTATGATCGATTCCCACCGTCGTTCTTGCCGCTAATTCTACTTGCTTTGCAAGAGTGAAATGTTCCATCTGAGGTACTTGTATCTCACAGAGGCCTTCGTTTTCTAAGTCCTGCAATGCTTTGACGAGGAGATTGTGATCCTCCTCAATCAGGCATCTGCCAGTTCCTTGTCGAGAGATGTAGGTGACAACGGGTCTCTTGGTGCTAGATTTCGCAGGAGAAGTAACCAGGCCTTTAGAATTCAGCACCGGCAAGTATCCAAGGACATTTTGGATCGTGGTTGTGCGAAGATTATCAAAAAATCGAGCTGGAACGTCCAGCGACATCGTTCCTGCTATCATTTTGTTCCACACTCCCCCAAGTTTACTTGAAGAACAGAGCGACAATTAGAAGATTAGGAATGGAATGGCAGAATATTCTTACTGGCGATGAGCAGCTGCACGATTGATCAAAGCCACACGCTCAAACAAAACAGTTCTGTTGAGGGTGATGAGATCCTGCCAATAGTCCGCGGTAGAGACAGAGGCGTCTGGGAAGGCCGCCCGGAGTAAAGGACCGTTCAAGTTTGCCCGATCTCTCCAGTTCAAAGATTCAACGAACTAAGAAGTAAAGTGGTAAAAACGGCGGTTGGGAACAAGCAAAGGTAGGAGTAAACATACGGGATAAATAAAATGCCGAGGAGCAGGCAGGGATCCTTCCGATGGGGATGCGAGTGTGGAGTAAACTCTCCAGAATCCCAAGAGTATCTCGCCCCACAGATGGTAGAAGTGCTAGAGTAACATTCAGCGAGAGTTTAATATAACGATAAGACAGTAACTCACCCCGAGGAATTGGCTGGTATCATAGATGACAACAGATATCC
>RZIO01000005.1:1929454-1969004 GCA_004338095.1 Gloeostereum incarnatum
TAGCCATGTTTCAAGGAATGACTAGGGGATTGAAGGGAGGTAACCACCGCGCCCATCTTTATATGATAACAGCCGGGAAGAAAGGACAGATTCCGGAAGGCCTGCGGATAGATAATTGAATGCGCCGAGTGGCTGTGCGATAGTGTGGCGTACGATGCTCTACGATGCTTCAAAAATAGTCAGACAACATGTTAGTACTCTATTGCTTTATGAACAATATTTCAACACAGACTAAGAAGAGCAGACGCCTGCGATGCCTCAGCCTGAGGGCGGGAGAGTTTCGCCATCGTCAATTATCTCGATCACCCGATTGAAATTTGTCGGAGTCAGGAACCCTTATCTAGATTTATACCGAAAATCCCGATGTTGAATCTTCCACACCACGCCTCATTAACGCCCCAGAAAAGGGTCAACGGTCCTTCGTCAAGGAGAATCGCGCGTACCCCTGTGGGGTAGGATTGTCCAGGGGAGATAATTTACACAAGTAGGCGGAAAGTCGGTAAAATCGCGTTGACTTTGATTCCAGGGGATACAGTTTAGTGGGCGATAGGTAAGAGTTGAACCCAACTCCCACAGTCGTGTGCGCAGCATCGTGCTCCTGGAACGGTATCAGTTTGAAATGGTCGAGGAAATGGCCAGTCACGTACGAAAGGATCCTTCCGAAGTCTCAAGAAATCCAATACGTATCATTTGGCGGCAAACCGGCCGGGCGTCCACTGTCAGTGTGCGGTGAAACGGTGAAGATATACGTTGTCATTTCGTTTATCCACTTGCGGCAGACGCTGATGATAAACGAGTGTCGCAGCTTCGCGGCCTTTGCGAACTGCACTTTTCACGGGTACAACGCGAGGGACCGCTTAAAACACCGAGGTTTGTTGCGTCCATGGCGTCTTCGTGGCTCAAAAAGCACTGCATAACAGATTTTCAAGTGAAAATTGAAGTTCACGCTCCAGTGCCAGCAACGCGAAACACGCGCACGTGGCAATGTGGTGACAATCCCGAACGCCACAACCCTAAATTATGTAGTAGATTCTATGTACCTAGTAAGGATGCACCCTCAGATACTCCATCCTGTCCTTCTTCCCAGGATCTGGATTATTCTCTAACCACTTTCGCATCCACTCCTGAGTGCGTACATGCTCCCATCCCATCTCTTTCATCCGGCTCGCGGCATATGCGTTCCAGTCGATGGAGAAATAATCTGTCGTCCTTTGAACGAGTGCTTCACGCGTCATTTCGGGCATTTCACTACAACGGCAAAAGATCCCATCAGAAGCTCGCAGCATACTAAGAAGGAGCACATACTATGGCGCAATTGGTGTCGTAACAGCTGTCTCCACGATTTTCAAGATATCTTCTATGGGTCCATCGACGTCGACAGCATAGACGTAAGGGGGGCCTATGAGAGCGGCCGGTCCGTGTTGGTGATTGTCCAGGAACGCACACCAGTCTGTATCTGTCTGCGCAGGACATCGTTTGCCTCGGTACGGGACGATGACAGGTACCCTGTGGAAAATGTCTCATCAAGCCAAGTTTAAAACGGATGAGATTAGCTTACCCTCGACACCTGACATCCATTAGTATGTCCTTCAAAGTTCCATTGATGATAGACCACTCACAGGCTGGCGTATGGACTGGGAGAAAGTATCGGCCTTCCGATACCAAACAGCGCTTTCGCGGAGCCCTTTGGAAGGCACATAGTCAGGAAACAGGCACAGCGCAAATGTAGAAAGGACTGACAAGAAGCCGATCATAATCGACTTTACTCAGTACTCCCATACTCTTGAGCCCGTTGGGAATAGGGTACCCTTCCTCTTCATTTGCAAGTGTTACCAGCTCCATCGAGGTCGAATTGAGAAGCTCGTTCCAGAAAATTGGCTCGTACATGTTGTAGACATAGAAGTACTCGGAGCCTGAGACACGTCTTTCACTGGCTGAAAGCCGGAGGAACGAAAAAGACGCTTACGTTTAGCCAGGATGACTATCTGATCATTGCGTTCAGCAAATGGTATTTCCTCCATAGCAGTGCAGCCAGCATAGGTATATCCTCTAGGGAATATTAGTACGACGTGCGACGAGACGGCCGGAGACATACAGGTAGAAATGACGGTCTGGCATCTAATTCAGCCTTGAGACATGACACATTGCCGGACATGGGACAGTGCACACACCTTGTAAGGCCTTGGTATCGTCATGGTCAACCTGTTTTTCTCACAGGAAGAACTAGGAGCTTACACTAGATTCCACTCTCCGCCCAACGGATTAAAGGACCACGGCTCATCAGGCGCAAAGAAGTTTCCCCAGTGCCTTGGGCTACCTCTAAACGTGAACGTGAACAGTTTCCACGGAGGACTTCGAGATCAGAACATTAGCTCTTTCTCTCCAAGGATAAACCACTTATACTCACATTCCCTCGGGATTCTCTGGGCTCTCTGCACATGACACAGTGTCATTGATACACCACACGACATGCCAGTCGGTGGCCCAAATGTGTGTGACGATGTCCCCGAGGTGTCGATAAGCCGTGTAGAGGTCTTTATATTCCACGTAGATGATGAACACGTTTATGTCGTTCTCAATGATATCAATCTGAGAGGTGAGTCAGCGCAGGAGGAGGAGAACGCAAAAGAGCACTGATACCAGAGGTTTCAACCAAATGACTTCTCCAGTTGTACTAGTACACCTACATGCAGAACGTAAGCGGTGAAAGGGAAGGAGGGCAGAGGATATGACTTTTTATCTAACCCACAAGCAGCGTAGCCATATGATGTTAGAAGGACCTTTGCAATCGTCAGAATAACAAGTAGGAGAGGCGAACAATACTACTACTGACCTTTGGGGGAACATACCCATCCTCCGGGGCGTCTCTGACATAACTGAGGAGAGCAGCGAGCTGTTGGGCATTGGATTCACGATGATCAGGAATAGTCTGTTGCATAGCATATTCCAAGCGATCCAAATGAGTTTCCCGTAGTTGTCCGGGGGCTTTGAGACGTAAAGGATGTCGTGGGAACGTCATCCCGTTGTTCTGAATACCACCCAAGTCTGAGTCTACCGTCTGTCCAATCCTCTCAAGGTTGAAATCGTCTTCGGGGTCTCCCGGGCCGTTATCTTTGGGACGTTCAGTGGGCTCACTTCCTCCTAGTGGTCGGTCCTCCCACGGGTGGTCTCCAAAGGTGTCGCCTGGAACCCCGGGGTGGTAAAATATGCTTTTAGAGCCATTAAAAGGAAGACGGAGATATAGTAGACATAGCAATGTAGACGCAGCACCGAACCCGACCAAGAAGAGCCACCGACGAGCCATGACGGGGGAAAGAAGATTGCCTCGCTGGAGTGCATTTGCAATGTCAAGATATGTCAAGATCAAACAAAATTTCCGTGGAATGAGTCAGCAATCAACCACGAGAGGTTCTTTTTTAGACCGCGCTGTCAACCAGGATTTTCCTTGGGTTTGGGACCGTCTGAACGTGTCAAGGCTGGGAGGATGCCAGAAAGTTCATTTGTGCAGGCATACACCCAGCTGGAGATGGAAAAGAATGGGGACACTCTGTAGCTAGGGCCGGACGAGTCTGCGACAGGAATACGGCAGACCCGGTGGAGTTTGAGGGCCTAAGAACGTTTGGCTTGAAGGAGTGAGCTGTAAATATAATAATACTTACACTCTGCATGAAGACATGCATCAGCGGCAAGATTGACGGGAAGAACTCTACGGAAGGTGATGGGAGTATCAAGAGCGGGGGCAGGACGCTAGGCTCAATTCAAGATATTCGAATGAAGGATGTGAGATAACCGCAAGACAGGATTCAGATGGATGTTTATGGGAAAGAGAGGCGCGATCAAAATGTCTGTGATCATAGGCGGTCCCGACGGCGGCCGGCCCGACCAACGACTTCCGCACTTTATTGCCAGCTGTCTACCTCTACGCAACTAACTATGTGGGTGTTCTCTCTCTCTCAGCAACCTCCCAGCTTGGACTCTAACAGCGTGGATGCTAATTAAATTCACAAATGCTTAGGCTCTGGCCGAGGTCAAAATTTCAAGTCTTTCGTGACAAGAGACGCCATTAGGCATAAGTGACAAAGATCATCACTGTGCCGCAGCGTCTATTGTATGAGCGTTCGAATTGCGCAGCCTCGATCCCCTTGTGACATCGATAGGGACTCATCATCTGGAGCCGCGGAGAACTTGCGGAGAACACATATAAAAACACATTTCATTTCAGGGAGGACCCTCTTGTGTCATCATGTCAGCTCCATACCTTCCCCTCACCTCAAGTGAAGGTGAAAAGGGCCAACAGTCCCACTACACCATCCCTCACTCTCACGAAGTCGTCGTTGTATCCAGCCCACGTCCCAGTCCCAGTCCCAGAGAACTTGGTTCTTCTCGTGCACGAAGACTTGGTAGAGTTTTTGCATTCGCATTGTTTACTGTAATGGCGTTCCATGTCGCCGGCGCTTTCTTCCGAGGGGGCTTTTGGGCGCCTCACTTTTCTCCCGAGGTGTGTCGCCCTTCGATCGCAATTTGATTATAGCTAACGGTTTCACAGCCTACCCATGATCACCACAACGGTCCTTGTGCGGATGACTGGCAAATTCCACCCCACCTGACGATTGAAGAGTGCGAGCAGTGGCCAGATCATCCTTCAGCCAGTTCCAGCCCTCTGTCGCACACCTTTGAGATCCCCGTCACTTCTGACTTGATCTTCCTTTTATCTCGTGGACCTCTTGCAAACGGGAACGTGCGAGTAGTGCAGTCGGATGAAGTATCCGACAATGTGAAGATACAAGTGACTACGGACTATGAGGACCTCGGGATCCTCAGGAACGTCAAGGTCTGCCAGTTGAAGAGTAGGGCAAATGAGAATGAGCTCGGTGTTGGGATCTTTGTAAGTTCCTTTCTGTCAATCCTGGAGCTGATGCCCGAATACTTAATAATGAACGTAGACCCATCGCCGTGGCCTTCCAAGGCATCGTCATGTTCATCTCACGTTTGATGTCTTGGTCACCCTTCCTCAAGGACGAGATGATCTTTTATACATCAATTCCTTCGAAAGCAGGATGCCTCTCTTCTCCCACACTATCTCAGACCTCGCAGGCAACGTGGCATTTGACAAATTTACCATCAAGAGTGCTGTGTCGCCGCTGTTTGCACAGGTGCCTTTGCATTATCCTTCTTGTTCCACGAATACGTGAACTCATCGTGCTGCAGTCTTTGTATGGGGAGGTAGTCACCTTTGAAACTGCGCAAGGATCAATCGAAGGATCTTTCAATGCGTCACGCTCTCTCAGACTCATGACAGCCAACGCGCACATCAGCGCGAACGTGTCTCTTTACAACATCTATCCTGGTCCTGTGGAGCTCACCTTGAAGACTGCGAATGCGTAAGCAGCTTCTATCCTTCTTTCATCTCCATATACTGACAAATCCTCATGCCGCAGTCCTATCCGAGGAAACATCAGCCTATTCTCCGTAGAAGAAACTGGAGGCGGAAACTTCAGAATCGATTCTGATACCGCTCAAGCATCTCTTTCTCTTGACGTCCTCACGGCACCAGTGGACTCCACCCTTACCCTTGGCGCTCATTCCGCCAACGGTCCCGTCCGCGTTCGCCTCGATAAAACATACGAAGGCGCTTTCAAGCTCTCCACCGCTTTAGCTTCGGCGCAAGTGACGTATGATGAGAACGCGGAAGATCCCGCTGGAAGGGGGAGACACAGGGAGGTGGAGTTTAAGGCGTATAACAGCTGGAACGTGCGTGGGACGACGAAGTGGTCGGAGGAGGGCAGGTGGAGAGGACGGGTCGACCTTGCGACTGCGTTAGGGAACGTGGAGCTGATTCTTTAGGTTTCTTTCTTTCTGTTCTTGCTCGTATCTGTAGTATGTACTATCTCAAATATGTAGGCCCTGATTGACTGCTTTGCCGAAGACGCATCACTTGACGCGGAAGACCGACGGACTGGTGGCGTAATAACAGACATCCTGCACATCAATTTTTGCTTTGAACGCGTCTTGCAAGACTTTGAGCTCCATCGCGCATCAATCGCGAGTACGCAATAGTTAATTCGACGGTGTAGCGGGGCGGCAACGTGCGTGTTCAATATTTCTTGTCACCCATGGCACATATCATGTTCTGCTACACGCACATGTTCCTGTAGTTTTCCGTGGTAATATTATATGCTACTTGAAGCTCTGTCGTCGTTCTTACCGTTGAAAACATGCCGATACGGGGAGGTCTTTGAGAAGTGTGGCGTCGTGCGCATTATCTCTGAGCTATAATTAGCAAAGGTACCAGCTCCCGTCCTATCTCCACCTGTAAAAATAGGTAGTCCAGTAACCCGCGATATCTCATAGAGGGACGACTAAGGCAGGAAGAGATTTGCCAGGTGTGAGCACGGGAGACAATAGAGCTAAAAGACTCTATAGTGCTGGCAGCCGATGTCAGTCCTTAGTTACACCATTTCGCGCGATCGAGTGACATGAATAGATGGAAGCCAAGAGAAGAATTCGAGACCCAAACGGTCTGGGCACAAAGTTCATGCAATCTAGGTTCGAAAGGAAGGCCGTGAGGAGCCGCGAAAGAGGATAAAACCCCAGTCTTCGAGCAAACGTCTCTGGGGCCCCGCTTTTCCGCTCATCGGAGACTCAGACAAAATCATGGTCATCACGGAGGTTAATTTAAACATGCGCAAACAAATTCAGGTTTACGCCGATGAGGATGACTGCTTGTACCGTCGGTACTTACCAATCTATCTTTCTTACCACCACAACAGTCCACTGACTTTCTATCACAATTTTCTCAAGTGGCTTACTTGCTCCCCTGTGCTCTTGGAATCCAGATATTATTACTTTGACACTGCCAAATCAGGTAGCCCACTCGCCACTTCAGAATCTAAAGCTCTGGGATCCGCTGGTAGTATCCCTACCAGGCGATATGAATGGGAGGGCCCAGAAGCTCTTTAAAGACTCTTCTGACTCTATCTCTCCTCCCGCTGCCGTCCACTTGGAATGGGACTGGGATATCGAGCATGCAGACCGCAAACTGGAGGCTAAAGCGGACGCTTCTCTCCATGGGGCAACACCCTTCGAAGTCGACCGCAAAGTATTGAAAGACATTGTGCGCGAGAAGAGCTCCGTGGAGGTGGGCCGAATTAAGTTCCTCAGCTCAGGTACGTGCCATAATTTGCTACCTTTCATCTGCCACAGTTGCTCAAGTTCCGCGGCGCGCAGGAACTTTTCATAAGGCGTGTTATCATGTTCTACACGCTGTCACCGCGATCTTATATGTACCCTTAGGCCTACCTGGTAACTCTTATCAACGGGACTGAACTGGTGGCCAGAGTGGCTCGTCGTTTCATGCCTCGCCTTAAGACGGAATCCGAGGTGGCCACCATGAAGTACCTACGCGACTACACTAACGTACCCGTTCCTACCGTGTTTCACTACGATTCTAACCCTTACAATCGACTAGGGGGCGAGTGGATCCTGATGTCTAAGGTATGCGGCATGATCTTCGCTGTCACTCAACCTCGCCACGTGTCTGACGTCTATCACGGTCAGGCTCCCGGCATCCCTCTATCGCAGGTTTACCCTTCACTGAGCTACTCAGAACTAGTGAAACTTCTTACGAGTCTCGCTGAAATCGTCCTTCCGTTATTCTCTCACCGGTTTACCAAGCTCGGATCGCTTTACTTTGGTCCCGACCCGCAAGATGTGCCATCCAGAGCGGCCACTCCTAAAGCAGTACAGATGCTCTACTCTGCATACCCGTTCTCACCGACACTATCTATGTCTTCCTCATCCACCCCTCAACCTACCCGGCAGAAGATCCGCGACTTCCATGTAGGACCCATCATCTCCTGGCCATTCTTCGGTTCTAACCGAGGAGAACTAATTCACCCTACGGAAATTAATCGAGGTCCGTGGACGTCTACTCACGAGTACTTCGAGTCCTGTTTCGAACGCGAAGTCAAGGGCGTTATTCGCGAGAATGAAGGGAAGGCAGCTCCACACAGACTTCACCTTGACCCTGATGAAATCATGTCTTCCCGGCATCATCATCTCACCGCACTTCCTGATGATGAGAGCGACGATAGTGATGAGTGGGATCTAGATGAGAGTGAGGCAGAATGGGATGGGCCTGGGGACGCAATGTATCGGGACTACCGGAGGATGCAGAGAAGCACGTTCCTCGTGGCACACATGCAGGCCCGGGAGCAGAGCGTGCGAGAGGAGATGACCCGCTGGATCAAGCTCATGGAGCGGTTAGTCGAGCTCGTGGAGAAAGGTCGTCCACAGTCGGGGGCTTCGGTCCCAGAGAGCAAAGAGGAATTTGGCTTGGATTGCCACGATTTGAGTCTCGAGAATATATTCGTGGATGCTGAAGAACCTTGGAAAATTGTAAGTAGCGACTCGATCCTTTCCGATGAATAATGTTCCACCTGAGCTGGCTTCTTCCAGACATGCATCATTGATTGGGAATCCACAACAACACGACCACTTTGGGCCTGTGCCCATCTCCCTGCGTTTCTCCAATCAAGTCCGTTCACGGCGAAACTGTTCCGCGAGGTCGTTGTGCGGCTTTCATCATCGTCATCATCAGCAGCACCGTCTCCTACAACACCTACCCCCCACGGTGGTATCAAGCTAGCCAAGACAACTGATATATCCGCCCTTGCAAGGGAATGGCTTTACTACGAGGCCGCTGGTGCTCGCTTGCGGATGACTCATCGGTTCGTTGAGTGGGATGGTTGGGAGGAAGGGCTAGTGGACAGCGTACTCGGTCCTGCAGAGGACGAGGAAGAGTGGTTCAAGGACCTTGTTCCATGCGAGATCACCAGCCCTCCCGCCGGCCCCAATTCCCAGGGGTCTGCTATTATCACTGTTAAACCCCTGGCGGCATTGGGGCATACCGGTAGCAAAGAACTCGCGGCATCGCTGGCGAGGAGGAAGCCCTCTGTCAAGCTGCCGTTCGCGATAGAACAGGAGAAGGAACAAGTTCTGAACACGACGGGCGATATCTGTGGCGGGCGTGGCGGTGAACTTGGCCGACGGCTGGAGGCCTGGTTGACGGTGACTGGTCTTGATGAAGATGGACATCCGAGGCGATGGAATGGTGTTGAGGAAGAAGTAGAAGTATCATGATTGATAAGTGAGGACCTGCATTTGTTATTTATTACAGTTCACTTTCCTGTTTGCCCATCTGTATCTTATTAGTAGCTAGAGTGACTTTCTTGGTCCTTTCTTCTTGTCCGTGGTTTTACGATACTTCTACAGCGGTATTTGCTACAGTTACAGAGCGTCGTGTAGTCAGTCATGTACGAGACAGTGTGTCCTATGTACAAAATAATCTTGGCCATCTTCTTTATGTACTATTTTGTTCATCCATCTCAGCGAAGTTGAGAAGTAATCTGTTGTGAGATGATGATCTCCAGGGGCACATTTCCTCCAGTTCCTCTGTCGCGTGGGCTAACCCATGTTTCAGGACGATGTCCTATCTTTTTGACGGAAAAATGTAGCCGGTTGATGAGAACAGCAGTCAGTCTGAGCAAATGGTGGGCGTGTGTTAAGTGTATAGGACTCGGACAGAAAGGACTTCCGCCTTACATCATGGCAGGCCTGCAAAGATTCGTGAATATGACGGACAAAAGCAAAAGAGGGACGTAACATACTCGGCATTGATCAGCTTGAGATGTGGCTGTAGACAGGTCGGAATTCTATCAGACATTTGCTTTCATCTTCCTAGACGTAGAGATGTCACCTCTTTCGCATGCAAAACCATGACTGTCCATGTCAAGGTCGAGCTGAAAATCGCGACGAAATAGACAATGCCGCCTCTCTGGACAACCTTCATGATACGCATAGTCGGGTGCGTCTTCGCAGTGGTGATCGTCACGACCAGAGTGATCGCGAAGACGATTACTTGGAAGCTTAGGGCTAGGCAGAGATACGAAACGTGAAAAGGGAGCCTGTCATGCACAATAAGCAACACAGAATGAGCCCAAGGGCTGTCTTCTAGTTAGAGCTCTCACAATTCTGTGCTTTGGCCTCTCTTAGGAAATAGCATGCATACTCGATTTAAAACTGGTGTGAGATGGTCATCGTTGAGACGCCAGACGGGGTACTTACGTTGGTACTGATCCATGGAATTCAGCGGATCCTGTAGCGGAACTGAGCAAAGCCGAACATTAGAGACCGCCCCGTCGATAGTCCACAGAAGACATACGAGTACCGCCACCTCGCGACATAATGTAGAACGATAGAATAAGCTGGATGAAGATATGACCAGCAAGGAACCCGGTGAGGTCCTTGCGCCGATGGGTCAGAACATGACATCTGTTGTTCCATGACTCCGAGTTGGTACGATAGCAGACGGAAGAACCAAACGCCCGAGCCTCACCGAAGGGCGAGAAACACCTCTGCGATCGTCAATGTGATGACGGTGTGTATGAATTGAGTTAATGAGTATCGGTTGCATCTTTGAGATAAGTAAAGAATCAGCTGTGTTCTTCCCGGAGATCATACGTCGTACACCTAGCCTCCACAATGTGATTTCAGTTAAAGGCCAGAAATTACAGGCGCAGGACTCACGGAGGTGTTGAACTCAGGATTGAAGTACGCTATAAACGATATCAGTATTCCTCAGTGGTCCGGGTTCACTACCAGCGGCGCACATATCAACGTGACGATGGCGAAAATCAAGCTGCTGTACCGATTCTAAAATCTTCTGGGTGAGAGGCATCCGGAGACAGTAATGATTTCACGTACCGCAAAGAATAGCAGAGAAACTACGATGCACTTGTCAGGATGAGATAAGATTTCTGAATGCAATCTCCTTACCAAGACTGATGTCCGAGTGCCATACATATTCTATCTGAGAGAAGGTCTGTCAGCTACTGAAGCAAAAGATGGATGCACTAACCTCTGATCCCAGCGTAAGGCAGTAATCATAGAGCAAGACAGTGAAAGAAGCTACAAAGTAGGACTAACGAGAGTATCAATCGTTTCGGGGAATTCAAGCACGTATTGAATGGTCTACCTTCACGCTTAGACTAAGGGAAGGGTCCGAGTTAAGATCAGCGGCTCGAGTTCCCTAAAGAACGACTCACATAGCAGTGGCCTCTTCGTTCATGCTAACGATAGGCGGTGGGAGGGACGGATCCATGGAGAAATGCCTAGAGAGATGGTTGACACGTAACAGGCCACATCGGTTTCCTCCACCTTTAAGTACAGCCAGCAGAGAAGAGAAGACTGAACATCCTCTTTCATCACATCAACTTGATCTTCTCGTTTGTACCCTCCAATGAAGCCCAACATACCCGCCACTATCCAGATTAGTTGACTCACTGATTACTCTCCATTGTATTAAGATCGATGTGATGATGAGGAACTAGTGCCCAGCGATGATGAAGGACCTCATGAGGCAGTTACATCGGTACAACAGTTGCTCCGTCCTTGTGATGTTGATGAGAGTCCACACCGAGCTGCTATTGAGGTAATCGGAACCATGTCCTAATTCTCCTTTCGTTCTGAAGTGGTACAGTGTTCAGCGCCAGCGTGCGACTCAGGACCGGGTATGGATTTGTGCCATGGGCTTCATTTAAAGTAGAGATAAGGGCAACCAAACACAGGTTCGGTCTGAGCGCCAGTAAGAGATAAGTTCTTCAACCCAAGTCCGGCGCCCCCAATAGAAGCATAGAAACGTTTCAGTACTACAACGAGACGAGACAGGATCTCTCTGAGGACACACAGCCGCTATGTATCAGACAGATAGTGATCAAATGTCGTAGCATAAAGAGCGGCGGGTCAAGTAGGAATGATGATAGCACAAAGTGGCGTATCAACTTCAAGAAGTTGCAGGAATCCAGCTCTCAAGCCTGCAGGATCAAGTACGGTAGGGTGATGAGCATTCCAAGTTCTACGCCGCGTACCGAATTCTGATAGAATAACGGAAGTAAGCCATATGAGTGTAGAACCATGAGGAGGGCATCGCATTCTACTCTTCAAATTCTTGGTGGTTTCGGTCGAGTCGAACGGGTTCACGTGATACCAGCAATGCGGCTCTCCCGGTCCGGACGTTCAATCCTTCTTGAACTTCGCACATGATTCGCAAGACTTCGACCGCTCTGACTGAAATGACGGGATGCTATCTTTCTGTTCCTTCGGCGAGCGACCTGATAACGAGCAGCGACCATGTTTTTCTCCTACTTTAATCACCTACACGCTTGGTATGTCCAGATCCTTCCTCAATCACGATCTTAACATGCCAGTAGTAAAACCAAGCAACAAGAGAGAGCCAATTACATTCAGAGCCTCCCGCAGGTCTTCCACGAGCCTATAACCCTTCATGATAAGCAAACACTTGACCAGCCGATCTCTGTCATAGCGAGCAGTGTACAATCGGGGAAGGCGGATCCCCTCGACATTCTGACGTCTTACTCGAAGTACGCGCTACGGGCTCATGAAGAAACTAATTGCTTGACCGAAGTCATAATATCGTCGGCTCTCAAATGGGCGAAGGACTGCCGCAAGGAAGGGCCTCTCGCAGGAGTTCCTGTCAGTCTCAAAGACGTAGGACTCCCTCTTATGTGCTCTCTCACCGAACTGACGTTGGGATCAGACCATCGGTGTAGCTGGATGGGACTCCTCTATAGGATACTCGGCATGGGTTGGCAAGCCTCTATCGCAAGACTCTACTCTGGTGGAGCTTCTCCGCGACGCGGGTGCCGTGCCTTTCGTTAAAACGAACATCCCCATCACTCTCTTGTCATTTGAGTCGAATTCTGATCTTTTCGGACCAGCGAAAAATCCTCACGGGAAAGATTATACCCCCGGAGGATCCTCAGGAGGTGAGGCGGCTCTGCTGGCTTTTGGTGGCTCTCGCATCGGTGTTGGATCAGACGTGGCTGGATCTGTCCGTGTACCTGCACATTATTCTGGGGTGTACACCATCAAATCGTCCACAGGACGCTTCTTGAAAGTCGGAGGCGCCACGAGTATACCTGGACAGGAAGGCGTTGCTCCCGTCTGTTCTCCCATGGCTCGGACTCTAGAAGATCTAGAATACTTCTGGAAGGCCGTGGTAAAGATGGAACCATGGAAGTACGATCACACAGTGAGATGCCTCTTTAGTTTAGGGCTTCTCCTGGACCTGACACAGTTGAAGTGCCTGAAAATGCCCTGGAAAGACATCGATCTTTCACAGAAGAAGCTCAAATGGGGTGTTATGTGGGACGATGGTGTCGTCACTCCATCTCCTGCTTGTGATCGGGCATTAAGAATGGTCGTCGAGGCATTGGAAAAGGACGGGCAAGCTGTGGTTTCCATGTAGGCTGACTGTAAACTGTCACTTCTTACTTGCTAACTTACAGTATTTCAGCAACCCTCCTAGCCCATATGATGCACTTAAGCTCGGCTCTCAATTGCTCCTGGCGGATGCAGGTAAGTATAGTAGGAGAAGTATCGCCTCTGACTGCTAAGCACCTTCTATGTAGCTAAGACTGTGACAAAGCCCATCAGGCCTGGCGAGTCCAACGACCCAGGCGTAGCCGAGTTGCGCAAACTGTTTATCCTGCCTCGCTGGATACAGCGTTTATATGTCTGGTACATCCGTCATATCCAGCGCGACGAGATCTACGCTGGACTCGTGGAAAGTCTGACGGAGAAATCAATTACAGAATACTGGAGTCTTGTCGCTCAGCGTGAACAGTACCGCAAAAAATGGTTTGATATGTGGAACAAAGAAGATCTTGATTTCGTCCTGACTGTGCCCAATGCCCATCCTGCGGTCCCTCATGGAGGGATGAAAGAGGGATTCAAGGCGTGCGGTTATACATTTTTGTTCAATATTGTGAGTATCTACTTGCGCAAGAGACCCGTCCTGCCTCATCACCTACTGTGCAGCTAGATTATTCGGCAGGTGTACTACCTGTCACCTATGTCGACGCAGCTCTCGACAAATTGCCCACATCATTCAAGCCCAAGAATAAAATTGAAGCGGGTGCGTATAAGATGTATGATGCTTCCAAAATGCACGGGCTTCCTGTCGGTGTCCAAGTCATAGGAAGGAGGCTAGAAGAGGAAAAGGTCATGGAAGGCATGAAGATCGTTCAAGACTTGCTACGGGGCGAAGGAAAGGCGTACACACTTTTGCCTGTCCAAACGTTTTGAATAGCCTTGAATAAAACAACAGATCATGCACTGAGATGCTGTCGGCATGCCCGCCGAGTCTGGCTAGTTAGATAATGTGGAGCATCAAGGGAGCCGGAGCTGTAGCGCGTCGCGCGTCTCTTCTCTCTACTTCCATGGATGCCCTGATATTTTGAAGTGCTCGGGGCCTCAGCTCGAGTCTTAAACCACTCGGACATTCTTCGAAACTCAGCCTCCGAGGGGGCAACTTGAATGTAGAGCTCTTAATAAATCCCGCGTCGACGTCGCATAACAAATGGAATGATACCGGGAGCATTCATGCTAGCTGGTAGTAGGGGATCACTGCTGAATTCTTCGCTTCCCAGTTTGTTCCCAACTTCTAGGCGCCGAGTTCAACCGGTCGCCGGACGGACCCTTGGCACTGGGGCCTGGACAGACATTTCTCTCCCGCCCACACTCTTTACGTCGACTCCGTCTTTCTTTGCTTTAAACCACAACATGCGTTCCTCAATGGGTGTCCTCCTCGCTGCGCTGTCGCTCGTCAGCGTTGTCTCCGCCCAGCTGAGGATTACCAGCCCCGCTTCTGAGGTGTGGTGGGGTAAAGTGGCCATTTCTCCTGGGTTCACGTTGGATGTTGAAACATCTTGTAGTCGCTCAATCGACCAATGTCCTGGCTTGGACTTGTCAGGAGTCGACTCAGGAGAGCTTTACTATCTTGTACGCTACTGTGCATTTACTCACCGACAACCTACATAACTGACCTTTTCGATAGGGTCGCGAACAAGGACCAGAACGTGCTGGTGTCTCCTATTGCGATGTAAACGTTTCCTATCTTCTGTCCTATCTACAACACGCTCATGCGTCTACTATAGAATTGCACAACAGAACAACTTTGAATGTTCCAAACTCATTACCCAGCAGCAGTCTACCCAGCCTGCTGCTAAAGGTTATACCATCCAGCTCGCCAATCCCCTGAATATCTCCGAGGTGCGTATGCCCTATAACCTGCTAGACCACTCTCGGTGACAATTCACCATCCAGATCTATGCTGAGTCTGAGGAGTTCGAGATCAAAGCCCTAGGGTCTGCCTATCCGACCACCACGCCTGGTCTTAGCTCGGCTACCAGCAACTCAGCTGCCACCTCCACCGGCTCATCCGCCTCTTCGGAGGAAACCTCGACCACTGACGCTGCTCTGGGCTTGAAAACTTCTGGCCTTGGGATGGTGCTGTCAGTCCTGATCGGCATTGCTCTTGGATGTATAGTTGCGTAAGAGTCCTTCTTACGATTCATTTGAACCTTTCTATACCTTCACACTCGTTTTGCCTCATGTGATTGAACTTTGCTTCTTGTAATACATATAGGGTACCTGCTTTGTCGGAAGACGAGGGCGTCGGAGGGGTGAGTGAGGCTTGGATGACCAGCCTTTGACAGAGATCTCTTGATCATCAACCGGAACAAGTCTCTCAAAGAAGGATTCTGTCCCTGATTGCGTTTAGGGAATTCTCTGTCTCCAGAGCTTTACGCGATGGGATATTTTGGATTGGCGTTGGACGTGCCTCCTGCCACTTACAAGCTATGATCGTCGCCGGTCGGAATGGTATGAGATTATGGACGCAAATCCGGCTCTAAATCCCGGATCACCGGGCGGCAATGTACGGATCAAACCAGCCACGGGCAGATTTTACAGTGGCTGATGGGTAACCTTCTTGGGCCATGCGGGATCCTTGGCTTTTCTGATTTGAACGGCAGCTTTAAGTGCAGTGGCCATGGGCTCCGTGTCCCCCCAAGCTTTTGCTCCCAGCCATCATCTCCTCAACAAATGCTCATATCTGAAGGCTCGGGACGACCTCTGAATGTCGACCTTTGAAGAATCTCCAGCTGAGATCCAACACCAAGCGTACGTGTCGATGTTTCATCCTCGATCTGGCGGATAGTGAAATTTAGTACCGATCAGAAATGTCAACTCTTTTTTGGCTTTGCTTTCCCTGAGTGAGTCCAAGTTTGACAGGATGTGTCTTCAGACGAGTTAACGCGACGATCCATCGTGCAGCGATCTTGTATTATGACTATCTACTTACGCTAGAATGGGAGGTGTCAAGGTTCTGGCGGTACTCAAGGTTCACATGGGCGTCCGTCTTTTTCTACCTCAATAGGTACCTTGCGCTTTTTGGGCATATGCCGATAGCCATGGAATACTTCTGGACAGGGATTCCACCCAATAAGACTGAGGTGAGTGTCTTACATGTCCCCCAGACGAGATATCTCAATGATAAGGCAATCTCTCCCTCCAGATGTACGTATGTGCTACCTTCCTCACCACTGAACTACTCTTATAATCTTATTTTAAGATGCCATAAGCTCCAATCCTATCACCAGTACCTGGCAGTAGTGGTCCAAATCCTTGTCGCAAGTACATGACCTTGATCATTCCGAGGAGAATAGCCTAATTTTTGAGCCAGCCATGCTTATCATGAGGACGTACGCTCTCTACGAGCGAAGTCGCAAAGTTCTGGCTGCCCTGTTGACCGTGACAACATCTGCAATCATATTTGGATGCGTAAGCCATGTCTTTCCGCCCATATTCTACCAGTCTAACACTCTTTCTAGTGGGCCATACTCACTGGGGGCGGTGGCAGTGTCAAAGAAGGCGACGCTCCATTCATCGGGTGCCCGGCGTCGTTATCAAAGGAATCGTATGTTCTCGTCCTCATTTCACGCGCTCTGTCCTTCTGACACAGTTATCCCAGTGCAACTCGTACGTCTTCTTCAATGCCACTTGCCTCTCAAAACCTGAGGATCATCGTTCTTCAGGATTAGCGGCCGCTTGGGGCGGGATGCTCATATTCGACACCATGATATTTTCTCTGACGCTGTATAAAGCGTTATTATATCGAAGACTGGGCGGAGTAAGCCTCCTCACCCTCATTCTACGTGATGGTATGTTTCTTCCTTCATTTTTCGATTAGATTCTAATCTAGGCGTCTAGGGACGTTGTATTTTGGGTATGCTTGCTCTAGAGATGGTCTTAGGCAGGGCTGATGATTACCCTTGTCGCAGCATTATGGCCGCATCAAATCTTGGGAATATATTATCCTTCCTCGTACGTCGGCCGTCTTTGTCATTCATTTCACCGCTCATGTTGTACATCACAGCTTGGTGGCGTGAGTCCTGTTGATGATGCCTCTTTATTTCCATCGTACTCATTGCACTTCATTACATAGTCGCGAACGCGAGGCGTTGCAACGACGTTCACGAACATGTAAGCAGTCTCCATGTAATCGATCATTCGGCTCGATGCTGACTCCCTCTGTACTTTAGCATCTCTTCGGTCATGATCTCCCGGCTCATGCTCAATTTGCGCGACCCACGACTTTGGACATCATCTCGTGGCACAGCTATGACAACGACCAGAGGTGTGGGTAACGTGTCTACAGTCATCGAATTCAGTAATCACGGCACTACTGGTCTCTCTAATACGCGTAGTGCTTGGGCAGGCCAGTCCCGGGTTGACGATACAGACACGGAACATGATTGGGACGGTTCTACGCGAAGAGGTAAGTAGTGCCTCGAAGACCCTTTTTTCATGCCCGTTTTCCTGATGACATTTAGGTGACGAACCTGATGAAATTGAGCTTGTCGAGCGAGGGCGACAGGGTACACGCTTTTCGGACAATTTGAATGATAGAAATTAACCTGAAGTGAAGCGTTTGTATCTTTAATCGTGTTGTGAACGCACTGCTGGACATAGTAAATGGATCTTTTCTCTGGGTTGTATTTCTTTCTTCATTGTAGAGTACCGGACGGACAAATTGTTATGTATTCTGTAGTAATGTGTACAAAAAGATAGGGTATTCTAATTCAGCGCTCGGAGAAGCAACTGTCTTTGTTTCGTGAGGTAGAATGGTTACGAGTCTAACGTCCCACCAGGAATCAAGCTTCAAGCGCGAAGAGAAGCGCTCGCAGTCTCTCAGACTCAATTAGAAATCACCCTAGGGTAGCGGGAAAATGCGCAGAAAGATCGTAATGTATTGCGCATGTATAGCAGAAGACGATTACGAAAAGTGAGCGCGGGGTGTGCACAGACTGCTACGTTTGAACTACTGGAAAAAAGCTAGTAGGCGAGAGTGGTATGAGAGCGTGACGATAGCGGTGCGATGCGATACGATGCGATGGAGGTTGCTTGCTGGATGATGCAAAAAATAAAGTAGTGGCGACAAATGAGAAAAGACTAGAAACTTGGACGTTTAACCCCCCCTGGCCTGCAAGACTTCCGCAGAGCGTTCCTGCGGAAATGTGCCAATGAAGGGCGTTGACGGGCTCAAGCTCGGCGCTGAACCTCGGCTTGAGTAGGTGAGCGCGGGGGAAACGAGCGAGGGAGATGTCTGTGCAGCGTCATAAGCGTCGAGGTCGTGTGGGTATGCAGTATTGAGGGTAGAGCATTGTCGGGCATCATAAGATGCCTTCTCGCCGTTCTTGCCGCCGTTGTGTTTGCCCTGAAAGTTGCTTCCATTCGAGTACATGTTCTTGGTATTGTTATTGTCGTTCTGAGTGTCGATGCTGCTGATAGAAGTGGTCGATCTGTGCTTTTGATGGTGCTGAGAGTGATGCGGAGGGCGCGTGCTGTCCGGGCCGATAGATCTCGTTTTCGGAATGCTCATGCTGTTGTGATGA
This sequence comes from Gloeostereum incarnatum, assembly GCA_004338095.1. Taxonomy (NCBI): domain Eukaryota; kingdom Fungi; phylum Basidiomycota; class Agaricomycetes; order Agaricales; family Cyphellaceae; genus Gloeostereum; species Gloeostereum incarnatum. The sequence continues at coordinate 1,948,273 of RZIO01000005.1, forward strand.
TAGTGGCGAGATTGTTGGTTACCGTGGTTTGCGAAGGCGTTCGCAGAAACAGAGGAAGCAGGATTGGTATGAGGGAGCGTTGTTGAGCGAAGGTGTGCCTGATTGCGAGTGGCGGAGGAAGGTTGCTGGGAAGCAGTATTGAATGTCATCTGCTGTTCCTGAGGGGAGTGCTGAATGGTCTCGCGTTCACGCGTGGCGCGAGCATTGAGAAGGTTCGCACCCATCCTCTTTCCCTGGCCAAGGCCAACGTTACCATTGAACTCACCCTCCGCCCTGTGCTCACCATAGCTCTGCTGTTGGCGTTGTCCAAGCGGGACAGTAGACGCCTGGGCGCGATATCCCCTCATCCCGACGTTGAAATCCGCAGTGTCACTCGGGTCGAGTCGCGTCTGCTGTTGTGCCTGAGCACGAGCCTGAGCCTGAGCAAGATCCAACCGGTTGGGTCGACGCCTCTGGTCTGTGTTCGCAGCGTGTGACTGAAGAATATATTCCTCTGTCGGAGTGTAGCCGTTTCGCGCCTGCGCCACGCCACCCACGTGTGGTGGACGATCCGTGTTCATGTTGCCGTTGAAAGTTTGGGCGTTCTGATACTGCCGATGGGTGAGCATTGGGCTGGAAGTTGTTCCCATCAGTGTAGCTGTCGAGGGGAATGCCGGAACTCCGAAGAGACTCCAACAACGCCGCCATCTGGGGGCTGAGCTCGGGAGTACGTGGAGGAAGCTGGGCTGGAGGTAGGGGAGCGTAGCGATTGTAAGAGGCATTCACGGGATTCTGAGGATAAAATTCTTTCGCGTGAATAGAAGGCAGGTTGATGGGAACGTCATGAGCATTAGGAGCAAAGTCCGAGTAGGAAGAACTGCTGCTGAGCGTATATCCACTAGTCGAGTTGGACAGACGTCCAGAAGAGGGGAAGCTCGAGAGGCTGGACATGCTTTCCGAAGGAGGCAGAGCACCATGAGGGGTCGGTCGGAGTTGCTCGCGGCCGCGGAGGTTGAGCAGGGCTGCCTGGGCGATGGTTATCCTAGCAGGGGATTGATCACCCTCACGGACAGAGCGCTCATTCCGCTGCAAGGCATAAACTTCAGTACGAGGACCCAATTTGAATGCGAATGCCTCACCCTCAGCTCCCTTTGTTCACTGGTATCTGCGAACCGGACAGAAATCCGACTTCCGGGGTCGTTCCACCCGCGGACCATGCGCCCGTGAAGCCGCTCGACGACTTCTTCGGCACCAGTGCGAGTCTCTAACCTGATGGCAAGAATGTCGTCTAAGCTCAAATCTTGATCGCCGAACACCCAAATACGGACCTGACAAACGCAATGATGCGCGGGGGATTGCTCAATCTTGTTTGAAAGAATCGACTACTCTTAATACGATGGGGAGATACCAAAGCAATCAAGGACTAGGAGAAAGAGTAAGAACATTTTTACAAGAATCTTGTAGATGTGAATGACTGACCGGTTCGTCGATGCTCAGCGGAAGCCTATATTATTGACAGATGATGTCAATAGTTTCCCAGCCGAGCAAAGGAAAGATATGGGGTACTCACCCTTCGATGTACAAGTTTGTACTGTTCGGATCATGCAGGCGCTCCATCTTACCCTTGAAAGTTACGTCGCGGGATTCATCATCCTTACCGCTCTCCTGGTCCCATCCCGCCAAAGATGACGAGGACCCGTCGTCGGAACGGACTTGGGCGTATGGGGTTCCGGGGATCTTATGGACTTGCTGTGGGAACGAATTAATTAAGAGCTTAAATTGTAAGACGTCAAAACGTTTAACACGTACTTTCGAGAACGTAGGATGCAAATTCCTGAAACGCCTCAGAGACAGAATACACTTCTCTGCCGCATCGACCGTCTGAAAGCTTGGGAGAATGAACACGGGATCAGTGGCTGCGAAGATAGTAAGGTTTATTCGACTTACAGTACGAAACCGTACCCGCTCTCCTTCTCCCCGACGTGTCTAGTGAAACTTCGCACGCTCCTGATCTGTCCAAAGGGCGCGGCCAACTCAAAGAGTTGATCCTCGGGAAAGTGAGGAGGCAGGCCATTGATGTACACGTTAGGGGTCTTGGGTCCCAAGTTCTCCTCGGTCAAGGGAGAGAGGGCTGGCTCATTATTTGGATCAGCAATCTTCAGAGAACCGAGGTGAATGGCATCTGCATTGTGAGAGACAGACGGCTTGTCCTGGCGAGGGGATGCCGAGAAAGACGACGGATGTATTTCTATGTCAGGTAGTGGGACGTAGGACTGGGTGGGAGCGGAAGAGATGTCATCATTAGTCTTGCGAGGTGAGCTGGGAAGAGGGGCCATCGACGCCCTCGAGATTACGGGGGATTCCTCCGGTACTTCTCCCTCTTCCATTTCTAAAAAGTAAGAATTTGGATGCTGTGCAGGACCCAACATCGCGTATACACGCACCCGCATGAGAAGGAGTACGAGAAGACGCGCTCAAGCCAAGAGCACTCAAAAAGACACTAGCTTGCTCGACGTCAGGAGAAGACATCTTAGATCCTTCCTCTGGTTCGTCGAATTCGTCATTACGCGGTTGAGATGCAGAAAGAGCAGTGCTGGGACTCGCCACCGAAGAATAAATAGCAGAGTGTGAGGGAGAAGACAATATAGAGGCTGCTGACGCTGTAGTAGAGCGAGATCCAGTAGTTGCTGCAGCTGACGAGGTGGGCGACTGCGGCGCTGCCGTCCTAGGGAAAGATGAAAATGGCGCGAGCGACAACGAAGAAGGGGATAAAGGCGCTAGCGTAAAGGACACAGAAGCCGACGTAGTTGAAGAGCTAGGCGAGGAAGGAGAACTGTCGACGGAAAACGAATTGCGACTCGCCCTATCCCCGGAGAAGGTAGACGGCGAGGATGGCAGAATAGAAGGAAGTGCCTCGCCGTCTGGGTTATTAGGAGAGGTAGAAGAAGTATCAAATGCTGGAGGAGAAGGGGTAGCTCGCAGTGGGATCGGAGTTGCAAGAGAAGAACGAGACGAGGAATCAGAAGACATGGTAGGGATGCGTTATACGTTAAAAGCTGGGGAATAAAAAGCTGGAAAAGGTAAGGTACGGAACGAAAAGATAGCGAAAAAGCTTTAAGAGGTAGAAGCGAGGAGAGCTCTGGAGCTGGCCTCAGCCTAATGATAATGCGTGCACTGAAAGCCAGACAAGAAAACAAAGTACGTGTGCGGAGACTATAGCGGGAATGTCAAGTGATCGAAATAGCGCGGTAACTGTGGTCGAGCGGGATAAGTTACAAGTTTTACAAATGCGGTGAGAGAGAACGTGGGGGAAGGAAGGAAAGAGGCGAAGTGGGCAGATCCAAACCACCTCTGCTTTATATACCTCGGCAGGCTCCAATCGCGATCGGAGCGCCACATCCCTTCGATCGACGCTTTCTTTCCTTTTTGAGCCTCATATCGACCCAATTCGGTCCGAGTATCTAGTCCTTTTCAATTAAATCTAGTTGGGTCTGCCGGAATCCCCGAGGACTTTAGATCTTTGACAGGAAGCAAAGTTGAAGTCATCACATGACCGAGTATCTGAGCAAATGGGGAATATTTCCCAAAAAGGAAATCACGTTTCTCCTCTTCCACTTTTGGCAACCATGGTGTGCTTCCAGGAAATACGATACGACTGGGATCTGATTATTTTTCCGTATAGCTACCGTTATCACTTCTAAATGCGGCGCAAAACAAACCCATGGTATTTCTCCTGATTCTTCCCATCTTATTTTGACTAAAAATCTTCCTCGACAGTTGGTAGAACTCAAAAACGGAGAGACGTTCAACGGCCATCTTGTCAACTGTGACAACTTTATGAACATCACTCTTCGAGAAGTATATCAGACCAACACCGATGGCGACCGATTCTGGAAACTTAAGGAGTGCTACATACGCGGAAGCACCGTGCGTTCTACACTTTTTCTGACGCGTTGCTTGTTGTGAACTTACATCTTCGTTTAGATAAAGTATCTGCGAATACCAGATGCTCTCCTGGATGCAGTGAAGGATGAGCAGAATCGGGCCCGTGAGGCCGGCAGGAGCTCAAGAGGATCGCATATCGGCGGTGGGCGTGGAGGAAGAGGTGCCCCACCTCGCGGTACGTCCATATCTATCGTGTCAGCGAGATGTGCTTATGTAACCTCATGTTTTAGGGCGTGGTGGTCGTGGGGCTCCCATGCGTGGTGGAAGAGGACGGGGACGAGGCCTATAGTACTATTTCAGCTATTACGGACTGGCGGGTGAGCGCTTGTATTGTCGTTATCGTTGTCTTGCAGTGTCTCTTGATGTATTATCTCCTTTCTGAATCGCTTTCAGTACCCTCCCTGTCTCTTCCTTTGAATCTCGTATGATCGTTTCAGATCAAGATATATGCTGACGTCTTGCCGATACGTTAGCATTCTATTATCACCCGGCACTCCTCAGCGTCATGCACCGCTGCGTGCGCTTGATTATCTGTGTTTTATTGCATGGTACCACTGCATCGTTAGTGGGCATCTAGCTGGCTTCCTGTCAATCCCTACCGGCAATTCCTGTCCCCAAATGTCGACCATCATCGAGATTGTTTTCCGCAGTAATCCCTCGCTCATACTCTTTCCTCTCAGGAAACGGATAGTACCAGCGACAGACAGACAAGTAACTACATGATCCGTGTCAGACACTGTCGTCTTCAACTGCAAAAGACTCGGTTCCGACCTACGCATGCTCGTCGATCGACGGCCGTATTTCGAGAACCGTGCGTCCTATCAAGCAACTATCAAGATCTCTACTGAACCTTGTCCTGTCTATGCAGTAGCAGTTCGGTGACGGTCGGCCCCGGCGGCTGTGGCGATGCTCGCTTCCGCCTCAATTTCGACAGTGTAGTAGCTCAACGGCCCTCAGCCACCTCATTTATTGATCATCAATTATCGCTGAAGATCGTGGATGTATGGCTATTCTCACCGCTGTAAGTCATATGTGCGGGCCTATGCGGCGGTGATCGACGCTAATTGGCTACTATTTTCTATCGATAGTCCAACTTCACATTGCCTGCCATCTTCTCGGCTGTCTCGTAGGAAAACGCTGGATACGTATTATTTTCCGTTACTTCCCCGCTTTTAACGGTGGGCAAAAACAGTGGACACTGGGAGACTTGAACTCTCGACCTCGTGCAGACGATCCAGATGGATGCAAAGCAAGCGCGCTAACCAACTGTGCCAAGTGCCCTTGGACAGCGGGACCCGTACTGGCTTCTGAGTCATATTCAGGTGAAGTAGTAAACTGGAATTCTCGTTGGCCAGGTTGTAATATCTAAAGTTTTGCATGCATAGATGTCGCTTGAAACAGCGTGGAAGCGTTGGAACACAGCAAGGGCCTGGTCCTGCGGAGACTGGTGGTTCGTTCTGGATGCATCAGTGCATGAGTCATGATACCTCTGTCAGCCAACCTTGGCGCTTGAACAATGGCCATCCAACTTGAGTCTTGAACAAGCCTTGAACCGATACTTGTCAGCCGTTCTGTCTCGAATCTTTGACGAATCATCAACTATCTTGTGAGATCCTCGCCCTCATTGGGCTGAGGGCATACATATCCACGTTTCTCAGGAACGCTGATTGTTAGTGTCCTTCCCGAGTTACGACCCTCTTTCTACATAGGCACTGATTGCGGTTTCGCACAATTTCCTATCACAGTACAAGGATGTATGAGAAGGACCCCCAATATTTGCGGATCTCGGTAGAAGTACGCACCCACACCCACAAACACGCCCACATAGCAAGTTCTTAAGCGACAGCCTGCTCCAACCCTGCTCCAGCCTGATGGCAATTTTCGAGCTTGTACAGTAGCAGGTCGACGAGCAGGATTTTAGCCTTTCTAGCCCTAAAATTAATCCCGCCACTTCATGTAAACCGCCTGCTCTCCGTCATGCTACCGCTGTGGACCCCCGCTACTGTGTCTCGTGTTTGACGGGATCAACAGACAGAACAAGACCTTCTGTATCGGTGCGAATTCTCCGTCAACATGAGGGGTGTCTTGTTCTCTATTGGGGAGTAGATAGTGGTGGTTGGTTTGAGTATATATACCCTGGTACATTTTCCAACTGTATATTCCCTTTCGTCTTCGTCTTCGTCTTCACCTTCCCTTTCTTTGCCATTGGTGTCAGTCAATTAATCATTCTTCATCATCGTCCTCCGCATCTTTGGGAGCTATGTCTGTCCTTCCCTCGTACACCTTGCATGTACCCCAAACCCCTCCCCCGCCAGCATACTGCCCTCTCCCATCTACTCCGATACGCACTAGCATCTCGACCGCAGCCCCATTCGATCAATGGTGCGATGCGCCACCGTCGTATCACTCTAGGAAGCTGTCTTGGGTTTCTTATGGTCCAGAAGAGGACAAACCTGACACACTGGCGAAGTATTATTTCAAATTTGGCTTCGGTACGTTGCTTCGACTGCTCCTCCCTTCTGAGTGATCTCAAAGCACACTTTCAGTGCTGCCTGTCTTATGGATCGCCGGAGCCTGCATTATCTGGTCTTCACTTAAATTCGATTCCCGTCTACCATTCCGACCTGAGTTGACGGAGGCAGAGAAGGCGGTCGTCCTTCATCGGATGCGAGTGGAAGAGTTACAGTGGGCGTGGAGATGTTTGTGGGCCTGTGTCATCCTACTTTCTTTCCTTGCTGCCACATTATTGGTAGCATTAGGCTTGCTTATCCATGCACCTATCTGAGAGTCTCCTTCCTCTCGCATTGGCAAAACATCCGTTTTCGTTGTAGACACACAAATTCGAGTTGAAAACTACCTCACTGTTTCGTATATCTTCCCATTGCTTTGTAGCCATAGTTTCTTTTCTTCCTATCTTCACCCTCTAGTTTGTATGTTTCTTTACAAAGCCTCAGTTTATGCATGTCTCTTAATCTACATGCTTTAGTACAATTTTCAAGTAGTTCGAGGGTTACAACTTACGCCACATCATATGGACCGCCGGCCCGAGTTCAATTACGTCATAACATGATTCCCCACAATCTCACCACAGATCTCATAGACATCCTTCACACACTCACACGAAATGGTAGGGTTAGCATCATCTAAATTGCGGACTCATATATTAATTCACGTAGGCCGTACCACAGAACGAGAATTCACTTCCCCGAGAAACGATTGACTTTGCCAATCGAATGTTTGACGCCGCACGAAACGGAGACTCATCGCTCCTCCTAGCAGCCATCGACGCTGGCCTGCCTCCGAACCTCACCAACGCCAAAGGTACCTATCCCATCCTTCTCCATGCTACTATCATCTAAACCCTGGGACATGTACAGGCAACACCCTCTTGATGCTTTCCGCGTACGCGGGACACATCGACCTGGTGAAGGAACTTCTCAGCAGAGGAGCAAACCCCAACGCGCTGAACGACCTCGGCCAGTCGATCGTTGCTGGCGCGGTATTCAAGGCGCACGACGAGGTCGTAAGGGCATTGATGGAGAAGGGCGCTGATCCTCGAGCGGGGACGCCGAATGCCATTCAAGCTGCACATATCTTTAACAGGAAGGATCTGTTGGAGGTGTTGGGTGCAAAGGAGAGCGATATCGGACCGGAGGTTCCTACTCCTCCGAGCGCTGGACGTTGAGGGTGGTGCTGTATATACAGAAGGTTCGTGAACTAGGATGCCCGATTATTTTGGTACATATTACTACAGTGTACATGCCAGTAGTTAACAGGTTGTGTGTCTAGTCCTCTACAATGAAGAAGCAAGGATCATACATATAACCCACCGAAAAGGTTCTTTTACCATGCCCAGCAGTGTGTTAACACCCTTAACCATACAAGTTAAGATTTATCATTCAAATAGTCTGGAAAGCGTGTACCCTGTCGCCCTCGCTCGACAAGCTCAATTTCATCAGGTTCGTCACCTAAACGTCATCAGGGAAAAGTTTCCAAAAACAGGGTCTTCAAGGTTCTACTTACCTCTCCGCGTAGAGCCGTCCCACGTGTCTGTATCGTCAGCCCGGGGCATGTTCGCCCAAGCACTATGCGTAGTAGAGAAACCAGTAGTACCGCCGCGATTACTGAATTCGATAACTGTAGACACGACACCCATCCCTCTGGTCGTCGCCGTCGTACCTGTGCCACGAGAGCCTGGCGTCCAAAGTCGTGGGTCGCGCAAATTGAGCATGAGCCGGGAGATCATGACCGAAGAGACGCTAAAGTACAGGGAGTCAGCATCGAGACGAATGGATCGATTACATGGAGACTGCCTTACATGTTAGTGAATGTCGTTGCAACGCCCCGCGTGCGCGACTAAATGAAGGGCGATGAATATGATGGGAAGGAAGAAGCATCATCCTAGTGGGACTTACACCACCAAGCTGTGGTGTAAAGCATGAGCGGCGAACTGATTAATAAAGATGGCCGACCGTACTAGGAAGGATAACATATTCCCAAGATTTGATGCGGCCATAATGCTGGGATAAGGATACTCATCAGCCTTGCCTAAGATCATCAATGGAGCAAGCATACCCAAAATACAACGTCCCTGGGCGCCCTGATTAGAATCTGATCGAAGAATAAAGGAAGAAACATACCATCACGCAGAATGAGGGTAAGAAGACTGACGCCACCCATTCTCCGAAAAAGTAACGCTTTATACAACGTCAAAGAAAATATCATAGTGTCGAATATGAGCATCCCGCCCCAAGCGGCCGCTAATCCTGAAGAACGATAATCCTCAGGTTTTGAGAGGCAAGTGGCATTGAAGAAGACGTACGAGTTGCACTGGGAAACTGTTTCAGAAGGTTACATAGAATGGACGAAAGGGGAGGACATACGAGTCTTTTGATAACGCCGATGGGCACCCAATGTATGGAGGGTCGCCTTCTTTGACACTACCGCCGCCCCCAGTGAGTATGGCCCACTAGGAAGAGTGTTAAATCGGTGGAATGGGCGGTAAAGCATGGCTTACGCATCCAAACGCAATTGCAGCAGTCGTCACGGCCAACAGGGAAACCAGGACTTTGCGACTTCGTTCGTAGAGCGCGTATGTCCTCATGATAAGCATGACTAGGCCAAAAATTAGGCCATTCTCCTCGGAAAGAGAAAGTGTTATGTACTTGCGACAAGGACTTGGACCACTACTGCGAGGTATTGGTGATAGGATTGAAGCTTATGGCATCTAAGTGCAAGATTAAGAGCAGCTAAGTGGTGTGGAAGGTAGCACAAACGTACATCTGGAGGGAGAGATTGCTTCATCATTGAGACATCTCGTCCGGGGGACATGAAAACACTCACCTCGGTCTTATTCGCTGGAAAGCCTGTCCAGAAGAATTCTATGGCTATCGGTATATGGCCGAAAAGGCCAATGTATCTGTTGAGGTAGAAAAAGGCCGACGCCCATGTGAACTTTGGGTGCCGCCAGAACCTCGACACCTCCCAGTCAACCGTGAGCAGATAGTCATAATACAAGATCGCTGCACGATAGATCGTCGCGTTAGCTCGTCTGAAGACATATCATGTCAAGATCGGACTCACTCAGGGAAAGCAAAGTGAAAAAATAGTTGACATTTCTGATCGGTACTAAATGTCACTATGCGCCAGATCGTGGACAAAACATCGGTACTCACGCTTGGTACTGGATCTCAGCTGGAGATTCTTCTTCAGAGGTCGACATTCAGAGGTCGTACCGAGCCTCAGATAGGAGCATTTGTTGGGGAGATGATGGCTGGAAGCAAAAGCTTGTGGGACCTCTTAAATAAAGTTGACGTTGAAAAGCCAAGGAGGCCCAAAAGAATTGAAAGATCCCGGTGGCCCCCTTAGCCCGAGATCGTGCAAGGTACCCCATCAGCTGTACCATGGTAATCTGTAAATCTGGTAAAATGAGGTACATAAAGCCTGCGCGTGGTTCTGGCGCGTGGGAGGTTTGATCCGTACCGTGACAATACCGCCCAGTGATCGAAACAGGGTTGACGCTTGATTTTCGGGCGATACACGTCCAAAATCTCATCAGCGTGTAAAGCGCTGGAGAGACAGGGAATTCACCAAACGAAATCAAAGACAAAATCCTTCATTCAGAGACTTCTTCCTGTTGATGATCGAGAGATGTTGTCATACATGCCTCTCTCACCCCTTGCTCACCCCTCCGACATCTTCGTCTTCCGACAAAGCAGGTACCCTACGTATATGTATTATATTTAAAAAAGAAGCAATGCACTATCACATGAGGCAAAACGAGTGTGAAGGTATAGACAGTTATAGAGAGGTTCAAATGGACCGCAAGAAGGATTACACAGCAAAAAAACCCAAGAACAGCGCCGATCAGGACTAACGACACCATCCCAGGACCAGAAGGTATCAAGCAGCGGTAGCGGTAGCATCAGTGGTCCGAACAGGTAGATGAGTGGGTGGAGGAAGCTGCTGAGTTCCCGCGTCCACTGGTAGTGTCGCGAGCTAAGACCAGACGTAGCGGTCGGATAGGCATCGCACCATAGGGCCACTTTGATTTCGAACTCATCAGACTCAGCATAAATCTGGATGATGAACGATAAAAAGTGCACAGATACTGATTGAAGCTGAAGCGCTGAAGACTCAATTTGAACGCCACACGCTAAGCTGATTGACAAGAAGCATCGGAGGTCGAGTTCATTGAGTTCAATTTCATGATTGTTCAACACTGGCCACTGCTCGGTTCTACAAGGAGTTGTTGAATGTGCAGGGTTCGTTACATAGATCCGATTCCAAACCGGAGTCACTGAAAAAAGTCAGGTGTAATGGAAAGAAGCCGGCCTGTTCAGCTCAGTAAACATGGCCAGATTCCCAAGCAAAGAAGGGGTGAGCGTTCCGAGATGATTTGTAGGCCTACACGGCTAGATGTGGCGCGGCAAGACGAGAACGAAAGCCCAGCATAGCACACAGGAGCATACTATCCTGCTCAACACTCTACAACACCTGTAGCAGAAAGGCACGAGGGTACCACCAGGAGGTAGTACATAGTAGTACCATGTCACCACAGACGGAAGATTTCAAACTCCGCTCGCCGTTGTGAACGCTGTCGCCGATCATCTTTCCGTTCAGCCAATGTCAGATTCGTTCGCTGAGCTCTGGAGTGCCACTGCGCCCATAAATTCCAATCCCGCGCCACAGAAATTAGGATCCATACAAACCCAGCCTCGTCAACAACAACGTCCAGCGCAGAATGATGTGTTTTCTCTCCTTGGCCAGCCGCAACCGTCCTACACGTCGTCCAGGCCAATAACTCCTCAACCTGCCAAACCAGCTTCACCAGCCACTAAATCAAAAGCCGATGCTTTTAGCGGTCTATTTTCCAGCTCGAATGGGGCCGACACGTCTAAATTGACGATAGCCGAACGGGCGGCCAAGGTGGAGAAGGAGAGGCTAGAACGAATCCAGAAAGTATCACAACCGCAGCAGCAACCTATCCCCTCAGCGTGGGATGGATTAGACTCTCTCGCGTCTTCCTCTTCTGCCGCAGTATCCAGTACGACTAGACCTGTGCTGGACGACGATGACTGGGGATTCGGAGCTCCTGCCAGCATCCCGAAATCACAGCCGCAACCCAAAGTCTTGGATGATGACTGGGGTTTGGGTGATTTCGGCTCCAACTCTGCATCTCCAGCTCCTCAACCCGTCCCATCGCAATCCAAACAGGCATTATGGGATCTGAATGAGTTCTCATCACCCGCGTCCGAGAGCCGTGGTTCGCAAAGTCTATTGGATTTCGATCACCTCGATTCTTCACGGAGAGAGGCAGATTCACCTGGCCGAGACTTTGATTTTGGGGACAGGGAGTATAACGACGGCAACGACGACAACATTCTAGGTGTACTTGCCCAACCAGTTGTCAGCCGTGTAAGTCTCTTACTTTTCGTGTTCTACTACATTTCTTACTGACTGAACTTCCCCCACAGCAACCGTCTTCGTACTCCACCTCTCCGGATCCATCTCCAACTCCTAACCGACCTATCTCACGCGCCCCTTCCCCACCTCCCCATATTCTCGGTCAGCTCGTACAGATGGGCTTTAGTGTACAACAAGCCAAGATTGCGTTAGCATCTACCGACACAGGTCTAGACGTCCAAGCAGCCGCAGAGATCCTCATATCTAACGGCGCAGCTGACGACTATCACGAGGAACCTCCTCAGCATCCCCAGCGCCGGCCGCCCCCGAGGAGTCGGCAGAATAGCGAGCGACCTGCTCGACAGGGGACAAGGGATACGCCGTCGCCTTCTTCAACAGTGACGTCTACGAATATACAGGCTGACAAGCTTCTATCGCAGGCTTCCGAGATAGGGCTGAGTATCTTCAATCGAGCGAACGCGATTTGGAAGGAGGGGAAGGAGAAGGCGCAGAAGGCTTACGAGGAGAGACTTGCTGCCGCTGCTGCTGGAGGTAGTACTTCCAGTGGACGGGGAACGCCTGCAGGTAGTACCCGACCAAAGTGGATGCAGGAGGCTGAGGAACACGGTGCTGCTGGCGGGTTCTCCGATAATGAACCAACGCCGCGCAAGCGTAAACCTAGACCCAGACCTGAAGAGGCTGCTCTTCCCCTTCGTCGAGAACCGGAAGTGGATCTCTTCTCGTCCGATTCCACACCTGAGCCAGCTGAACCGCAGATCTACCAGTCCCGGTGGAGACACGCTGCAGAGCCATCTCCTGCATCTTCCTCAAGACCCACGCCTCCTCCAGCTCCGAAACCGAAACCGAAACCAAAGAGACCCCAAGTGACAGCGTCCCCTTCAGCCCTATCGACCTCCTCGTCACACAAAACCACCGGTGGGGAGAAATTCAAGCTGGGCCAATACGGAGATGCCGAGACAGCGTACACTCTTGCTATCGATTCCCTACCGCAGGGCCACACGTATCTCATACCGCTCTACAACAACCGCGCTGTGACCCGCCTCCGGACTGGTGATTTCAAGGGTGCGGAGGGTGACGCTACCGCCGCGCTATTTATCATCGGAGACGACCAGGACGATGAGAGGGACGCGTTGGTGAAAGCGTGGAAACGGAGAGCAGAGGCATTGGAAGGGAGGGAAAAGTGGGAAGAGGCGGGGAGAGATTGGGAGCGGGTTGCTGGGGCGGAATGGGCTGGTGCGAATGTGAGAGGGGAGGGTGTTAGGGGTGCGGGGAGGTGTAGGAAGATGGCGAATCCACCGCCAAAAGCTGCACCGAAACCTGCGAAGCCAAAACCGAGGCCGGTGGTGAGGGAGACAGAGTCTTCGAAGAAGGCGGTGGAGGCGTTTAGAGCGACCACGGAGGCGGCGGAGGCGGAGGATGCGGCGAAGCATTCTCTGAAGGATACTGTGGATGCGAGGCTCACGGCTTGGAAGGCCGGGAAGGAGACAAACCTGCGTGGGCTTCTTGCTGGGCTGGATAGTGTTCTCTGGCCCGAGTTGGGTGTGCCCAAAGTGGGCATGGCGGAGCTAATCAGTGAGAAGCAGGTGAAGATTCGGTACATGAAGGTTATTGGGAAGGTGCACCCGGATAAACTGAATGAAGGGAATTCGACGCTCGAGCAGAGGATGATTGCGGCGGGCGTGTTTGGAGTGTTGAACGAGGCTTGGAACGGGTTCAAGCCATAGACTATTTTTATGTGTGTAGAGTACATTACATACATATGGATGTATGTTCGACTGGGACGTCGCCGTTCTATTGGATGAGGAGGGTGGAACCCGAACGTGTTATACAGAACGGATGCAATATTACGCGGAACATATGTATGTTTCAGAAAGTGCAAACAAAAGAAAGATGTCTCCAGTAGCACTCTGTCATTCCCAGCACCACGAATGGCACTCATGAAGGAGTAAAGACTGCAAAATAGTCAGTGAAACTGCGAAGGAAAAGAAGCGCGAATTTCTCACCTCTAAGGTGGAATCATGAGTTCTCCCCAAGTCCTGATAGCAAATATGCTAGCAGCAAACATGCCAACGCCTGTGAGTACGCTGAGGTTTCCGTGCAACTTGTGCGGCGCATAAATTTCCTCCCTCAAAAACTTTTGGAACGCGCTTTCGTTGGGGTCAACTCCTCCCTCCACTGGCCGCCTCTGCCCCTGGGCATTGCGAGGAATATAGGCGGGGCCTGAGCCTGGGGCTGCTGATCGTCGGGCCATGGCTTTTTGGATTCGGTGTGTAGTGGTGGTGGGAGGGAGGGATGTGTGGTCGTGTTGATTTTGGAAGGGGAGGTAGGATAACGTAAACAGCTCATTCTTAACCTCTCCGACTACCTTACTATTGGCTTCATAGGCTCTGGAATTCGCGTGTCTCTCCAGTGCGGAATTTCCCCAGTCTGACTCCAGATCTCGTATTATAATCGTATGAGCCTGTTCAGGAGACGCCTCACTACTGTCAGCTGTACTTTGACCCGCTTGGATATATTCATGATCACCTCTTGGCTCAAACTTTACCTTGACTTTGCACAGTTTGACGCCGAAAAATATCGGCTTTTCCGGAGCTGGGGCTCCCAGTCTAATCTGCATATGCGCTTGTTTACTCCGTGCTAGTAGTTATACTACAAGAAAAATATCTTCCGTCATGGATGTGAAAGTGATCAGGATCCAGTCCTAGAAATGCGTGGCAGGAGCTGCTCTTAGAGCCTTTTCTTAGCTCGTCTTATGATCTGTGCCAACTCTCATAGTTATGCTTGATCGAGTGTCATTGTCGGGCCGAGGGTTCGATCCATGCCTCACCGGACGACATTTCCCTCTCTAGGACCTCGAGGGATGGCGATGTCTGATGCGGCCTCCGACAAACATGAGGCTTACCGCTTAAATAAAACTTTGTGCGATATCTGATCTCTACGCCCCCGATGTCTCTTTCTACTCTTCCTCCAGAGCTACTCACGCAGATTTGTGAATGTGTCGCTCGCCCTACGGATAAGATCACCGACTTTCGTAACTGGGTCTCGTTTCCGAACAGGGGGATTGCTTCATTGTCACTAGTAAACGCCCAGCTTCGGGCTCTCTCTCTCCCTTTCCTTTTCGAGAGCTATAGGAAACACCACGGAAATCTAGACGAGCTTCTCATCAATCTGACCTCCATGCCTAAGTGGATGTTGTCTTTAATCAAGTAAGTCCTGCTCCTGATTCTACACAACTTGACCGGAATCAATCGAGCCATGTCCCTTGCAGGTGCGTGGAGATTGCATACACTTTCTGGATGCATGTGATAGCGACGAAGGAACAAGCTACCGATGTTTTCATGGCTGCAGTTGCCTACCTACTCTCCTTGACGTTGCTCGACATTTCTAGCCTTGCCCTCAAGATCAACCTGCCCTTCTTAGTCGCGATCAACGCCCACAAGAAGCTTCACACAGTACGCATTTCGGATCTAGCTCAACTCGATCTCCCAAGCCCTCTCCCTTCTTCGCGGGTGGCCCGGGAAGTACTTCATGGGTGGACTTGTCGTTTGCGGCAGGCTTTCGTCGAGAGGCTGATTCCTCGCGTGGGAGAGGGTCCTGCCCGTCCGAAGGACTATTGGTTTCATCCAATACAGGTCGGGCAGATGACGCTGACGAGATCGGGTCCGGGACCGACTGTTGAGTCCTGGGACCTCTCCCACGTCTGCATCAGTGTGAAGTCTGCGGATTGGATGGATGTGCTCTTGCGCGTGGGCCGTGCATTTCCAAGTCTGGTCAGTTTGGACTTGGAATTTACGAGGGAGAGGTTGAGGCCTTGGGAGGAGGAAGAGAACAGTGAGCCCGCAGAACAACCGCCGCCACCACCATTACCAGGAGTTGTTGCGGAGGTAAGCTTCTTCTCGTGCTTGGATCGCTCGTTCGTCTGACACTCGCTCTGACAGAAAACGCTCAATATCCTGACGGAAAACTTCCTAGGCATCGAAAGATTCATTCTCGAGCTTCCCCAAGACGTGCATGCTGCCCTGAAGGGGAAATCGAGTTCCTTTTCGAATTGACGTTCTGTCTACCAAAGCTACGCACTGCACGCGTAGCACCCTCAGATGTAGTCGGAGACTTTGGTAAGAAGTATATTATACGAAGGATAGAAGAGGAGGATGGGAAGATGAGTGTTGAAGTGATCACACGGGATGATGTGGAAGACGACTTGGAGCGGTCTTATTAGAAGCTTTTTTGGTGCCTCGACTGTAATGAAAGCGTGGGTGTGGTGTATAATTGTAACTCTATTCATCTGCAAGAGTAGCATGATGGCGAGCTGGAGTGAAGGTCTACATAGAGTGAGGGGCGCCCTGGGGCCTGGCTATGCAATACATCATTCAGTGATAATAATATGCATGGTGAGCTTCGAGGCCACCGTCAGTCGTATCAAGGAATACGGGCCCAGAAAAAAAAATACATGTTGGCTACATACATTCGTAAAACCCCGAAAGGAAAAAACACCCTAGGATCTCGTTCCCCCCTCCGCATCCGGTGGACTTGGTGGATCGCGGGATCTTAAGATCAGCTCTTCCGTCCTTAGTGTATCCAATTCATAGCTGATATCTTCGTTCCGGTTGTAAGACGCCTCTGTCGTCGTCGTGAGGTAGGTAGAAAAGATCCCTTGATTGGCAGTTCGATGGAGATTGAGCATCAGGCGAGACGCCATCGTTACAGATATACTGAGGAAAAGCATTCAACTGTGGCAACTTCATGCAAGCCGCTTCACCCACCTGCTGGCAAAGGTCGATAGCCCTCCTCGCATGAACGGCTGGTATACACATCGTCATCAGCCGACGGGTTGGTGTGCAAATGGATGCTGGACTCACGCCGGCAAAACTAACCGAACTTAAGTGATCAGCAGGGAAAAATAGAAAATGCGGGGGTCAATTTAGCGCTCACGTAGAAAGTAAGAATATTCGTAAAATTAGCCAACGCCATGACCCTGACGAATGAGTAAAGACCAGAAATTCATGGGGAAAGTCGATGTGGCGCTCACGCGAAATAGATAGCACCTGAGGATGCTGGTCACACTTCACATTCTGATCGAAATGGGGGAGGCACGAACCGTCTCGAAGGATAAGAGCAACTATATTTGGTAAAGTGCCTTGTACGAAGTGATGTCTGGCCTGCCATGTTCTGTACAACGTCATGCTGAAGACGATCGAGTCATAGACAAATAGGGCTTCCCAGCCCCCAGCCAAGCCTTCTGACACATGAGTAATGAAGCAGCATAAAATTCACAACAACCCACGTATTGCCCTGTAACGAGCGTAAGAGAGAGTGGTCTTGGATCAGCAAGTGAACCCACGTTTCTCGAGACAAGCCGATATGACACCCCGACGCCTCAGGACCGTGATCACTCTTTTGACTGAACAAAGCCCACTAGATAAATAGGCCCGCCATCAGATCTAGAGCAGAAAATCACCTCTGAGGCAGGAAGAAAGGCATACACAAGCCACGGCAATAAGAACAGCGCCACTTCCAACCATGAACGCCAATATCCGTAATTGGCATTCGTACAGGGCGTATATCCGGAGCGTCAAGATGACTTGAATCGTCAATAAGTATTTGGAAGGCAGTATCAAGAAGATTCTCGTACCACATACAAGAACTTGAGTTACGATGAGAAGGAGTTGTCGGTAGAGGTTGTATTGTCGGCAGCTGGTAGAAGAGAATTAATATCTGTAGTAGACACATTAAACATTAAGGGTACCTCTTTAAGTCGCGAAAACGGTTAGAGAATAAAATGGACTTAGTGGTAAAATGCACACGTACCTGACTACTCAATGTCGTGAACGCGAGGGCCGTAACAGAGATGTTGCTAAGGCATGCAAAGTATCGATTCAGGAAGAACCAGTACGAGCTCTTCGTCTTCGGGCGAGACCAGCAATATTGAACTTCATCCCCTGTAGGAGGCATTCAACATCCAATAACTCCTGTCAGTCAATATATACATAATACGCACCAATCGTAATGATATGGTCAAAGTATAGGAAGGCTAGACGCACGTGCTTCTTAATGGATGGCGAGGGAGACAACGAAGGAGCAGAGCGCACCTATCGCTAACATGTGGAAATAATTGTGGTACAAGCTAGGAGAACAAATCATTTGTTAATTCTTCTTGCGAGGACTAGTGTCGAAATTCAAATGACGCGACTAACATCTCCCGGACTGTATTTGCATCCTCGTTAGCGAGGGACATGGCCCATCAAGGGACTGGGAAGAGTGAATCGGAGGCGTAATGGTGGTGGTAATCTAATAGAAGCGGGGGCAATAAGGACTTGGGATGAACTGGATCAAACTTCTATGTCATGACGAGAGAGTCGCAAGTTGATGATCATAAGGACAGTGGCAGAAAAGGAGTCGGAGGTTTCAATAGAATGCAGATTACATGATACCGCAGAGCTAGTCGATCAGGAGTAGCTAAGACTGGTGCAAACCGGAAAAGACTTGATTGGGGGATATACGGGTGTACGTCAGATTGAGAACGGATGATCTAAACTCAGGGGCCAAAATCATCAAGTATGTAGCTCCTCGTCGGGTTCTACTACTTGGGCAATGGGAAAACTCGGACCAGTACAAATTGATCATTGGCACTAGTGCTTGCCTTCCTACACCTTCTTCCTATTGAACCTACACCAAGCACGGATCTGATATGGTTGGGGGTTAAGGAGAGGGGCTCTCGGTTAGGATCGTTCCTCGCCGGACATTAAGGGCTGAGAGTCGACTCCCACCATAACCGAGCCGTTTCTTCGCAGACGTCACCGAAAATCAATCGAGCGAGCTTGATTCTGATGCGGCACGTCAAGACTATGGACTTCGCCTGGCACCATGAATCATAAACACAAGCGGATCTCTGAGTGGCAATGGAGGTATGCCCGCATCGCGCATGCCGACACTGAGCGTCTCCGTCCTCACGGCTTTCGGAATGGTGGTGGGGCATTGCCGGGAGGACTATAATAGAGAGTAACATCATTATCGTCGCAAGGGATGAAATCAGACTGTTGTCAAAGGAGCTTACGATATTGATGTCAGCATAGCCGCAAACCGCAAACATAAATCGGTCGACCATGTTGGGTTACGGATATTCCAGCGGTTGAGGATTGTCGCCGTCAAGTGTCGGCAGCGAGATCTCTGAGGGCGACGCGACGCTGCTCATTGACCGATCATAGTACGCTCTCCGAACGTTTATCATCAGATGGCTTCCCATGAGCGAAGGGTATGCTAAAGCAAACCCGGTCGCGAGATCAAAAGCATCGCTCTACAAGACCATCAGCTCGACGGAGAACAGTAGGAGAGTGAACGCCACTGACAAGCTCCCGGATCCAACAAACCATGTTCAATACATACACTGTGCAGATTCTGAGCAAGCAGGATCAGCGCTCATACAATGTGGAATAGATAATGGAAACCAACACGATATAATATAGCACGGAATCACGTATTAGGATGTCATGAAGACTTTCCGTGCTAAGCGGATGTTTGCCCGATGTGCGAGAACGCTCCAAGCCCTTGAAGAGCGCCAGAAGGCATAGCATAGATTCATATCTGACCATGTGCGTCAGCGGGAGACGAGAGAAGTAAAAAGGGTACGGACGCAACGAGGACGGCCCAAAAAGCCCAAATTTGTGGAGGAAGAGCAGAGATTTTGCATCGATGCAGGGGACCAGACACTTCACCCACCACTGAAGAGCAATTCCCAATCAATTGACCAAGCAGACACGAGCCAATGAGAAGCATACCAGTGCCAAACGTAGTCCCCGCCGAAAGGAAAAGTACGATAAATGTAAACTGGGCTGTGAAGCATACAGCCATGAAGACCGCGATCTTGAAAGAATGACCATAGAGCGCATAGATGCGAAGCTGCAGTATGACTGTTACACTCAAAAGTTAGAATGGCAGGAGGCGTTTCAAAGAGTACACATACTTTGGACGGACCAACAGATGGTCATCCCGAGCCAACTTTGGATCAAGAGCCATGATTGACCTGAAAAGATTCGATAAAAGTTTCATGACCCATAACTGTACACGCCGCTTACACCTGCAAATGGTAAGAATTAAAGAACCGCTAAAATGTTAGATGATGTACGCACAGCTAAACGAAAAAAGGTTAGAGAGACAGGCGTTACTCGTAACAGTCTGCTGCCACTTACAGAGTCCGACGAAGTCTTCGAAGCCGCAACTAGAACATTCCTTTCAAGACGTGAAACAAGGGAGGGGGATCGAAACCGCATACCACCAGCAGCAAATCTGGGGTCAAAAGGTCAGCTATGCGCACAACGAACGAGGACGATTGCAAACGTACATCGTCAGGATGATCCCTGAATAGCGGTTCTACGTGACGGTTAGCATAGAGAAGCAATCATTTGAAGGGGAAGCCAACCCAAATGAACAGGTACGTGGCCAAGCTAAATGGTTTTCTCTGTCGATAGATAAGCGCGTGCCGGAGATGCACAGAAGGACGTCACAATCATACCCAGAATAAATTCCTCTGTTACAGTCGCTTATGACTTAGAAAGGGAGACGCCACATAGTTATAGCAAATCTATACGCACCTCATCCTCGAAAGAGATGCCTATCGACCGACGGTAAGAACAGTGAGAACCTTTGGATGATTTGACCATAGCTCACAATAATCCCAGACAAGCAAAGCCAACGAAGACACTGTTTGAAAGAGCTCAGTACAGCCGTTCTCCACAAGACAGAAAGAATACACACTTCGAGCATAATGTCCGTAAACCGAAAACCACCAGGCATAGACCAGGGCCTCCTCCATAAATATCCAGTACGCTACTTCACTGACGGGGCCATTCGATGCTGGCTATGGTAGTGGTGGAAAGGAGGGAAAA
>RZIO01000005.1:1980173-1991995 GCA_004338095.1 Gloeostereum incarnatum
GGAGGGAGCCTCGACCTGGCGTTCATTTTGGAACGACTTGTGCTTGGGGGTGTAATTCCTCATATCCTGCATGCACAGTATTAGCTAGTACAGATATCGATTTTTCACGTCTATCTAATTTCTCGGTTCAGACTCAGTGGCAGATTGTGGCAGTCTGTGATGCATATGCCTCATAGAATTTTTGACACAGGGAGGTCTACTCACAAAGTTCAAACTAGAGACGATGCGAACGGGGACTGACTGATGGGATTCTGAGAAATAAATTCTTGACGCCGCGCATTTGCGCATTCAAATTGCGTAAATTGCTTTCTTCACGTGATCGCGACCATTGTCCTCCCATGCCAGTCATGAGGACAAAATCTTCAAATGTGTGGCAGTTTTTAGCTTTCGTCTCATTACCTGCTACGCCATGAGCATTCAGAATTCCGCCTCTCACTTTCTCCCTAGAGATCGCCCCAGTTCAGATGCGGGACGTCGTATCTATTGCGATTCCATTGAACAGCCGATTTCTTGTGTTTCTTTGGACTTCTTCAAAAAACATGTTCTGCCTCCTCTCCCGCAAACAATGCCGAACAGTATCCTTACAAATCTGGACCATTCCATTACTAGTGAATGGGGATGGGTCGAGTTTCCGACGGATTCTTTCTCCCGTGGGGAAAGCGAGAGCGGGGCGGCTGGAAGCTTTTCTGCTCTTTGCAATGTTATCATGGCTGCCGCGAAAACGAAACTCCCGGATAAAACCGTGCTCTTGAAGATGCAGGCCTGTCCAAACCAGAAATTAAAACCTGGATTTGGAGCTGACGACATCTTCCGAGTTAACGCGTCTGCGATGCTCTTGGTGCCTGCAAAGAAACACTCGCTCACGGCTCGGAGGGCCGCTGGAAATCCCCCTTCTTCGACACACGCTACCAGTGGCTCTTCGGGATCGCTTTCCCAAGATGCTTCCCCTTGCAGTTATCCTATCGAATTCAAGAATGAGGCAGGAGATCCTGACCATAGCGATGGAAAATTTGCTGCCCGTTATACAGCTGTGCCTACTGATTCTTCTCAGAACGTACTCACGGTGATCGATGCCGCCACACGCATGCTATTCGATGATCCATGTCTCCGCTCCATCTTTGCTGTTACAATCGAAGATACCTCCGCTCGCTTCTGGCTCTTCTCTCTCTCTCTCTCGTCATGGTGTCAGAGCCTTTCAATTTCATAACGGTGCGTTTGTTTCTTTGTCATAAGAACCTGCTACTGATCTATGGTGGTCCTTAGGAGCGCATTCATCTCATCCACTACCTCGTTTCTGTTGGGTATGTTACAGAGGCCGAGATCAGATGCGACCCCAATATGGGGGCGGTTCTTGACAATAGTAATGGGGAAGTTTGCCATGATATCCTTGTTGCTGGGGTGTGGTATCGTACTATCAAGACGTTGGACAGCCATGGGGCTGATTGTGTACTTGGCCGAGCTACGAGGGTCTGGGAGACCCAGAAACGTGATGGAGCGTCAGTTGGATCCTACTTGTTGGAAGATGCCTTGTCGAGCGAATACACCAAAATCCGAGAAGGATATCCAGCAAGCTTTCCTTGCGAGCATGAACAAGGTTCGCCCGATCTCTGACTTCGAGCCGGACTATCAGAAGCACTTCTTCGCCGACGAATGCATTAATATTCTGGGTCAAGCGGATTGCAGCTTGACCCTCATCACGGGGAAACAGACAGTGTCAGATAGCAGCCAATCTCGGTTCAGTGATCTCCTGTACTCGCCGAAACTACACCGAAGGATCGGAGTCAAAGAGTTGGGAAACGCTTTGAGCAGTTTGAACGGCCACGAGAAGATTTTTCATGCATTGATGTGGATCATTGCGGGTGCGCTTTGTTTGTCGCGTTTTATTTCGCTGTACTGACTCCTTCAAAAGCTCTCAAAGGACTTTATCAGGCTGGCTACGTACATTGCGACATCAGCACAGGTAACCTCCTTCTCTGTGGCGGCTCTTACAAGCTTTTAGACCTCGAATGTGCGAAGCGATACGATGAAGGGACCGCGTCTGACTCAGAGGCACTTCCCGAATCGACGTATGCTCTTCAGCATTCCAGACTGGTGCGATATTACGCTTGTGATCTGTCGTCTAATTCAACTCTTATCTAGGGAACCCCTGCGTTCATGCCTCATGAAATCCAGTGGGATATTCTCTTTTTTTCTCCGATGCGCGTCCTCCCTCGTCACCAGAGGTTTGAAGATACAGAGAATCGCTCGAAGAATGAAGCGGCTTACAATCCTGGTGTCAATACCAATACCTGCGTATTCAATGGTAGCTGGCAGTGTCCCTTTCCCATACCCGAATCAGATCCTTACGAGCTTGACCCCATCGCCAAAAGCGCGCTGAAAATCATGGAGGAAGGCACGTCACCCGTGCGTCACAATTTTTTTCATAATATCGAATCTGTCTGGTGGATCGCAGAGTTGGCCATGTTCACTACTTCATCTACTTCTATGCCTCAGACAGCTACCCAGATCGCCATAACCAACGAGATCTTCTTTCCTCGCCGCCTCAATGTTTTTCACGCTCGCCACTCTTTTTTCTTCGATCAGAGGTATCACACCCAGATCGTCCGCCAGCTTCCTGAAAGGTTTCACTGTTTGCTTGGGTTCTTGATGTACTTCAGAACGGCGCTCATTCAGGCTTACAAGGAGTTGCAGTCGTGCAAGTACTCCGATGACGACAAACCTTTTAATTTTGAGCCTTGGTACCAGATCTTCTTCGAATACCTCTTCTTCGCCTGGAAAGAGGCCTGCAGGAGACCCGCATTCCTACCAAAGTCTGAGCCGTCTAAACACGCTGAGGCAGACCCGCAGCAATTACAGACCGATAGCAAGAAGCGCTCCGCTGACGACGTCTTAGAACGAAAGCGACAGAGGAGCGATACATACCAATAAGAAATATGATTATCCTCGTAGTCGGGTAGCTATCTGACATTGTTGGGGCCGTCCTTATGTATGTAAGTAAGTGAGTGAAGAGTGGACAGAACTAATTTCCATTCATATACTGCACAGGTAGTGCGATATCCTCTGTAACATGTAACTTCTACTGTACTTACTACAGGCAGATTTCTAGGAATACTTAGCCGTCTCATTCCAGGTTATTCCCAAAAATAGTTTTTCTGAACCGAAACCTGAAGCATGAAGTCAGAAGGCCCAAAGCGTTTCCAGTAATCCCTCCGAGTCGGACTGATTTTCTTTGGACTTTCTCCGAGTCCCAGTATCATCCTTGCTGACGACTCAACGACAGGTGCGCTGAGCTGATAGGCTACGAACACCACTGGCAGCGTGTAGGTAGATTGTGCACCGTAACTAGCGCCGCGCGCTTCATTTAGAATCAAAATCTTCGAAAGGGAGTTCTTGGTGGTGAGAATAAATAGTTTGAAAGAAAGAGATGAATCACAAGGCGCACGATAGAGTATCAGTGGCACTGAAAACAGAAAAAATACACCAATCCCAATCACGGTATTCATTGGCTCAATCGATTGAAGATACACTAAAAAGATTCAAATACTATTAGAAATCCAGTGAGTATTGTAATGTTATTTTGAAAAATTTCAAGATATTGACCATGTGGATATCTTATTTGGGATTGGTATATTGTCAGTATATTCAATGCCAAAGATACTTTAACTTGCGCCTTGTGAATGCAGCAGCCCTAGGGTGTTTACCACGTAAAGGCTCGAGTCCATATTCAACTGCACTCATCGGTATGGTTAAATTTAATCGCCTTTGAATGCGCGTACAAAACTTCCATCCAAAGGTAAGATCCAGAGCAATGACTCACAAAACATGTCTAGATCGTAGTGTGGGGCGAATTAGGATTTGGCCAGAATCCACCGGGGAATTCGCACAGCCCCACTGAGACATCATATCCGCTGCCAAATCCGCTGGCGGATTCACTTGGGTCACAGTGCATTAAGAAGGGGGTCCGGGGGCTTGCCCCCGGGATTTTTTTTCATTTCCGCTGCGGATTCACAGTGGATTTCACCTATTCCGCTCTAGTTCGCTGCGAATTATGGAACACACGTGATCCTTGACTATGCCGATCCGCCACGGATGATCTCACGCCGCTCTGCGCCACAAACTTCACGGCTCTTGCTCATTGTGCCACTTTGAACTTTGCCGTTGACGCGTCAAGCCCGGCCAGGGATCGAATATAGCTGGCAATTCTATCCCAAAATGATTCAGGAGGTTAGTACATTCATTGGAAATGGATGTGCTGTTTTTGTCAAATCCGCTCTAATCCAGTCAAATTCGCACCTTAAAAATGGGCAATCTGGCAGCTCCCAAAATCCGCGCGGATCCACGTGGATCCGCACATGTGGATTCGCCCATGCGGATTCTAATCCCTAACTCGCCCCACACTACTAGATCGGGAAGTATTCGTTGCGTAAAAGTGTTGCTGCCTGTTTTTGGCAATGCTATTGGTCCACGTGATCACGACGCGCTTATTGTCCCTCAAATTTTACCACCTATGGTCGGTGGTCGGATGCTGTGGGCGTGCAGTCTTTAAAGGTGAGGCGGTTTTGCGGTTATGTCTTCTAATTCTCTCTCATCGCTCATTACTATGAACAGTAAAAGTGCCACCCGCTTCGCCATCCCTGGCCGTGTCGACCATCTGCGAGAGACTCCCAGAAAGGTCCCAATGTCCGATAGCTATACGCACCAAATGGAAGCCAATCTGGACGCGGGACGTCAGATCTATCTTGAAGATCTTGGCGACTCTATCCCTTGTGTTTCCTTGGAGTTCTTCAAAAAATCTGTCCTCCCCCCTCTATCGACCACCACGCTGAGCAACATTCTTAAGAAACTCAAACCTTCTATTGTCGATGGGCGGTGGAGGGACTTTCCGACTAATCCTTCCTCCTGTGGGGAAAAGGAGAACGAGGTCTTTGCGAAGTTTCCTGCCCTCTGCGATGCCATCATGACCGCGGCGGAAGGGGAGTTGCCTGGGAAGGCTGCACTCTTGAAGGTACAGGCCTGTCCCGATCAGAACCTCAAGTCTGAGATTACAGTGCACAATACCTTCCGAGTAGATGCGTCTGCTATGCTGTTGGTTGGCAAAGGAAAACACTCGCTGGTAGCTCGGAGGACCGCTGAAAATGCCCCACCACCTGCGCGATCTACCCGCAGTGCTACTAAGCAGGCTAAGGCTCAGGAGGCTGCTCTGCCACCTTCTCAAGATACCTCTGACTGTGGTTGGCTTGTTGAACTAAAGAAGAGGGATGGATCCGCCTTCCGCAATGATGTAGGGTTTAGCGCTATGTTTACCATTGTTCCTACTAATTATTTCTTAGAATGTGCTAAAAGTTGTTGGCGCTGCCACGCACATGCTATTTAACGACCCCTGCCGACGATTCATCTTTGCTGTAACGATTGAGGACACCTCTGCCCGGTTCTGGTTCTTCTCTCGCTTCCTGGTTATGGTCTCGAGGCCTTTCAATTTCATAACGGTGAGTTCATATTCTTTTCTTTACTCGCACCCAGCCTGATTTCTACACTTTCTGCAGGAGCATCTTCATCTTGTGCACTACGTCGTTTGTCTTGGATATGCAACGGAGGCTGAGATCGGATACGACCCCAACATGGAACGGGTGCTTGACGATACTGGCGAAGTTCAATACGACATTCGCGTCAATGGTGTCTGCTATCGTACTATCAAGGTGTTGGACAACCATCGGGCAGCTAGGGCAATCAGCCGAGCTACGAGGGTCTGGGAGGTTCGGAGGCGCGATAACCCGTCATCTCCATCCTGCGTTCTCAAGGATGTTTGGCTGAGTGAAGACGCTGACTCGGAGCAAGATATCCAGCGAGCTATCTTTGCGAACATGAACAAGGTTCACCCGATCCCTGACTTTGACCCGGATTATCAGAGGAAGTACTTCATGACCATCCTCGCTGACGAATGCGTTGATATCCACGGACAGAAGGATCGCAGTTCGAGCCTTATCATGCGCAACGAGAAGCTTCCGGATAGCGTGGCATCGTTTCCTTTGGTGGTGCAAACATCATCGCGCGGTGCGGACAGTGTCAAACGGACCAGCGGAGCAGTTGGCTCGAAGACCTCCTTGATACCCCGTGGGCGCAACAATCAATCGCGGTTCTGCGATCCCATGTTTGAACCAAAACAGCACCGAAGGATCGTTTTCAAAGAGCTGGGAAAGACTTTGAGCACCGAGGATGACCACAAGACTATTTTTATGGCGTTGGGAAGTACTGTGACCGGTGCGTTCATTTCTTTGGATTTGATTCAATATTCTGACTCTTTCATAGCTCTCAAACATCTTTTACAGTGCTGGCTACGTCCATCGTGACATCAGCACGGGCAATCTTCTCCTGTGCGACAGCTTTTGCAAGGTCTCCGACCTCGAGTATGCGAAGGCATATGATAAAGGGACAACGTCAAATGTAGAAGCAGTCCCCCGCCCGGCGCACCCTGTTCAGCATGCCTCAAAATCGGTGCGATATCACTCTTGTTACCTTTCCCGTTTAGAATACACGTCTTACGCTTCTCTTCCATAGGGAACTCCTGCGTTCATGCCGCATGAAATCCAGCAGGGTCGACATTGTTTCCTCCCAGAGATAAAACTGAAACCTCCCGTTCTCCATCGTCACGAAGGAGGTATGGGCTACAACTCCGGGGATGAAGACGAAGCAGACTCGGAAGATGACACCGATCTTGTTGTCCAGTCCAATCACTGCATGCTCGATTATAATTGGCCAAGTTTTCAACTACCCGACGAGCCTGCCCTTGACGTCGCCGAGTACGCACTTGACCTCATTGGGCGTAAACTGGGCACGTCTTCGACTGCTGTGCGCCACAACTATCTACACGATCTCGAATCTGTCTGGTGGATCGCAGAATGGACCATGTTCGTCACTTCCCCTGCTCCTACGGACCCAAAGGCTGCCCAAATAAGTGTAACGGACGAAGTCTTTCCTCACAGCATCCATGGGTCTTCTACCCGCGATGCCTTTTTCATCGATCTCGATTATCATGCTGAGGTCGTCGCTCTCCTTCCCAAGAAGTTTCACCGCTCGATCGCATATCTGATGTCATGTCGGACATCGCTCATTGGTGCTTACAAGGCCTTCGAGTCTCATGATTCTGCTAATGGCGGGCCCTTTGACTTTGAACCTTGGTACCGGATTTTCTTGAGGCATATCCAGCTCGCCTGGCAGGAGGCTCACAATGGAACCTGTGTCTTCCTCCCGAAGCCGGAGCCTCCTGATTATTCCGAGGCGAACGCGCCGCCATCTGCAGAACCTCAGAGCGGCAACAAGGAGCCCTCCGTTGGCGATGCCAGGTTGGAGTCCACTGCCAGCAAGCGCTCCGCTGGCGATGCCTTGGAGTCCACTCGCAGTAAGCGGCAGAGGAATGATACCAAAAAGGACAAGAAGCCTGCCCCTTCTCAAGCGTCGGGTAACTCTCGCAAATCGAAGCGAACGCAGAGCAAGTCCGCTCTTAAGCGAACTCGGACGAAGAGTCGATAGTAGAATAGGTCTTACGACTGTAATGTCTTGTGATGATTGCTCTTTTTGTGTAACGTTTTAATTTCATCCTGTACTACTACAAACGCATCTGTATCTATCTGTATGTGCATCTATCTCAATCCGGAGTGACTGTTAACAACTGTATCCTTTTAAAAAACATCTCGACACTCCATCGTTGTGGAGGATTTCAACCCTCAGCGATCCTAGCGGACGCAGCGACGAGGAAGACACTAGATCAGAAGCACAATATGACTGTATTATTCTATTCTCCAACAGACGTTTCAACCCCCAATCGATTTCTTTTTTTTCTATTCTCCAGCCCTAATTTGATCGCCGAGCTCCCATTCCTCCCAACGAGATCGGAGTGAAGCCGTAGCAGTTGAAAATTGTAGTAGGCTGTCGAAGTAGGTAACGCCGAGACGTCAGCACACGACTGAGGATCGAGAGAAAATGCAGTGTCAGAGCAAGGCTGCAGCCATAGCGATACAACCTGGAGCACGGGGCTGGACAGTAACAACTTGCGTATCACCAGAGGAATGGAACCTGGCTCTCTTGCCAGAGCTAAGATAAGAAGCTCGACGTATGTACTGGTAGGCTAGATGAAGTTGATTCTGCATCGTTCAAGTGAATCGTTGGGACAGTTCCATGAGTATATCTTGAAGGTGGGAGAAGGAAGTGAAAGACGTATATCGCTCCTTAAGAGGCTGCGTACTGAAAAAGATTCGTTCGAGAGGTGTATCAAACAAGCTTGAAGCCGAACCAGATTGGCGAGGATCGAAGTCCTGACGAAGCGCATTCGCTGTATGAATAAGGAACCAAGGGGCCAACACGCTTCCGATACTATCCTGACATTAACGCTCGCAGATACGTTCTCCAACTGCAAATCCGTTTCTCTGTGATTAGAACGTGCATTAATCAACAATGGGACGGAAGCCGAATAGGGGGCCTCTATCATAGTCGTGATTGCTACAGAAAGGAAAAGCTCTGGTTCATCGGGGTTGAGTGCCACAATGCGAGGTTCAACGCCATCTACGGTAGTTGAATACCTGATCAGTCGGCCATTTTCAATGGCACCGATTTGGCACCGGCCACAATAATCCCAGTAGGGATCTGACAACTTAGTCTTAGTATCGGGTTGATTCAAATTGAGTGTGAGGTCGGAAGAGGTAGACCGTGGCTTGGAGTCAGGGGAGAGGTTCGTTTGTGAAAGCATTCTTGTCAGTGCGGTGGGTTGTCAACGATCGGATGATGACGGTGTGACAAAAGACTTCCATCCTGGTCGGGAAGCATATCTTACATAAGAAGCGTTGTTGCCTGTTTTTGGTAATGTTCATGTCCAACGTGATCAAGACGCGCTTGTCTTGTCTGTCTTTGTCTCCCAACTTTTACCATCCGTGGTCTGTGGTCGCATGCTTTGTGCATAAATTCTTTAAAGGAAGTGAGGCGATTTTGAGGTTCTCCTTTCTAATTCTCATCACTCATTGTGCCATGAACAGTACAAGTGCCACCACCCGTTTCGCCGTCTCCCAGAATAACACCAATGTCTGATAGCTATACGCACCAAATGGATGCCAATCTGGATGCTGGACGTCAAATCTATCTTGAAGATCTTGGCGAAACTATTCCTTGTGTCTCCTTGGAGTTCTTCAAAACATCTGTCCTCCCCCCTCTACTAAACACGACCCTCGACAAAATTGTTAAGAACCTCAAACCTTCTATTGTCAATGGGCGGTGGAGGGACTTTCCGACTAATCCTTCCTCGTGTGAGGGAAGGGAAAACGAGGTCTTTGCGAAGTTTCCTGACCTCTGCGATGCCATCATGGCTGCTGCAAAAAAAGAACTTCCCGAGAAAACTGCACTCTTGAAGGTGCAGGCCTGCCCGAACCAGAAGCTGAAGTCTGAGATTACTGTGCTGCACGATACCTTCCGAGTAGACGCGTCTGCTATGTTGTTGGTAGGCAAAGGAAAACACTCGCTGTTAGCTCAGAGGGCCGCGGCCAATGCCCCTCCACCGGCGCGACGTACTCGCAGTGCTGCTCAGGAAGATATTGCGCCACTTTCTCAAGATACTTCTGACTGTAGTTGGCTTGTTGAACTAAAGAAGAGGGCGGGATATGCCTACCGCAATGATGTAGGGCTCATCACTAGTTTTGCCGTTGTTCTTACTTATTTCATTTCTTAGAATGTGCTAAAAGTCGTCGGCGCTGCCACACACAT
Organism: Gloeostereum incarnatum; assembly: GCA_004338095.1. NCBI lineage: Eukaryota > Fungi > Basidiomycota > Agaricomycetes > Agaricales > Cyphellaceae > Gloeostereum > Gloeostereum incarnatum. Next base: position 1,989,918 of record RZIO01000005.1, read on the forward strand.
GCTATTCAACGATCCCTGCCGACGCTTTATCTTTGCTATAACGATCGAGGACACCTCTGCAAGGTTCTGGTTCTTCTCTCGTTTTCTGATCATGGTATCGAAGCCCTTCAATTTCATAACGGTGCGTTCGATTTTCTTCACTCACACCCAGGCTGATTTCTGTAGGAGCATCTTCATCTTGTCCACTACGTCGTTTCTCTTGGCTATGCAACGGAGGCTGAGATCGGATACGACCCCAACATGGAGCGGGTGCTTGACGATAGTGGCGAAGTTCACTACGACATTGACGTCAATGGTGTCTGCTATCGTACTATCAAGGTGTTGGACAACCATCGGGCAGCTCGGGCAATCAGCCGAGCTACGAGGGTCTGGGAGGTTCGGAGGCGCGATGAACCGTCAGCTCCGTCCTGCGTTCTGAAGGATGGTGAAGACGCCCACTCAGAGAAAGACATACAGCAAGCTATCTTTGCCAACATGAACAAGGTTAACCCGATTCCTGCTTTTGAGAAGGACTATCAGAACAAGTACTTCATGACCATCCTCGCTGACGAATGCGTTGATATCCAGGGTCAAGAGGATCGCAGCTCGACCCTCATAATGCGCAACCAGACGCTTCCGGATAGCGTGACATTGTTCCCTTTGGCACTCCAGACCACGCGCTACGTTCCTGAGAGCGTGCGACAAAGCAGTGGAGCGGTTGGCTCGAAAACCTGCCTCATACCCCGTCAGCACGCCAATCGATCCCGGTTCAGAGATCCGCTGTATGAGCCGAAACAGCATCGAAGAATCGTATTCAAAGAGCTGGGACAGGCTTTGAGTACTATAAACGACCACAAGGTTAATTTTCAATCCTTGCTTCATGTGATCAAGGGTGCGTTTTGTCTGTCGCCTTTTGTTGCACTGTTCTGACTCCTCCAGCAGGTCTCAAACATCTTTATAGCGCTGGCTACGTCCATCGTGACATCAGCACGGGCAACCTTCTTCTCTGCGATAACCTTTGCAGGCTCTCCGACCTTGAATATGCGAAACCTTACGATAAAGTGCCGGCGCCTGACTCAAGCACAGTCCCTCAACGCAGGCGTGCTCCTCAACACGCTTCGAAATCAGTGAGAATATCGCTCTTGTTCTTTCGTCTAATTCACCTCACGTTTTTCTTTTCTAGGGAACCCCTGCATTCATGCCTTATGAAATCCAGAAGGGTGTACAATGTTTTCTCCCGAAACCTGTGCCCGTCGTCCCTTTCCTCCATCGTCACGAGACCCCCCTTCTCGATCGTCACGAGCCCCCCGGTCTTCATCTGTCTGAAGATCCAAGAGACTCGGAGGTGGATCTGGAGGGTGAAGCAACTACCAATGCTGGTGTCAATTCCAAACCCGCCGTACGGTGTCTCACAGGCTTCCCCGAACCTGAGGATGAATTTGACGCGATCGCCGAGGACGCACTTAACGCCATGGAAGGAGGCGGCCCTCTGAGCCCCGTGCGTCATAACTACCTTCACGATCTCGAATCCGTCTGGTGGATTGCAGAATGGGTCATGTTCACCACTTACCCCGCTCCTCTGCCCCCGACGGCCACTCAAATCAAGGAAACAAACGATGTCTTTCCTCACAGCCTCAATGGCTCTGGTGTTCGCGACATGTTTTTCCTCAATCACCAATATCACACCGGGATCGTCGGTCGTCTACCCCCTCAGTTTCGCGACTCCATTGGACGCTTGGTAACGTATCGGGCGACGCTCAATCAGGCTTACGAGGCCTTCGAATCGCACGATATTTATGCTGCTGGCAAGCCCTTTGACATTGAGCCTTATTATTATGCCTTTTTCAGTTACCTCTTCTTCGCCTCAAAGCAGGCTCATTGCGGACCCTTCGCCTTCCTGCCCAAGTATGAGCCTCCTGATCATGAAGCCGAACTGAGTGTGCCACCACCTGCAGAGCCCCAGATCGACAACAAGGAGCCCTCTGCTAGCGAGGTGAAGTTAGACTCTTCTGCCAGCAAGCGCTCCTCCGGCGATGTTTTGGAGGCCGCTCGCAGTAAGCGGCAGAGGAGCGATACCAAAAAGGGCAAGGATAGCTCTC
>RZIO01000005.1:1992037-2012480 GCA_004338095.1 Gloeostereum incarnatum
CGAAGAGTCGATAGTAGAATAGGTCTCACGATTCCTTCTGGAATGTCCTGTGATGATGATTCCTCTTTGTGTGTAACGTTATAATTTCATTCCTGTACTACTACAAATGCATCTGTATGAAATGTCCTTTGTATATATCTCATGCTGGGGCTATTCAAGATTATATCCTCTTAAAAACACATCTCGACACCCCATCGTCCTGGAGGACCCAAACCCTCTCTAACCGATATCCCTCCCTCCTCGGCAGCCACACACACCACACGTACCAATACGCGATCCCGATCAACGATACGGACAGTGATACCACCGGGTGCGACTGCATACACACACTTCAATGAAAAGAAGAAGAAAAGAGAGAGGGGACGAACCCAGTAAGGTAAATGCTCATACATCCTCGTCGATCCTGGCGCGGGAGGGATGAGGGGCACGACGACGAGGAAGATATTGGATAGGAAGAATAACACGACGGCTATTCTCGGCGCGCGGAAGGGTGGGCTCCATTGATAGTCTTCTGGTCTATAATGTAAGAGGAGAAGGCCGAAGGAGACGAGGGTGTTGATGAGTGCGAGGCAGTACGAGGACACTGAGGAGGAAGAGGAACATTCCAGTGTCAAGGAAGGAAGGGTTTAAATGTTGGAATGTAACTCACAGCTGATCATGAAGAGGTAAACGTCCCCGGGAGGTGGTAAGAGCATAAACGCGCATGAAACGAGGTATTGCGTGAAGAGTCCTGCCATGGGGGCGTTAAAGGGTTTGTTGCTGGCGAAGAAGGACGAGAAGGGGAAGACTCCTTCACGACCGAGCTCTTGAATTACTGATTAGGGTACGGGTGTGTCAGAGAGTGTAGGCGGGGCATGTATTGGGAGGATTACGAACCTCGTCCCTGTGTGAAATGTCCAGAAAGCATATTTCCCAATAACGAGAGAGCGATGAACACGCTCAATCCCTACAAGTCCCACCTTGAGGAAAACGCCCCGAAGCGTAGGAAGAAATAGACGTACCCTCTCCCATGCAGGCCCAAATAAGTTCCGGAAGAACAACGCCCTGTCAATCGTGTCAGTACCATATTCTCGCTGGAGATGCAGTATATGAGGCTTGCGCAACAATTCTCCGACTCTCCAGAATATCCTCCTTGCTGACGACAGCAAAATACGCTATATTCACCAGCATGTACACCGCCGTGACCGAAAGGAGGGCAATGGGTGCGGCGCGCTTGATCGTCCTTACAGGATCGCGGATCTCCGAAAGGGCGTAGTTGGCGTTAGAGTACCCCACGAAGGACCTTGACTACTGGTCAGTCTGTGGCAAACAAGGAAGTGATGAGGGCAAAGGACTGACCAAATGACATTATACAACCCCGACACGAACGCGTTCGCACCGTGCCCCGTGCTGCCCTCCCACATTCGTCCCCACTCGAGATTGTGCGTGGCTGGGACGCGGAATCCGGGAAGATCGAGCAAGGAAAGGATCCCTGCGAGTGCTATAGCGGAGAGGATGACAAGCTTGAGGACGCCGAGGGTGTTTTTGGAGGCGGATGCCGACTTTGAGGAGGGTCCCGTGGATGAGGAAGTTGAAGGTGAGACAGAGCCAGGCTATGGAGCGCGTATTGAAGCGCGTGGGCTGGAGGGATAGGGCGTTGATGACATCTGAAGGGGAGTGGATGGTTAGATGGAAGAGATGGAAGGAGAGAGAGTACGAGGGATGAGGGCGCACATTCTCCAAAGACGACACTGTTGGCCGAGGAGGTCCCCTAGTGTGTTGCATGTTGTCAGTTCATTCAACAGACCCTTTCTGTGAAGCCCCACCGTAATAACCGCGTACATGGCGAACGCGCAAGTAACGAGAAACTTGGGTCGCCGATATATGAATTCCAGATAATTCTTCTCGCCTCCGCTTCGCGGTAAACCCTGAAAAGGATCAGACCACAGCTAATCGTTAAGGGAATCACACCCACCGTCCCTAATTCGACATATACTGCTGTACCCACAACAGCTATGGAAGCGCCGAGGACCCACATCAAGAGCGCGACACCGACGCTACCAGAGGATCGTAGAATGGCGCTTGGAGTCGCATAGATTCTGTTAACGGGGGATGAGGTCTCTACTTGAAGACTACTACAGCTTTCGAGCACTCACCCAGTCCCGATGATACGATTGAATATGAGAAGAATTGCACTGAAAAGCCCTGATATCCGTATTAAGAACCACCCCAAATCATCAAGGGTCCTAAGACACCCACCAAGTTGGCGCTTCTTCTGAGGCACATTATCATATGACTCCCCGTTGGACGCTGAGAATGAATAAAGGTGTGAGGAATCTTGTGTCCCGTGTGATGATACAGCGTTGATTAAATGACAGAACCTTCGCTTCGATGTACAGCAGCACCATCTAGGGCGCTTGCATGCTTAACTATGGTGCCGTATTCGACGGACGACGATAAAAGCCGTTCAGTTTCCTCGTCTTGCTCGTTCGACATGGCGGAACGTGCCACAATAACAAACGTGGACAGATAAGGGCAAGTGATTGTGATGGTTCTCAGCGCCAAAGTCAACGACAAGACATACAATTCCACCAACGGCTACACTATGAACCATGCAGATTCGGTGGAAGTACGGAATGAATACAGAATAAAATGTTCCTAATGTCACAGATAATGATATCTTCTTCCTTTCTACACTTTTATTTTCCACATGCTCCAGCAGCTTAGACGACGCCGGACTTTGCGACCACGATCTTCCTCTTGGTCGCTCCAGAAGCAGAGCCAAAAGATTCGACCTGCTTGACAACATCCATACCCTCGACGACCTCACCTGAATAATCAATGACGTCAGTCCCCTCGAAATGCACTGATGAAAAAAAACATACCGAAGACGACGTGGGCACCATCGAGCCAGCTGGTGACAACGGTGGTGATGAAGAACTGCGAGCCGTTCGTGTTCTTTCCGGCGTTCGCCATCGAGAGCAGACCGGGCTTGGTGTGCTTCAACTGGAAGTTCTCGTCTATGGCACCAATGATCAGTCCCAATCCCCCCACCTTTTCGGTTCATCAAACGCTTACCAGCAAACTTCTCGCCGTAGATGGATTTACCACCAGTGCCGTTTCCCTTGGTGAAGTCACCACCCTGAAGCATAAAGTTGGGGATCACACGGTGGAAGGGCGATCCCTCGTAGCCAAAGCCATGCTCTCCGGTAGCAAGCTCACGGAAGTTCTTGGCTGTTTTGGGTACGACGTCGTCGTAGAGCTTGAACACAATCCGGCCAAGACTGTTGCCGTCGGTAGTGATATCGAACTAGAGTTGTGGGTCAATATTTGTTGCGGCCGGGAAAAGCGAGCAGGAAAACTCACGAAAACGTTGGACATGTTGTTAAGATGGATGGTAGAAGAAGAGGAGCGATGGCTAGACAGATGGCGTACTTATATATCCATCGGCAGAAGCCGAGCCATCTTCGGAGATGATCAGTCGCATATCGGATCTAGATACACGTGATATCTTCCCAGGATTCGGCCCGAGGTTCAATCCAGTCCAGCGCCCACCTTCGAGCACAACTCGAAGGAGCAGGCCTAGGGACGTGCCAGAATATCGGTACATCACGGAGAATGATATCCCCCTGACTCCTTCGTCAACTTCTTACACAGCCCGAAAGGCATAACATTGAACAGGAGGAATGTGGCGCTGCCTTGCTGAATGCATTCTTACACCATTCACGCATAATATCAACAACAGCACCATATGTGAGCAGAACAAGTGATTTCTTGCATTCAGTTTTCCTGAGAAATAAGATCCCCTCGCTCACTTGTCGAAGCCGGAGTCGCCTACACTCATTGATGACCTGGCTATAGACCCACTGTGATACATTGAATAAAATGCACAGGATCACTGAAGCTGTAGCGTGTGAGCGAGATAGCCTGTTCTAATCCCAATAACAACAGTCTAACGCCATATTGGACGCCTCAACCGTAAACCGTCCGTGCAGATACGTGGACCTGTTCCCACAGCATATTGAACTTGAGCGAAGACGCGCCTGGGAGACGCGAACATCGAGCATTTATTAAAGAAACATGATATAATAGGTATTACAACATGACATAGAATTCAAAAACCCCTTGCTCACTTCTTCTTGTTCTCCATGAACTTGCAGCGCCTCAACACCCGCCGCCTCCTCCCCCTTTCAAATTCCACAGTTCACACTCCCCATCTTCATAACACACCCTGACACTCCCTCGCAAAGCCTCCATCGTCAAATGATCATCGAGATGACCCTCCCCAACAGTAATACAGACCTCCGCCGGATGCTCACAATTCTTCTGCACCTCGTCGGACACGTAACATTCGGGGGACACAAACATGATCGCCCCCCGAAAGCAGCGAGGAATATGGACATGCACCGATCGGTTGAGACTATGAACGCGCATGCGGGGATGCGACGTGTACAAAAAAGGGGGATTTTTCTATTCAAACGCGTCGCGTCAGAAGAGAAGGCAACTGAGCATCGTATAGAGGTATGACGCACCAATCTGAGAAACACGTCCCCCTCTCTCGCTATCACGTTTACGCTCACACTAGGGGCTGTATCAACCATTTGGACACCGACGTCGATGTCTCCGCGGTGCACTTCTAGGTGTAGGGCCGGCGTTTCGGTGTTGTCACTATAACGCAGACCGCTGATGAGCAAGGTCCGTTTGAATACCTTGAGTGGACGTATGCGGACAATGCGAAGGGGTCGGTTGAGCTCTTGCAATTGCGTACACGGAGGCTGGGGAATGAGTGAGTTGATGCTGAAAGACTAGAGTAAGAAAGGGATGGACTTGCGAAAGGTAAGATTGCCATTGAATATTGAATGGGGAATGTCAAGCCACAAAGGTGAGGGCAGAGTACTTATGTATTGGCCTTTGTCTCGCTTGCTTTCATCTTGCTTTCATGGACCGTAAATAGGTGGGGATTGATGTGCCTCGAGGCTGCGGTCAAAAGGTCAACGCCAAGGCTCTGACAGGTCTGATTCAAATGCAACATTCTATAGTGGTTGCTTCCGGGTACACCGCAGTGGACATCCGAGAAAGAAGTAACGGAACAAACGCAGTCGCGGTTCCCATTCAGCTCTTGAAAGGGGACTCAGACGTGACACAGCCACTTCTTTAGGGTATGACGATATGTTCTTGGTGATTTCCTTTCAAACCTTTGTTACTTCAGAGTGAAGCTATGAAAGAGACAAATGGATTCACAAACGGTGGTTGTGCCTGTTTTGGTATAAGTAGAACTATCCTCAACTTGTTCTCAACGCTAGCAGTAAGAGCACCTCCCCAACCGCACAAGAACACCACCGCGCACATCTAGCTCGAGATCAAGATTAGAAACTAAAGATCAAGCAATGGTGAGTTTCCCACCTCGCCCCACACCCAGATCCACGCCACTCAACCATCAGTGGCAGGACGACGACAACGACCAGCAGAAGGTCCACCCTCTGAGAGTGGCATCACGGCTGTCTAACTTTGTCGACATCACGCAGTCAAGGAACACTCCCAAAGGTCACTTCGAAATCAACCCCACCAAACCATGGCTCTTTGAACCGAAATTGTACAACCTCAACGAAATCCCCTCGGAATCGGGGACCCACGTCGACATTCAGCTGGTCAGGTTTCCTATTAACAACGTGCCAGCGAAGCGTGCGAAGATAAAAGTCGCCCGTCCTGCTGGAGACATCGACGTAGACCTTGTATGTGTTTTCGTTGTCCATTCTCTAAGCATATATGGCTGACGTGCGTTTTGTAGTCCGCGAGCAGTAGAGCCAGACGGTGTCCATTCATACTTAGAATCAAAGCTGATGACGGGAACATCTGTCTCCTCCTACCTCGCTCGATGAATGGAATTATCAGGATATCGGCGAGTGAAGAGCCGGAATTTGCGGAGCGAGTGGGTATGGCAGTGACGATGCTGTATGAGCATGGAGAGTGGCTTGAGATGGCGGTGGGCGGGACGGATCAGTTGGAAGAACTCAAGCAGCAAAAGAAGCACGATGAGCTGGTCCTTGAGGCTCCGAAAGGGCGCATCCACATCAGGTATAGGGATTAACGCGACAGGTTTCGATTCCCGGTGAGGTGCAACTGGGAAGTACAGGGTGGAGGTAGAAGGAAATGTTAGGATCGTGAAGACCTGGACGAGTAGATAGATCCCTGCCTTTCGTTTCCTGGCCGACAGGGAGCTCGGGAGTTCCACCACTATGATCACCGGCCTCTGTCTCTTCATGTGGTTCCGTAGGACCGGTATATACCAGGCATATGTGCTCCTTAGATAATCGACAGAAAGATTATCGTGTCATGTTTGGCGCTTGCACAAATCCGGGCCTATACTGAGACGGTTTACCTTTTGGGGCCTTTGCGCTAGTATCAGTCCTAATCAAGTCACATAGAGTTAATAAGGCGATGACACAAGAAAAGTGCATGTACCGACCAATGAAGCTTGACACTCACGTCCAACAATTTGAACTCTGTTACGAGTCCTAGAGTTTACGTACAGGAATGTCATTTTGCACTCCTATGAACTCGGGGGATATGTTCTCAAGATCAGAAAAGCTACTAGAAGCCTGAGTATGCGACGCGACGCGTCGTGGTGACTGTTATGTTTCTCAGCCGACTTATTTAGCACAGCTTTCATTTCAAATGAAAATGATCGGCGCACCCTACTAATTCAAATTTCCCGGACTGAACGACTATCTTCACATTATGATATAGAGGATGGAAGCGAGACTACACCGCGACTGACCCACCGTCGACTCTGCCCTTTTTTCTGTTCACAAGTGCGTCCCTTGGTCTCCTCGTAAAGTACTTACCTTTCATTCTCTCTCGTTCCAGTACCCCTCGATCTCAACGACTTCTTCGTGTCTTGTATAGCTATCGCTGCTCAGCAAGTGGCCAGCCAGTCGCCTGCTACCCTCGTCTCTCCGACTCCTACCCTGCTGCTTTCAACGACTTCTACGGCCTGCCCAGAAACCCTCCCTGTGTCTTCAAAACCGGCGATGCCTGGCCTATGCGCACGGGCCCCGAGGCGCAGCGCATTCTGCGAGAGGCCCGCCCCGTCTGTGACCATCCAATGCAAGACTGCTGGCTCGATATTGGCAAGCTCATCTACGAGCACCTCGACTCCCTCGACGTCGAGTGGTCGTCGATTGACCCCGTCCGTTTTGCCGAGGCAGGGAAGGAGGATGTCAGTGCGCTCTATCTCTAGATAAGCATGATACATAGAACTCTCATCTTCGAGGCTGCCCAGGCGGCAGCCGAGTGCTGCAAGGATATTTTGGCTCGAGAGGGGTTCCCCGACGTCCAGGTTGCATTCCGCGAGTCTGTTGTCACCCAGTCTATTGGCCCAAAGCTTCTCCCCTTCGACCCCTCTGTCGACCCTGTCCCTGAGCTTCGTAGCCCCTTTACCCCCACGCTTGGCATCCAGATCGCTCCACTCAAGACACCTTACTACGAGGGCACGGGTACCGTCTACCTCCGCGAGAGCAGCCAGAGCGACCGTGTCTTCCTTCTCGCCGCCGGCCACGTCGCTCGCTCGCCTCCCCCACACCGTAACCAGCTCCTATCGCGGAAGCACAGCAGCCAGGCTCGTGAGCAGATCGTCCTTGGCATCAATGCCTACACCGATGCCATCAATCGTATGATGAGCGCCATCGGCCACGAGCTTCTCTCCATCAAGACATGGGACGAGGAGCTTGAGAGGTTGGGTCCGGTTGTCGAGGGCGAGGCGCCCAAGAGGACTCGCGCGCGCAAGGACTACCAGGACCTGGTGGAGAAGGCGAGGAAGAGGATCGAGGACGTAGACGAGATCCATGACGAGGTCACCAAGCACTGGACGACTCCGAACCAGCGCGTAATCGGTTACGTCGTCCACGCCCCTGCCATTGCCGTCGACGACGACGACCCCAAGCACTTCACCCGGGACTGGGACCTGATCGATCTCTACCACGACAAGATCGACTGGGACACTTTCCAGGGCAACAAGGTCTATGTCGGTACGTTTCCATCTTATCTTGGAAACATCGTCCCCGGTTATAGTGTATTATTTTATATCCAGGCGGCAAGATTTCGTCGGCCGACTTTATCCTGAAGATGCACCCTCACCTTGAAGGCCGGTTCGACTTCAAGTACCCGCCCGGCGGGCACCTCCAGGTCAGAGGCGTCGTAAAGGACGACGAGATCCGCAAGCCGCCGCAGCTCGACGCCAACGGCGAGAAAGAACGGGAAGACCACAGGCACAACTATCGGTCGCCTCTCGGGCATGGAGTCGTTCGTTCGCAGGTACCCTGAGAAGACGTCGATCGAGATCGCCGTCTACCCTTACAGCAACAGGGACTGCGCCTTTTCTGCTCCCGGCGACTCTGGCGCCATGGTGGTCGACGGGAAGGACCGCCTCGTCGGGCTGCTCGTCGCCGGTGCCGGCGCGACGGAAGAGACCGACGTCACGTACTTACTGGGAGCAGATGAAGAAAGTGTTCCCTAACTGCTCCCTCTCGTCGTCTGAATCTTTTTTTTCTTGACTTTCCTTTTCGCGCATAACTAATAGCCTCCAAGGGTCTACACGTGAAGAATTCTTCGGTGTCAGTCTTTAATACGACTCATGTAACTACGGCCCTACAATCCGAAAGAAGTATTTCCACGTAAGGAAAGTTCAAGTTCTTCTGTCACGGTACAAGATGACTCGGATTCAGAACTTTGATCGCGAAACGGATCTTCTGGGTTGCGTTCATCTGTGAGCGTAGGTTCTTGCTTTGAAAACGGTTCATAGATACCTGAACTCTCACAATAGGCGAATACTTAGAAGTCGTAAGGTCGCCTCGAGATCGCCGCCACATTCCAGTTGTTCAAGTGGATAGCTATTGACGCTCACGTGGTTCACGTGTTCTCAAAAAGCGACTCGTCGTCATCTCAACCGACTCTAGCTTCCTCCCTCCCAGATGAATTTCTCCTCTAGCTCTACACCATGGAAACCACCTCTTCCTACATCCCTTATGTGGCAATCTCGGGCTCTCATTGTTAATTTGCCCTCTCTTGATAAGATTCAGCTGTGCAAGTGTGTCTGGCGGGCCCTCCGCCACCGCGTTCATACAGAGCCTATCGCTCTTGGTATTATTGAGAATGACCGATTGAATACCATCTTGACTGGTAGAGATGGGCTTGATACCAGTAGGTGCATCATCCCGCATATTGGCCCCGATATATTCCCTTCTGTAGCAGTCGTGACACACTGCGATCCTCTTTCTCTGGTCCAGATCGCCTACTCTGTTGCAGTTCCGCTCCTTATCGTTTCACGTCCTCATTTCAAAGGGATAGAACTACAGATTGTATATGCTACTATCCGCATCCCAACATCTCAGGCCTGCTGGTTCCTCGTTCATACAGCAAATGCTCTTTGCTCCGACTGTAATCCTCGAGCACACGACCCCTCTTCTGACCTGTTCGACACGCCCATCGAGCACCTCCTTTTCGGAGCAGAATCTCTCGAGAAACGATACAATCACGTTGTACCCAATTTGGCTCCAGGCTGTAATCGTCTCCAAGATATACTCGTGGAGTGGTCCAAAGAAGACCCACTTGCCACAGCGGTTTATATGAGTGACGGCGAATCCAATTCTCCTTCCGACATCAGCTACGCAGAGTTCCTCACATTAGCCATTAGATTGGCAAAAGAACATAGATCACAGCCTTCTAGCATTTCCATTCAGTGCAATGATTTGGCTTGTATGGCAGTAGCCATGGTGGCCGCCTTATTCGCAGGAGCGGAATTCAATCTCCTTGGTGCTCAATCGAGCATCGGGATCTCAGCGCCGTCGATTCAGGATCGACATATCTTTGACCTTCGGAGTTCTTATCCATGGCTCGATGCCAACATGGATCCTGGTCTTATTTATGACATAGGCGGAGCCTCTGCGATATTGTTCCCTGTCATCCAGTCTAGCACGCAGGGCCGTCTAGGATGGGCGTCTGTGGATCATGACGAGGCGCTGAGATTTCTACGCGCAAAAGTTTACGAAGCTAGTGTTGAGCCAAGATCGCGTGTCCTTCTTTTAAGTGACACCCTCGACCCTGTGTCTGTTTTGGCTGTTTGGATGACTTTGCTGGTATGCCAACGATCTTTATCTTTATCATCTACGTTTGTTCATCCTATCACAAGGGCGGTGCAAGCCTGTGCCCCTATACCACGCTGCAAACTTGTCTCTCGTTTAGTGCTCTTTTAGCCACCCCCCGTTTTACTCACTTTGTCGTCTCTGCTCGTTACATTGATATGTTTTCCACTGAGTTTGCCAAATACTCAGCATCTGTGAAAGGGGACATGGAGAGCCTTCCCAACATACTTGTTGATTTCAACGAATCTGCCGCTTTTCGCAAACTACTCAATACAGGCTGCAAGGTTTGTTTCAGTATGTTGATGCATTCTAAATTTGAAGTTCTTTTGTACTCATTCGGTTCGTACTATAGCTCTCTGACGAAGTGGCCCCTCCAAAACGAAGGTGAAAACTTCTGTTAATCAGTTCCGAATACATTTGCTCAGATAGGAACACACAGCTTGGCAGAGGAGCCACCCACGATTCTATACCTCGCCAAGGGGGTCACTCTTAACCCTCAGATCGTCATGGATATGATACACTCCGGCGAAGTCATCCATAGCATAGGCTCAACCGTCGTGAAGTTGAATGATAATCTTCTGGTCAAGCGCATTTTGTTTGCTCGAAGCCCTACTGAAGCCCTCAACACAATTTATGTTCGAGACCATACCACCATCCCTGTACCATCTATCCATCTCGTCTTCTCGCATGCGATTTCAACCTACATTGTTATGGATTACGTTGCTGGGGATAATCTGCAATACACGTGGGACACCTTGGATGACGACACCAAAGAGTCCGTGATGTCGCAGCTGCGATCCTATCTGGACCAACTACAAGCCCTGACATCTTCAGTGCCAGGTCCCATAGATGGTTCTCGGTTTCAGGGACGTTGGTTTACAGTTTATGGTGCAGGTCCATTCGAGTCGAACAAAGAGCTGACAGCGTGGCTTGACCGCAAACTAGCTCAATCCAAGGGACATGAATCCTTCCCAGACTCGCTCCCTCTTGTCTTCACACACCAGGATCTTTCTCCTCGAAATTTGATCCTCTCAGACTCTGGAAAGGTCTGGATGATCGACTGGGAGTTTTTCGGGATTTTACCCCCCGTATTTTGAGTATGCCTGCACTGTCTCTGATATTGGCATTCCAGACGTACGTCCGCCAGTAGATTGGATAAGGAGGGCACCTTCACTGTTTCCAGATTATTCTCATGAGCACAATCTTTTAGAGTCGATCACCTGGGCATTAGACAAGATGCCATTTGCGTAGCACGTTTTGATAGGCACAAAATGTGGCTTAATACAATAATAATGACATGTGGGCTCCTATCAGGCCAAAATTGGGCCAAAACGTCTTTCCTGATGAATAAGGCGATGACACAAGAAAATTAGTGCATGCACCGACCAAAGAAACCTGACACTCACGTCCAACAAGTTGAACTAACAGTAATAGGCTGTTGACCTCTACATGTGATTCGCTTGTCATTGTTTTATCTTCTTCTCAGTCTTCTCAGTGATCTCTCCTTCCAAATGACTTTCTCCCCTAGCTCCAAGCCATGGAATCCACCTCTTCCAACGTCCCCTATGTGGAAATCCCGTACTCTTATTCTCCATTTGACTCCCCCTGATGAGAGTCAACTCTGCAAGTGTATCTGGCGGGCCCTCCGCCATCACGTTCACACAGGGCGTATCGCTCTCGGTGTCGTTGAGAATGGCCAATTGAGTGCTATCTTAACTAGTAGAGATGGGATCTACAGTAGCATGCACGTCATGCCGCATAACGAACCCGAGATATTCCCTTCTGTGTATGTAGCGGTCGTGACACACTGCGATCCTCTCTCGCTGGTCCAGATTGCCTTCTCTGTTGCAGCCCCGCTCCTTATCGTTGCACGGCCCTCATCACAAAGGGACAGAACTGCAGGTCTTATCCGCTACCCCTCCGTATCCCGACGTCTCAAGCCTCCTGGCTCCTCATTCATACAGCGAATGCTCTCTGCTTCGACTGTAATCCTCGAGAACTCGGCTCCGCTTCGGACTTGTTCGATACACCCATCGAACGCCTTCTTTTTGGAACAGAATCTCTTGAGAATCGATACAAGTATGTTGTATCAGTCTAGCTTCAGGCTGTAATCGTCTCCAAGACATACTCGTGGAGTGGTCCAAAGAGGATCCACTTGCCACAGCGGTGTATTTCAATGACGGCGAATCAACTTCTCCTTCCCCCCTCAGCTACGCCGAGTTTCTTGCCTTAGCCCTTAGATTGGCAAAACAGCATCGATCGCAGCTTTGCAGCAACAACACATTATTCCTATCCAGTGTGATAATCTGGGTTGTATGGCAGTAGCTATGATGGCTGCATTATTTGCTGGGGCAACTTTTGATCTCGATCCTCATCGAACACCGAAATCTCGGCGCGGCCGATTCAAGATCGCCATGTCCTTGACCTCCGACGTTCCTATACATGGCTCGATCCTAACATGGACCCTGGTTTTGCCACTTACGATGTAGGCCCATCCTCCGCGATCTTGTTCCCTGTCATCCAGTCCGGCACGCAGCGCCGCTTAGGATGGGCGTCTGTGGATCATGACGGAGCACTGAGGTTTCTACGCGCGAAAGTTTCGGAAGCTGGCGTCAATTCAAGATCGCGCGTTCTCCTTTTCAGTGACATACTTGATCCCGTGTCTGTCTTGGCTGTGTGGATGACTTTGCTGGTATGTCAATGACCTTTATCCATGACAACTGCATCCACTCACCCTTTCACAAGGGAGGTGCAAGTCTATGCTCGTATGCCACGCTAAAGTTCTCTTTCTCATTTTGGGATCTTTTGGCCACCTCTTGTTATACACATTTTGTGGTCTCTGCTCGTTCTATAGACATGGTTTCTAATGACTGGATAAATACTACTCAGCATCTACCCAGGAAAACACCAAGAGCCTTCCCACCATACTTGTTGATTCCAAAGAATCTGCTGCTTTGAGCAAACTACTCGATATAGGTTGTAACATTATTTCGGTATGCCAATTATTCTAAAATTGGGGGTTGTCCTGTATTCATTCAGCTTGTCTTGTAGCTCTCTGACGAAGTGGCCCCTCCAAAACGGTGGGAACTTTTATCTCTCTGTTCTGAGCACATTTACTCAGACAGGAGTGATACAGTCGCGCGGATCAGCCACCCACGATTCTATACATCGCCAAGGGGGTCACTCTTAACCCTCAGACTGTCATGGATATGATGCACTCCGGCGAGGTCATCCATAGCATGCCGGGCTCAATTGTTGTGAAGTTGAACGATAATCTTCTGGTCAAGAGCATCTTTAATGTCCAGAGCCCTACTGAAGCCCTCAACACGGTTTATGTTCGGGACCATACCACCATCCCTGTACCATCCATCCATTTCGTCTTCTCGCATGCCGTTTCAACGTACATCGTTATGGATTACATCTCTGGGGATAATCTGCAATACAGGTGGGATACCCTAGATGATAGCACCAAAGAGTCTGTTATGTCGCAACTGCGATCCTATCTAGATCAACTACAGGCTCTGACATCCTCAGTGCCAGCCCCGTAGATGGCTCTCGGTGTCAAGGGTATTGGTTTACGCTTTATGGTGCAGGTCCATTCAAGTCAAATGAAGAGTTGACAGCGTGGCTTAACCGCAAACTAACCCTATCCAAGAGACCCGGACTCTTCCCAGACTCACACCCTCTTGTCTTCACACACCAAGATCTTTCCCCCCGAAATTTGATCCTCTCAAGCTCAGGAAAGGTTTGGATTATCGACTGGGAGTTTGCGGGATTTTATCCTCGGTATTTTTGAGTATGCCTGCACTCTCTCTGACATCGGAATTACAGATGCACGTCCACCGCTAGATTGGATTAGGAGGGCACCTTCGCTGTTTCCAGATTATTCCCACGAATACGCTCTTTTACAGTCGATCCTCTGGGTCTTGGACACGATGCCGTTTGCGTAGCACGTTCGATAGGCATGAAATATGGCATAAATAATAATTCCAATTCATACAAAGGCGGCGTAGCGCACTATCAGCCAAATCCAACATACATATGTTAACGAAATGAGATAAGAATGTTTCACTTCACAATCCCAAAAACTTGGTGAGAAAATTACCGGTCGGTGCCACTTCATCATCAAAGCTCACTCTTACACTTCCATTCTTCGTCTGCAGCGTCAGCTCATCTCCTGACCACGTATCTTTATCATATCCTTCAAAGTCCCCAACGAAGCACGTCCGCGTTCCCTTGACGTCTCCAAAGGTGGCGACCGATGGCGCAAGCTCCTCAGAGATACGAATGGAACCATTCGTTGTGCTTAATACGAGAGGACCACGGAAGTTTCGGGGTATCTTCGCGTTTACGGAGCCATTGTTGGAATGCGCGAATAGGATGAACGATGGGGAAGAGGTGCTCCGGTGCTATAACACGGAGTCATATATGATCGGACGAAGGGCAACAGTAAAACGGGACTCACCACTTGAGGATTGGACACTCCCATTCATGGAGCCCATCTCCAACGTCGCCTTGCCTTTCCCCAGAAGAGTTATCTCACTCGTCAAAGATCCGTTCCGTGTGCATAAGTATAGATTCCTGCGCTCTTCCCCAGAAGGGATGGGTGGGAGCAGTGATTCAGCAAGGCTATAGATGTATTGATTGCATAGTTATTCTTGATTGCACCAAGCTGGTTGATGTAGACACAGTTCGTCGCCTTAACCAGCGAGGCAGAAGGGGCTTGTGCAGCTGGGTCTTCGACGGTCACCGAATCGGAATAAGGTGGTGGCTTGTCCTACAAAGACAGATTGGGACATCTGGATGGAAACCGGAGAGATTATGATAGCGTACAGACAATGGAACTGAGCCCTTTGCATCGGTGGGAACAACTATCATCGTAGTAACGAATCGTACGTGGAAGAGGGGGTGGAAGAGGCAGTGTGTCTAAATTATATGCCCGCACTGCAGCCTGCGGCGCAGGCTGAGGCCGCGATACCGGTGCACCGTGACAGTGTTGATGTTCATTACTTGAACTAAACTAGATACTTAACAAGTTGAAATACAAATTTTATATGTCTGCAAACCACTCCGCCGAGACAGATCTCACTCGCCGCCCATCTTTCACGAGCTTCCTCCAAGGGGACTTTCTGAATTTTATCCAATCGGGAACCACCACCTCCTGGATTTCCTGCCTTTTCTCCAGCATCTCCGCAAGAAGTGAGGAATCGAAAGTCTTGTTAACATAGAAGCGCAGAGAAGTGAGAAGTGGGAGCAACACCGGATCCTCCCGTTTCATTTCGCGCATAAAATCGTTTGTCAAAGCGCGATGCGGATGCGCGGCGGATGGGAAGAACAACGAGACACGTCGCAGCGTAGGCGTCGCTCTCAAAATCTCTAGAAAGTCTTCTTTGTCTATCCGAGGTCCATACAGATGAAGTTCGCGAAGTTTGCACCCCGAGCGGCTCGTGAAGTCCAGGATATCCTCCTTTGTTACAGGGAATTTGATCCAGTCGTTCATAGACGTCATTTTCAAACTCGTCAGATTCGGAAGCTCCAGACCTTGGAGATAAGGCGAACAATCTTCTGTGCAGCGGATTTGCAGATGAAGGTGGGTGACGGAGGTTGACCGCGTAACGCAACTGGTGTCTATTGTTTCAGGGCAACTGCATCCCAGCTCGAACGTTTCTACGGACGGGCAGTGGTTGAGAATCGCAAGAGAGTTCAAGTCGTCATACCCGTACGAGAGTAGCTTTAACGATCGCACCTCTTCCCAGAGCGGCGTGGTATCTGACAAAATGGCTTCTCCACGAATATTGACAGTGGGCAGGCTTCCCCTTCGGGGCAGAATGGGCCCAAAAGACATTTTCGGAAGAAGATCATATTTTATAGTGCTGTTACTGGTTTGCATATCTACATATCCAGTTGTTGGCAAAACGGTATAGAACATATACGGTACAAGCACGACAAAGAAATTACCCATCAAGCGCCATAAAACTCATCTATCTCGCGGGCAAAAGACTCAAGGTCCAACATCGAAGGAGGGTACAGTGGGATATGGCAAAAGGAATGTCCGAGGAGTTGGAGTCATAAGGGCAAGTCGAAGGGGGGACATCCCATGACCCTCCGTCAAAAGCACCCTCGATCGACGTCCATGACTCGTACGGCGGGGGAGAAGGTATGTCAAAGCCGGAGCTGAGAAAGGGGCTGTAAATGTCGAACTGCAAAAGCAAAAGAGGATCAGAGATATTCATGGGATAAATAAGACTATACTCACTTCGGGGAGCGCGCTCAAGTCAAGATACGGGATGTCTGACGTGCGCACAAAGCCGACCTCTGATTCTACGAGCTCCGGAGTCGCATCAGGATCGAATACGGGAGTCTCTTCTTGGGCAGGGGAAGGGCTATGAGGAAGCGATGCGGACGAGGGAATGGTGCCGTTGTCGTTGTCAGGAGCGCGAGAGGCGGGAGACACAATCACCTGTGATCGACCAGGAGAATACTTGTATCCTGGGTACATCTCTTCGTGCCTCCTCTTGTGCTCCTGGGCCATGCTCTGAAATGGAGCTTTCTCAGCTGCGGACATCTGCCTCCATCGATCGGCAGCAACGACGCTGAACCGACAGAGGTCATGCTCTTGAAGTGAGTCCTTCTCGCGAGCCCAGAGGAAAGACCGGAATGTGATGAACGCATTGGGAGGACGAGGGATGTGATTAGGTTTAGATTTCTGTTTCTGTTTTCGGGAGGAGGCCGGCGGCTTGGATCGAGGGGAAGCGAGAGGGGAAGCTGACGTAATCCGATCTGACATAAGAAAAGTCAGTGCAGGAACGGTAGGACCAAAAAAGGACCTCACGATCGGATTGGGCTGGTTTAGGGCCGTGGAACGACCGACGCTTGGTCGATTGTCGACTTGGAGGCATTGGGAGACGATTGTAGACTGATTATTGAGAGAGAGGCGCTTCAGAGTGAAGACTGCTGCAGTCTCCATCCTCAGCGCCCGCCCCGTCTTTTCAGTATTCAACGTAGGAATTTCACCCTTCGATAATGGCACCCTGTCAAACCTCTGTGCGGGTGAAGTATCCTCGAGGCATTTGCTCTTCACAGTTCACGATGGTTCCTACAAACGAAGTCCTGAATGGAGCTACGTTCCAGCCACAAAGACCTGCAGGCCTGCTGTTTCAGGATACTGGGGCCCAAGCGGAGGTTGTGTCTGTTGTGATTGGACGCCAGAGTGGTATCATTTCCCAGGATCTCAGAACGCTCCGGCTAAGCATACACGAGGCAAAACGCCGTCGAAAACGTAGACCTGAAGCCGCGTACAGGGTTGTCAAAGAGAGAAAGAGTTACTGGAGAAAAAAGCATGTACAAGTAGTCCCCTCAAAGACTGGACCTGGAGACATAGTGCATTATTCTCCAAGTTAACTTCCTGCAGCTTCGGCGGAGTTTAGGAACATGAGGCAAGACAAAGGCAGCAAGCTACTTCTATCGATGTCATATCCATCCGATAACTAGTTCATCCGAGGTCTCGTGTGATGGAAGTGAAGTGAATTCGAAGAGGTCATGGACGTTTGAGGAGGACATGGCTGACTCATCCCGATCTATGCTTACATACATGGTTCTGCGGCGTAAAACGTACCTGCCCCGCCACACCCTGACACAAAGGTAATGTAGAGACGATGACATTATAGATTGTAGTTGAGATAGTAAGCTACGTGTGATACAGTAATTTATTGTTGATTTACGAGTTCTAGGTGACGAAGGAGCTAAAAACAAGCACGACGAAAAGAGTAAAGTCTAAGTGCCATATAAAATTAAATCAGAGTCCCATGGGCGTCATAACTAAACCTTCTTTGCCTTGGATTTCTTGGGAACCCTCGCAAGCCAATACAAGAAGAGTGCGGCAGCCACGTTGAAGACGATGAAACCCCACATTATGCCAAAGTTCCTCCACCGCAGATCATATTTGACGCTGATCGAGTTGAGGAAGCTGTTGGTGTTTGTGATGGAGCAATACTGGCAGTCGGACGTCGCGTCGGGGTTGAACACCCGCCCACCCGCGGTGGAAATGAACGATGCCAAGTACTCTCCACAGGTCGAACCATTGCTTGGTTGAACGTCGATATCTCGATGTCAGAGCAATGCGCCTCGGCATTGGCGAGGGCCGTGGACAACATTCCATCTATGAGGTAGGTGAACGGTGACACGCGATACATGAAAATCCAGAAGCGAGGAAGGCTGTCTGGGGACGCCAAGACACTGTACAACGTCAGAATGAGGTGGGAAAGTCATCATACAGGTAGAGAGAACTTACCCGCAGAAAATAAGACACAACCCAAAGAGTATATTGGCGACGTTACCACCAGTCCTCCACCGTTTCAATCCCAGCGATGACCATGTGCGTGAAGGTTGACGTGAACAAGAGGAATTCCCAGAGGAAGAGGAACATAAGACCACCTCGCTCGGTCACTGAGTCTGTTTGCTGCGCATTTCTGTGCAAACCAATAGGGTAGTACCAGGTAACATAGACGAGGATAGCCATAAGAGAATTCCATGGAATCTCTGCGGTAATGTTGGCGATCATGAAGGCTTGCCACGAGTACGCTTTGGATGGTCGCTCCCGAACTTCATACAAGGACCGTTGGGTGACGAAGTGAGGCATGATCTGTTCGACAAGATTTCTGAAAAAAAGACAATGATTAGGCAACGCAAGCAAAGGAGGAAAGTGGACGGGAACGTACCCAAAGAGAGTCATAACCATGAAGACAGAGAACATTTGGTTCTGAAGTCCCTGACGTGTGTTGCCTGCCTTGTAGAACGAAAACCCGATGAACAGAGCCTAATACAATGGTCAGCCGTGACAGGAGCGGGGTTAACCACGTTATTTACTCACGCTGACAACACAGAGAGCAGCCTTCGCGTAGATATACGAGGGAGTCCGCCAATACTGCTGGAAGACGCGGTAGGTGCACTCCTTGACTTGTACAATGAACGGGGCTGCCAACTCTTCATGACCTTTGGCATTCTGATCCACCGGCTTCG
Source organism: Gloeostereum incarnatum (assembly GCA_004338095.1). Lineage (NCBI taxonomy): Eukaryota > Fungi > Basidiomycota > Agaricomycetes > Agaricales > Cyphellaceae > Gloeostereum > Gloeostereum incarnatum. The sequence goes on from RZIO01000005.1 coordinate 2,011,174, forward strand.
GGAAGTCCCGCATCTCCTTCAACGTTTTCTTAACCTCAGCTAATTCAGGACTCTCCCTCCAAGCATCGGCATAATCGCGGGCTGCAATAGCACCGGGAGCAGCACCAATGACCTGAAGCATCCATTCCGCAGGGTTGGCATCAGGAGGGCAAGGATGCGCGCCTTGACGCTCGAAGTAGGAGATCAGAGTCTGAGAGTTCTCGCCGATTTCACCGAAGTACACGGGACGACCCTCCGCGAGCGAGGAAAAGTAGACGGTCGAATTCCTGGAAGAGAAGGGCTGAAGGCTGGTGAATGGTGCAAAGGATGGCTTGACCACTGTCGGCGAGCTTGCGGAGGAGGGTGCAGATGGACCAAGCAGTTTGACTGTCCAGGCCGGAAGTAGGCTCGTCGAGGAAGAGCAAAAGCTCAGGCTTGGCCGCAAGCTCGACGCCGATCGTCAACCCGCTTGCGCTGCTCACATTCAAACCTGCGAGACCGTTGTCAGAAGACGACCGTAAACCGCAGCAAATCAATTCTTACCTTCTCCAGGAACACCGACAACAGCATCGGCATATTTCTCCATCTCCAACAACCGGATGACCTCAGTGACATAGGCGATCTTCTCCTCATCGGGAACATCGTGGGGCTGTCTCAACTTGGCGCTGAAGATAAGAGCCTCACGAACAGTAGAGGTCTGGAGGTGCAGGTCCTGCTGTTGAACGTAGCCCGTCTTACGTTGGAAAGAAGCGTCACGTTGGTTTCCATCAACGAACATGCTACCCGAGACGACGCCCATCGTGACACGGCTAGCGAGAGTGTCCAACAGAGTTTGTTTTTTCCTGCCCCAGAAGCACCCTAGATATCGATAGCGTCAGCGACGAGACAGAGAGACAGTATAAGTGCAAACAACACACCATCAGCGCGGTAAGCGTCCCAGGTTTCACCCAACCATCAATTTGGTCGAGGAGACGTCTAGGCTGGCCCTTAATCTTGATGTCATAGACTACATCCTCCCAGTGGAAGATAGAGGTCTGCTTCTGAATAATTCCAACCGGGTCATGGTCACGCTCGTCGACAACCAAGCTGCGCATCGGCAGATCACCCTTGGCCTCCTCATCCTCCTTCTGCTTGGTCTTCTCTGGGACATGTGCACGACGGAAAAGTAGGACTTCACCCTTGGACTTGGCAGCGGTGATGAGCTCGGTAGCACAGAGGTAGGTAAACAGGAAAAAGATCATGAACGCGATCAGGATTCCAATATTCCTGAACACGCGAATCAGAGAAGATACGTGATAAGGACGGGGGAAACGTACCGCCACATATGA
>RZIO01000005.1:2017710-2030847 GCA_004338095.1 Gloeostereum incarnatum
CCATGGTACGCCAGCATGTACATGTCCTTGAGGCAAGTGAGCTGGTTGCTGCTGTGACTGGTTCGCATTAAACATGCCAGGGAAGTGCATGAAATGGATATCAGAAGCGGGGGCTGACACACTCGACAAGATGTGTCTGGGAGGCGGAGGCGGTGGGGGAGGTGCAGGAGCGTTCGCATACGACGCTCTCCGCATATGCATCCCTCCCATGACGGCGGATGTGTGCTGGTGGATCGGCATTGGCATCGATCGTCTCCGTAGGTCTTGCAGAAGTGGCCTCCGTCTCCCACCCAGTCTGTGAGAACCTTGCTGTTGGGCGAGATTTACAAACGTCGGAAGGCCTTCAAACCTCCTCTGCACATCACCTCGATTAAGCCCTCGATTCATGTCATCCACAATCCCCACCGCCGTCCAGATGACTCTCCTCCTACCCGGGCCCCCACAGGTGCAGTCACCCACCCTCATCGAGCACTGGTAACAGAATTGCGTCCCGCACCGACAGGACATGTGCGTGCATCCCTCCAGCCTCTCGACGAGCCGGTTACACCCAGGACACGAAGCCCACCCTTGAGAAACCTTCAACGCCGTCAGCTCCATGTCTTCCTTACACACATGTTCTCCCTCTCCCTCGGCTTCCCCTTTCTTGGACCTGCACCCATTGCACGTGTGGGCACCGCAATCGTCACAGGTCAAAAACATCCGTGTTTCGGAGTCTTCGCACATGGGGCCGAGAAAGCGGCTGCAGCGTGGTTCGGCGCAGTATACTCGGCGGAGGGTGCGGCATTCGTTCTCTTTCTCTTGATATGCGGGAAGTACGTCGGATGGGAGGAGAAAAGGTGGGATGGCGCGTCCACAGCAGCGAGGAGGGAAGAGGGACTCGTCGCGTAAGGCTGCTAAGGCGTGGGAAGAGAGACACGATGCATCGTAGGTGTGACCGCAGGAGAGGGAGATGGCACCGAAGGGGATAGGATCCAGGCAGATGATGCAGGCCAGTGGGGGAACAGATGAGGATGAGGAGGAAGATGCAGGTGACATGTCTGAAGGAGTACTAAACACAAGAACGTTAACATTTAACATGATGGATAGCGAAATGCATACCTGTAGGATGAATTCATCATAGGAAATCTAGAAAAAAAGTCAACATAAAGAGAATGAAGAATGGCTTAAACTGACCCCATTGGAATGTCAGAAGGATCGTACTGGGGTATCCATCCATCCATCGGACCTTCGGGTGCATGTAGATTGTCAAGCCAGACTCGCTGTGGACGTTTTGCATTCGGAAAATGACGATTCCCAAGGCCGAGAAGAGTACCGTGAGCATGATTCTGGTGCTGAAAAAGATGGAGAAATTGGTCCTGGGATGCTGCTGGGTGAATTCCGAAATGCAGCTGGGAGTCCATGAGGGAGGAGAAAGACCGGCGAACACGTTATTCAACGAATACTTTTAGCTTATTAGCCGCACGCGCGCTTCTCAAGGTCAGAAGAGGAAATTGATCTTTTCGCCCTTTTCCTTTTCCCGTAAAAGCTGATCCTCCTCCTCAAACAGGCATCCCGCCTTATCGTGACTCACTCCAACCGCGGATCTTCTACGAACTCACTAGATGTTAACTAACGATGTCAATGAGCTTCTGTTCGTTTCTGTTCGCATTAGTTCCCATTGCTAGCTACAGCTAGAATAGCCTATGCAATAGCTCTTGTATTCGGAGCGACATCAATCCAGGTACACCCTATGTATTCTTCCACCCCAACCTCCGCGATGGAAGTATAACCCACTTGTCGAACCGTCCGGTATCGTCTTGGAATGTCGACACTCTGACCGTGGGGCCTCGGGCATCGGTGAGCATGTTTACGGGAAGGGGAAAAATCTATGCTGCACGCAAGCCATTAGCTAAATTCGATATTCAAACACGCTCGCCGAAATACTACCTACATATCATACGCACACACACACGTTCCGAATCATCATCATCGGACCAAGGATACTCAACGGGAGGCTGGAGCCACACGCGTTTCATAAATGCCGCAGGCTGACCCCACAAATGATCAACACTTGCCGGCGGCAATTCCTTTACTTCCGTGTCTAACTCAAGCGAGAGACGTGCTGCACAAACGCCACCGCCGCCATCATCTCTACTCTTTGGGCCTGTGTCTGCGGAACATATCTAGCATCTTGCTTTGTTGGTCGGGTCTATAGATCTCCTCCGCGAAGGGCTCTAAAGGCTACACCTTCTCACCTTCTCGCCTCCGACGTCGACTCGGAGCTAGGCTCGACATCGTAAAACGGCTCGCGTAATACCATTGCACAGGAGGTCTATCCAGTCAAAGGATCTTCTTCCAGTCTTCTGGATGACGATGGAGTCGTCAGCTGTGAAAACGAACAAGAACATATGTAGGCGATGGTGAGTCACGGTGGAAATGGAATATGGCTTATTGACGCCACAGAAGCTTCGACAGGATTAAGCCTTTCCCTTCAGTCGCGCCATTGCCAACGAGGATAACTCAGAGAGGGCTGCATCGTTCATCAGTCCATTTTATCCTCCTATTATAGGTCAAGTTCCGAATGCACATTCTGGTCTTCTCCTCGTCCGAAGTGGGGAACATAGTTAGCATCTTGCCATGCTAGTCAGACTCGGGTTCAGTGCTCCCGGGCTACTACACGTCCCTTCTCACTTGGCTCGAGATCGTGAGTTGGCTCGAGTGATTTATGCCATTGCACAAGGGGACGAGGATTGTCACGGTATTCTAATCGTATTCTGTCCAGTTAAGTGACCCTTCTTCGAGTCTTCCTGGTGATGATGGAGTCGTCGGGCGTGAAAACAGGGAGGATGTATCGAAGGGATGGCGAGTCACGGTGGAAATGAGGACAGGAAAGAGTGAGTGGGATACAGTGAATGTCCTTGACGTACATAGTGATGTTTTCTATCAACAAAGGCGGAGGCCGTCTGTCATTGCAAAGTGAGTAATCCCGGTATGAAAGTTTATGGCGTATCGACGCCACAGAAGTAATCAGTCCTTCAGCCAAGTTTCCCTTCAGTCGCGCCATTGCCAACGAGCATAACTCAGAGAGGGCTGAATCTCTCATCAATCCATTTTATCCTCCTATTATAGGTCAAGTTCCGAACGCACATTCTCTCCTTCTCCTCGTCCGAAAGGTTGGGCGGCAACGATCACAGCGAGTACAATGTCTTGACGGATTCCACAACTCATTCCTTCTCTTTAGCCGTTCTGTACGATACAACTGCCAGTGGAAACTTGTGACTATGGCCATGGTCACGGTCTATCTCGCTTTTGAATTGAGATCTTCTTAATTCTTACTCGGACTTCGGACTTCCTCCTTTTCCCTTGTGTACGCGCGTTCTTCTGGGACGTAGCACGTACGTCTGCTAGTGGTTAGCATGTTGCTTCCATGACTGTACCTGTGCGCCCAGCTATTCTCGTCGTCGACGGCCCATGTGGTTTTGGATATTTTCGACCCGAAAAAGTGGACGATACGTCCTACTCGCTCTTCGGCATGGTGATCAGGCGAGCTCCGAGTATTACTCGTTGAATCGGACTCCACTGACTGAAAGTGTAGAGAACTCCAAGTAAAATATCGTATTCTCTGAAAAGCGGTTTGGATATCGAAAGTCGACAGTCTCGGTCAATGATTGACCGTTGTGTGTCTGATTCTCAATCGAGTTGGATGTAAGTAGATAGTAAGACTCCTCGAGACTGAAGTCTTGGAATGGGAAGAAAGCTCCTTTTGAGGGATTTGGCAGCTCGCGGGTCAAGTCCTGAGTACTTACTTCTTACAATTCGAGATCTTCGATGGGTTTGCAAGTCCGAGTCGACGTCTGCCGACTCGGACGTGTCGAATCACATGCTGGGATCACCCTTCTCTTCCGACGCCACCACGGAGTCCTGACACGTCGGACCTGCTCAGTGCGGCCTTGATCTACATCTGTGTTCGCGCAGCACCATTTTTAGCAGTTCAGTGCCTTGCTATGGACGAGGATGCTTTCTTGGTATCCCTCCCCCTCTACGATAGGCTCTGATCTAGACGTTTCGCCTTGTAAAATGAACTCCAGCAATGACAGGAGGGACTACACTGGCAGCTGAGCGCTGAGGCCTGAGGTGCGGGACGTTAGTTATGGGACTTTCCTCGGTCTCCGAGGGACGGGGCATTTGTGCGCCCATCGGCGATGAGCCTCGCGCTTCAGTCTTATCAGAGTGACAAACAATGTCATCGCTCAGAGAAGGTTGCGCGTTTAATCTGATCGGACGTATATATAACGATGGGAGAGGTACTCTGGAGATACACCCCCACCTTTCCGCCATCCAACGCGTTAGTTACGATGATTACAGCGAGTACCATTTCTTCGTAAACCACAGGATTACAACTCATGTCTTTCTCTTCAGCTAATCGACATACCCTTGCTTGTGAGTGTAAGATATGCTTGAGATCCTGCGGTGAGCCTGAATTCCACTCGTATCATTCAGATTGAGATATTTCTCTTCGGTTCGTCTAGCTCAGTCTTTACCTTTCTTAAAACTAATGATGAACCCGATGTAGGGACCTACTTCCTCCTTTTCTCCTTGTGTATATATGTGCTTTTGGGCCGTAAAACCTCTGGTTATCGATGGCATATTGCATCCATGACTGCGCTATTCTTGTCGTCGGCAGCCCATGTGGTTTTGGAAGCTCTTACTTATGCGCTCGAGGATCAAAAAGAGTGGACTCTGTCCTACTTACTCAGCATGGTGGCCTTTGCAACCTCTTAGTGTGTGTTCTTTAAGTATGATGGCCATAATCTCTGACACCATTCGTCTGTTCTTTGCAGCATCATCGCGGACACGGTTTTTGTGAGTCTCACCCAGTTCAGGTGAAGGGAATGTAGCCCATAATTTTTTGGGACAGTTCTTTCGATGCTACATCATATGGTCGTACAACAAGAAAGTGATGATCCTGCCTGGGCTCGTTGGTCTTTGCACCATAGGTATGTCCTTGACACTTGCTGGCATTTTCAAGTCTTCGAGTCCCATCTCTATTTCGATCAGGCATTGGGATAGCCGGTATCTTTCAACTTGCACGTAATCGCAACGACACGGCCATTACAGTGGTGTCTGTGACTGCAGTCGGGCTATCTGTCCTGAATAACATTATCCTCACCACCATGTCAGGTACGTACTGCTATGTGCTCTCAATTGTATGTGTACTAAAAGGCGCGGCTTTTATGTACGGGAAGCCACGAGAATCTGGTGGATTTCTCGTCAAGTTCGTGACTCCAAGATGCAACTTCCCCCGAAGTACAAGACCGCAATTGTCATCATGCAAGTCTTCAACCCCACTGAGAACACCTACCGTTTTGATCGCAGCTCTTTAGCTTGGAGTCTGGAGCCATAAATGTCGTTTTTTCTATCATCTGGGCAATTTTTTCCTGGTTTACGGCGATGGGCTTCTTCTATGCGACTGCCATTAACTCGCAATCCTTAGTAAGTAGATGACTTGTCTCCCCGCAGAAAAAGCTAAGCTGTCGACATCCAGGGTATCGTCCCTACACTCATCATCGTCCGAGTAGGATTGGGGATTAGCACCGACAGCGTGGAGAAGTCTATGTCGAATATTGCATTTGCTGAACAGCAGAATGTCACCGTGGCGCCACATTCCATGCGCAGTTTAGAATTAGATCCTTAAAGTTCTCTCAGATGACGATGACAACGGCCCCGTATTATATTCATATTTAGGTCTTTCTATTGTATCCGGACCACGGACTGTGGTGTGCGCGTTAGACGTTTAGTGTATCTCTTGTCCAACACCTTATCACAGGCGTACGAGCCGTGAACAACCAAATGATATAATAATTGCGATCGAATACTTTAAACAAAGACTACTTACTTACAATTCGAGATCTTCGATGTGTTTCGAAGTCGACCGGGACGCGCCTAGTGTGGGGCGAATTAGGATTTGGCCAGAATCCACCGGGGAATTCGCACAGCCCCACCGAGACATCATATCCGCTGCCAAATCCGCTGGCGGATTCACTTGGGTCACGGTGGATTAGGAAGGGGGTCCGGGGGGATTTTTTTTCATTTCCGCTGCGGATTCACAGTGGATTTCACCTATTCCGCTCTAGTTCGCTGCGAATTATGGAGCACACGTGATCCTTGACTCCGTCCATGCCGATCCGCCACGGATGATCTCACGCCGCTCTGCGCCACAAACTTCACGGCTCTTGCTCATTGTGCCACTTTGAACTTTGCCGTTGACGCGTCAAGCCCGGCCAGGGATCAAATATAGCTGGCAATTTTATCCCAAAATGATTCAGGAGGTTAGTACATTCATTGGAAATGGATGTGCTGTTTTTGTCAAATCCGCTCTAATCCAGTCAAATTCGCACCTTAAAAATGGGCAATCTGGCAGCTCCTAAAATCCGCGCGGATCCACGTGGATCCGCACATGCGGATTCGCCCATGCGGATTCTAATCTCTAACTCGCCCCACACTAGACGCGCCGACGTGTTGAATCACGTGCTGTGAATTTAATGCCTCTTCGGACGCTTTCCGCCGCGCCCCGTCCGAGTCGTGGACTTCATCTACAACTTTCTAATGCTTTGAGTCTGTATAATAGCACTCAGTGTCTTGCTATGATCAATGAAGATATTTTCTTCCTTTCCTCTTCTACCATAGGCTCTGATTGAGACTTTCTCGCCTTATACGAGCAAGGGCACATCGGCAACACATCGGCCTATTACTTACACTGACAACTGAGGGGGCGGTACATTGGTTCTGGGAGGGCGAGGTCATTATTTCTTCGACAGTTCCGTGCCCATGATGAGCCTCGCCCGTCAGGTTTGCCACTTGTCGGAGTGATAAACATCGCTTAGAGAAGGCTGCGCGTTTCATCTTATCGGACGTGTATATAACGGTGAGAGTCTCTGGGAGAGGTGTTCCGCAGGCATGCGCTTTCGCTATCCAACGCGTTAGGTGACAATGATCACAGTGAGTACCATATCATTATGGATTACCGGAATACAGCTCATTTTTTCTCTTCAGTCATTCGATTTACCCTTGCTTGTGAGTGTAAGATATGATTGAGAACCTGCGGAGTGCCTAAATTCCACTTGCATCATTCAGATTGAGATATTTCTTTTCGGTTCGTCTATCCGGTCTCTTTTTCTTCTTTAATGATCATGGGCCAGCTGTAGGGACCTACTTCCTCCTGTTCTCCTTGTGTATCCATGTTCTTCTGGGCCGTAAAACGTCTGGCTATCGATGGCATATTGTGTCCATGATTGCGCTATTCCTGTCGTCGGCAGCCCATGTGGTTTTGGACACCCTTAGATTCACCGCGGCGGATCTGAAAGAGTGGACTCCGTCCTACTTACTCAGCATGGTGGCCTTTGCAACCTCTTAGTGTGTGTTCTTCAAGTATGATGGCCGTAACCTCTAACACAAGCCATCTATTCTCCACAGTATCATTGCGGACACGGTTTTGGTGAGTCCCACGCGTCCAATTCGGGTGAAGGGTATGTAGCCCATAAATTTCGGGACAGTTCTTTCGATGCTACATCATATGGTCATGTAACAAGAAGGTGATGATCCTGCCTGGCCTCGTTGGCCTCTGCACCATAGGTATGCCTTTGAAACTCGCTGGCGTTTTCAAGTCTTCCCATCTCTATTTCGATCAGGCATTGGGGTAGCCAGTATCTGTGAACTTGTATGGGATAGAGACTCGATGGCCATTGCAGTGGTGACTTTGACTGCAGTTGCGCTATCTGTCCTAAACAATGTTATCCTCACCACCATGTCAGGTATGTATTGTTTTGTGCTCTCAATCGCCTGTGTACCAAAGCGTGTGGCTTATGTGTACGGGAAGCCGCGAGAATCTGGTGGATTTCTCGTCAAGTTCGTGACTCCAAGACGCAGCTTCCCCCGAAATACAAGACGGCAATTGTCATCATGTAGGTGTTCCCTGCTGATAAAGTCTAGCATTTTGATCATAGCTTTTCAGCCTGGAGTCTGGAGCGGTCAATGTCGTTTTTTCTATCATCTGGGCGATTTTTTCCTGTTCTACGGCGATGGGCTTCTTCTATGCGACTGCCATTGTCTCGCAATCCTTAGTAAGTAGATGACTTGTCTCCCTGCAAAAAAAGCTGAGCTGTCGACATCCAGGGTATCGTCCCTACACTCATCATCGTCCGAGTAGGATTGGGGATTAGCACCGACAGCGTGGAGAAGTCTATGTCGAATATTGCATTTGCTGAACAGCAGAATGTCACCGTGGCGCCACGTTCCATGCGCAGTTTAGAATTAGATCCTTAAAGTTCTCTCAGATGACGATGACAACGGCCCCGTATTATATTCATATTTAGGTCTTTCTATTGTATCCGGACCACGGACTGTGGTGTGCGCGTTAGACGTTCAATGTCTCTCTCAGGCGGCGCTGCTCGACTTTGCAGTTCACTACGGGACCTTTAACGATAGATAGATCAGCATGACCAACTGTCTTGTATCCTTACTATCCTAGTAATGGTATGTGGCCGAAGAGAAATTTGGGCGTTCACAAAACAAGTGTACCACCTTGGGCTTTATGGCAGTGGTATGTATACGAAAACTAAGCATTTAACATATCTTTTGACTGACGATCGATTTGGGGAAGGCCACAGTGTTCTTGCATTTGAGTACAAGTATAGCTCGAAAACGACTCGACAATTCAAGCTACATCTGTTCGACTAGGACCGCCGGGTGCTCGCCCCAGGCCTCCGACTCTGGGGCGAACACGCGCTGATATAGGTCAACAGGAATGGATCCGATGTAATGAGCCCTAGAAGTAGTCAGTGCTTGATACAACATCGAATGAGATCGAAGACTACCCGCCAAAGCCACCAACAAAGTAGATGCTCTATAAACGATGATGCGGTCAAACACTGGCAGATACATCGAGGAAGGACACTCACATGAGGATCGAAGCGCGCCCAATATGCCTTGGTGAGAGGGTCAGCATCATGGCATCAGGCCGTCTCTTTAGAAAGCACGTACCATGTGTCCCCTCCCGACTTCTGGAACCCACCACTTGGCATCTGGGTGTTTCTCCAAGAAGCACTTGCTCAGCTCCTTGTCCTCAAGAACGTCGTATTGAATCTCCACACTTCCCATCAGAGATACCCGAGGAAGACTGGCGTTGGGAACGGGCTCCGAGGTGATGGAAAGAGACGCGAAATGGGAGGGTGAGGCCAGAATGTTCTTGCTATGCGTGGAGATGGGGAAGAACAAGAGAGTGAGAGATCCATTGTTCAGGCAGCTTCGATTGAAGATAGAACGATGAGTTACGAAGTCGGAAGAGGAAGCGAGAAGGCGGATACCTGGCGTAGTACTCTTGGAACGAGAAGGGTTCGTCTACAATCGCTCGGTATATGTACGCAATCAGTCGAGTAAAAATGAAACTTACTGGGAGTATCAGAGTGATTCGCAGGAAAGAGAGTAGCCATGGACGCGATGGACAGCACAGAGTTGGAAATCAGATTCCGAGTTATAACGGCTGTGATTGCAATTCGTTGAGAAGGCATAGAAACGGTCATACATCAATGGACTTTCCAGCATCTTCAACAGTCTCCCTCGAGAGGACAGAAGCTGGAGAAAAGAAAAGCAAGCTCAGAGCGACGGTGGTGATGGTACGGAACATCGTTGCGGAAGGAGGCGCATGATTACGGCAGATTCTTTTATCTTATCTGATAGTGGTCTAGAGGCTGGGACTGCAATGTGCATCCATCGTGAACGAAAAATGTGTATATCCTTAGGACAACGTACATGATACAGAGAAGAAAACAAGAAGCATAAGTAAAATCAATTACTCGCACGGCCACCAAATAGTTTCCCCACCGCACCCTTCACCGAATTCTGCATCTTCTCTCCCCAAGTCTCCTCTCCTTCGTATAGCAACATGACACTGCCAGCTTTGGCCTCAACGTACAGTTTATCCATCTCCTTAGGATTCTCGGCTGCGGCGAGGTCTCCGATAAATCCCCGTTGAACTGGCACATTATCGCCGCCAAGCGATCCCCGTCTTTTCTCCCAATACTGACCTCTTTCTCTTCGGCGTTGTTCTCTGCGTTCCAATCGACTCAGGACTAGTGCAGCTGGAATCCCTGCACTTCCAGGTCCAGAACTGAAGCCCTCAGTCTGAGGAATTGAAGGAGACAAAGACCGTGAGGAGGCAGCCTGCCCATCCCCTATCATTGTCCACCTCTGGGAGATAGCGTCCGTCTTCCTTAATACTCCGCAAGGTACGCTCGACATCACTAAACCTTCAAAGTCCCTGGGAATGCGCACTACAACGCTCCCCGCTGCGCTTGTTACACTTAGGTCGATACGCGGACTTGCCATCACGCGATGCTGCCGATTCATCAACATGAGAGACGAAAAAGTCGCAGAAGAGAACCAGTCCTTACGATATCCACCCACGCCCTTCCAGCATATGCTATCGCCTCCATTGATGCCTTTGTATTGGGACCACCGACGAGAGTAACATCAGCGTAAATGGAGCCTGCGTATGCCTCTAGAAACAGATTCTTCCTTGTGTCCTCGTCGGGACGGAGGGGAGGTAATACGGCAGAAGGCATGTACAGGTTGGGATCGAGTGTCAGTTTCTCGTTTATAGCCCCCCATGGCCGGGATATCGAAACATAGTTGACAGATTTCCTTGAGCCGCTAGTTGCGGCAGCAACCTGAACAGGAGGAGGAGGGGAGTCGTTTGAATGTGGCTCGTATGGCGGAGGATCATTCTATAAAACCGTATCGGTACGATAGAATCAGATACTATGCTTTCCATACACACCTCTGGAGGACTCGGAGCATGTTTCTCCAGTGGATATTTCGTAGTCTGACTCTCAGTGATAATCATAGCGATAGAGTTCAACAGTGAGCCTGTCTGACTGGAAGCAGTGGCTTATATTTGAAGATTCCACTGCTGCGGAAGTGTACTACGTGGAGCTCCGGCGCAGCGATCATATTCATTGTGCTGCTTGTCAATATTGACTGCCAAGTGCGCAGACTGGACAGCTGAGACGGTGACGGTGTCTAGGCCAGCAGCTGACAGACCCCCTGGAAGAAACAACGTCACAGCGCCACGCCTCGACCAAAACATTGAGTGGACTTGATCTTGCACACCAAAGGAAAGACGGCAACGAATCACTAGTGAAAATAAAGTATCGCGATGTGGTAATATGTACATAACGATGGGAGGTCACTGTCTAGCCGATGCTCACAAGAGCACCCTGCTGTACCAATACCAGTGCACTGTCGTTGAATCGAAGTGTGAGCAGTAGCGATTATCTTCACTGGTACTACATCTGTACAGACCTAGACGCAACCTCATAAGAAGGCGGTGGCTGATTCTGGTCGCTCGTCAAATGCCCAATATGCTCCGTCAGAAGAAGTATCTGTGCTTGCATCTCTACAATATCCGCGGTATTCCCAGAGGAGGTGCTCGGCCCTGAGTTCATCAGGGCGAGTTCTTGCTGTATCGCGCGCATCTGAGCTTTCAGCTCCTCCTTCCGTGAAGCAGGATTCCAAGACATCTCAGTCTTCCCTGATGAATGGCTTATATAACATCCCTGTTATATGTCACGCTTGCTTGCACTCGGCGCAGTTGCGTTCCAGGTGGGAGTAGCCGCTGCAGCCGTCGTCCAAGTCGACAGCTGCCCGTTAGTGTCGGTGTGCACTCCGATAGGATCCGACAACTCAGAGTCGCACTCTTCAAAAACGGATGTCTGGAGAGCGTTGGGCGTAAGATAAGTGCAGTTGAGTGTTTGATATACGTGCGTGCAATAGTTTGTTGATGAAGAGGAAGAGGGATTGCAAGCCTGCGGAAACATTAGATATGAGGGCGGGCGAAGATAATTGGAACCGACCTTGATACAGAATTGGTTCCCTCCAATCCAACTGTGCCACTCGTGAACTTGCTCCTCGTCGGCCTTTGTCGCACTGAATGCAGTCGAGTATACCAAGCCTCCAATGGGGGTTCCTAGCTGCGAACATGGTACTCAGTCGCGTAGAAAGTCAGAAAGACACACAGAGAGAAACATGCACCATCATTGCCGTAAAGATCCAACTGTCCTTCAAAATCATCAACATCTCAACATCCGAGAGACCAATCTCATCCCAGTCGAGGTACCCAACAATCTGGACACACTCCGATGAGCGAAGGAGTTGGACGTCCTGCAGAGCACCTTCAGGTATTACACGCGTCCGTGTCCAGGAAGAATGCACCATGCGACGGATGAATCGAGGCTCGTCGATGACGGAGCAAATAAACAGAAATCTATGACAGTTCGATGAGGAGACAAGGACGCAGCTAACAGCATTTTGGTGGTATACCGGTATTTTCATTCAAGAGCAATGTCTGACATAGAGAGTCCTGTCACCTGTGTTTCGGTGGTCGAGTTGCAGCGGTTGTACCCGATCTGCGCAGATCCTCCTGTTTGCACGGGCTATTTTCAAATTGAGGCGTCCTTCCTTGGCTGATGCCGTGTTGTTCACTCACCAAGCCAGAAGGATAAGCATATGTCTGACTAGCTAAAGGAGTGGAAGGGCCACTAGACTCAGCGCTGGCGCCTTGGCCAGTAACGAAAGGAGCCAATAACGAAGACAGGACAAGGTTCCATGATCATTAGCGACGCTCAGAAAAGCTTGAACCTCGCATTCGTATTGCTGTTAAATATAGTGTTAGCGGCGGAAAGCCTAGGACGCAGCAGCCATTTGAGCGGAGAAGCTGGAAAGAACAAGTTAGGGGGACTACCCAAATTTGGATGGAAAAGCTTATATAATGCGGCCGGCGACAGAGAGGTCACATGGCCGTTTGATCAGCTTGTTTGACCGACTCGATAACGCCAAAATGCATTATGTACGGTTCGCAGAGCCGTTGAGCCCAAGGTTGTTTGGCAGAGAAGATACTAAATTTCCTAAATTATGCAGAGCCTCAAGAAGCCAAACAAAAGCCTCCAGAGGGGCGTTCGTCGAAATGTAAGAACCGTGTAACTAACGTGTAACACAAGGTAACACACCCCGGTCTCGTGGCGCTTGACGTGATCGACGGAGTGAGTAATCCCTAGTCCGCCTCGCGTTCCGATGTGGCGCAGGTATCATCGGAACATGTACTTA
>RZIO01000005.1:2031423-2063820 GCA_004338095.1 Gloeostereum incarnatum
TTAGTTCCAGTTCATTTCTGGCTGCAAAGGTCAGGACCACCGTCGGGTTGGAAATCGGCAGAAGAATCCAGGTCGAATTCGAAACGTGAGCCCGGTCAGCCGCTCAGCCCAACGAGTCACGACGCGCGCCATGCACTTTCCCAAATGCACTGAGATGAAATTGGATAGAATGGTCATTGGTGACAGGCTCCATGGTTGGATAGCCGTGGAAGCAAGAACACTCCGCTCAGGCGGCTTAGCGCTTAGCTGTTGCAGGTCATTCCTCTCTATAAGCAGACCAAAAACGATAGCAACCAGTTGTTCGATATCGAGTGGCGACTCGTCATTGACAATGTGTGGACCCAGGATGATACCTGTTAGTACACAGTAAATTTGGAGGGTGGGCCAATGCCGACGCTGCATAAACAACGCAGACGTCAATGCGTTTCAAAATCTGTTCACTCGAATCTCCCAAAAGGAAACTGAGGGGCATGAACGAGTTGAATGCCGAGGAGATCTGGAGAAGGTCACAGCCGTCACCGATGTTATAGAATAGAATATATTATGTAGTGTCGTGCTACAGTCTGTAGTAGCGGTCTAAGTAAAGCATCAACATCAGAAAGAAACGACTACACTTACGCTAATCTAGTCCGCTCCTCCTGCTGTGATGGTCGTTTATTCAAGATAAGACGCCCATTGACTCCGCCCATCCGATTGCAAGCTATCCGAGCGTCACTGTGGAAGATTTTAGGAAGGCCGGCGTCTCCCTTGTTCAAAAGAATCTCTGAGAGCACTCGAGTATGGAAGAAGCGGTGGGCAACAGCAGCACCCTAGCAAAGAACGCATCATAAGGATCTCCAGACATGCAAGAAGGGCTTGAATGGTACTCACAAATTGAACGAACACCCCTCCCATAACAGCAGCTACAGCGTCCCCTTGCACCTTGTACAGACCCGCGCTCTTTAGGACGTTTGCTTGCTCGACTGCAGTGCCCTCCTTAAGCCTCGTCGGGCTGACCGAGGGCGTCCAACGCATCACACGACCTAAACCCCACTGAGACCCCAAATGTTCACCCAATACGTACGCATTGAGTGTCCGGTCACATATCGCGTCCAGATCATGGCTCGGTTGTAGATTTGGGCTAGAAGAAAGCAGTAGAAGGAGGTATGATTCAAGGACGCGACGACCTGTTCCGTGATATAAGTCTTCAGTAAACCGTAACCAGTGTTGGCACGTACCAATGAAGCTCAATCCAGCATTATGACCATGGACCGCAGCTGGATGACTGCCATGCGTCAGAATCCGTTGACCAAGTTCAGGGGGAAAGTTAAGGCCGGGGAAAAGACCAGACAGGTGATCGGCGTATACAGGACTGGCCTCGGTTCCAACTACTTCAAACTCTGGTTGCTCACGGTCCTGTCGTGAAAGCTTCCCTCTAGGCACGTATTTAATGGATCCTTTTGGTCTCGTTGGACGCGACGAGGTTGGTGACTGATTCCAGGACTGTGCTTCTGGTTCGGCATCGTCAAGGAATATTGGCCGTGAACTAGATTGACG
The DNA here is from genome assembly GCA_004338095.1 of Gloeostereum incarnatum. NCBI lineage: Eukaryota > Fungi > Basidiomycota > Agaricomycetes > Agaricales > Cyphellaceae > Gloeostereum > Gloeostereum incarnatum. The sequence goes on from RZIO01000005.1 coordinate 2,032,960, forward strand.
GCGTGCGGACTCTGCTGGTCTTGACTTTAATGCTGCTTGAACATAATGTCTACATTCTGATGCAAAGTCAATTCAAGCAGCAAGTAAGCCAGTACTTGCAACAACGTACCAGGAGTCCGTGGAGGAGCCAACAAGCCTGGAAGAAACTGGGCAGATATCAGGCGGGCAGAAGAGTTCAGGCGGGCAATAGAGCGGGACATTCGATGGGCAACGACGCGGCAGACGAGTTCACGGCTTTCAGCTCTTTTTTGTTTCCCTCGTCTGCCCGAACTCAGGACTGGACGGCGGAGAAAAATTCGATTGGTCACGTGTCACATATCACGAGTTTGGCTTGACGGTCTAGACCAAATATCGCGCCTCTCTCCGACTTTCAAGAAGGCCGCCGCTTGAAATAATAAGTAATCCACCTGGGAAATCCTAGTGCTGGCGGAATAGATATTCCACGACACTCCCTATGTGAGCGCCTGAAATTTATGTTTACCAAAGCTCGAGTTCCCCGTCACTTTCGTCCCTGTGTTTTTTTACTCACACGCCTACAGCCACAAACGAACAGAAACGATCGACCCTTTCTCGATGTCTCTTTCGGGCCTACTCTTAGTCGCGGAGTTTACCTAACTACCCCTGCTCTTTTAACTGAGTGTGAAAGATTTCTAGAACTCTTTGTGTACTAAACTCTGCTGGGGCCTGCCGTTCTCTTAACTCCTTGTATGACCTCCCTTGTCACTCCGAATCTACCGAGCATAAGGGGAAAAGAAGTCCCTTGATTTGAACAGGATCCGACAATGCCGCGCTACCGAACTCTCCTTCTGTGCTGTTCGTTCTCTAAGAATGCATCAAATCTGACTACTTGCACCCACATATAAAAGCCACGAGCGATGGAATCCTGTTTTCACACCTGTCCTTCATCTCCCAATACACCCTGTACTTTTTTTGCCTAGCACATTCTCCTCCCGAAAATGAGCCTCAGTACTACCACGCCAATGCTTCACCTCACTCCCACACCTGGAGGCTTTGCCTTCGCCGCGAAGTATATCCCTTTGACGCCCAACGTCAAGGTGACACTCGGGTCGCAGGTCGTAGACTCCAGCTCCAACCAACCTTCCCGGCAAGCGACCCCGTCAAGTGGGTGGTTTGCACCAAAAACCTCCTCCAAGCCGAACGCAGCCCCTATTTCTCCGCTACCTCTGAGCCAGAATCATGCTCAAGTTTGGCTAGAAGACGGAAAGGTCAGTGCATCTTGACATACCGTCCTCAAACCTCACATACGCCCTGTCAGATGTACATCTCGGACCTCGAGTCGCCGTTCGGAACGTTCGTTAATGGAACGAAAATCCAGGCGCCGACTGCGTTGAAAAACGGGGACACCGTCGTACGTCGCGCGTGTTGTTCCTGAAATTTGACCTCATGTCTAAAAAAATCCTTGTCTCTTCATCCGCCATCAGAGCCTCGGCAGTCCTATAACCAGGAACGCCAACACCCCCAGCGACATCACGGATGACCATCTGAAGCCCATCATTGCCAAAGTTGTTCTCATCGGTCTTTCGGGGTAAGCGCAGGCATTGGCCGAGTAGAACTTGTTGTGAGTTTCTTTCGTCTTGAATCTTGATAGAAGTCTCAATGCCGAGATGCTCAGTAAATCATATGCAGCCGTTCATCCTCCTCATTCATGCCTTCAACTCTCTATTCTTTTCTCCTCTTAAGCCTCTACGCGTCTTGTGAATGTGCAGTTATTCTATTCTCCCTTTTGCTCTCTTCTGTACCTTACACTTCTATACTTTCGATACCCTTTCTTTCTCTGCTTGCATCAGACGGACGATGACTCCACAGCAACTGTACATTTGACGCAATCTCCTCTCTTCATCTCCTTTCTCTCTTCCGGGGTCCAACCATTCCAATAGGACCTCGGGGTCACGCTTGAATCCATTCATCTGTTATCGGAACCCTCGTTTTACATGAGGCATATTTGACGTCGATACGGACCATTAGCGCCCACACTATTTTGAAAGTTCCGCTCTTTCCGATTCGGAAATCGGATCTGAGAACCTTTCGCCGCCGGTTCGAATTCTTCACCTGCTGTACCTCGAGGCCTCCTCTTGTCGGCGCCCGTGCCACCCCGGAGCCTAGAGGGCATCATGGCGGTCTCGGTGGGATCGAATGGAAGTACTTACGTGTGGCGCATCGCCGCCGCCTCCACGGCGCAAATTCCGGACTCCAGGCAAAATTAAAAGACGTCGATCCGAGGGAGTAGAATGTCGTCATTTAATAAAACGAGGGGAGTCGCTACAGTATAATATTTATGGGCCAAAGCACATGTCCAGCAGATCCGCCTTGATAGTGATATTTTCGAAACTTCTTCCGCGGTCGGTTTCAAAAACAAAATCGTTAAGTTCAGAAGCACCCAAGGACAAGGTATTCCAAGACTTTGAAGGGTAGAGACGAAGTGGGAACATCTGATCAACCGGGTCGAAGTCGGAGACGTGAACCCGAATCATAAATGTGCTCCTAAGTTGAACGTCAGCCAAACAGATTGACCGTCAAATCACACAAGTGTTTGTATTCGATTCGATTAAGTAGCTATGCAGACGAAAGGAAAGCTATTTACAGCAAGAAATCGACGTCGACTTCTCAGGAGACTACCCAAGGTACTATCTCCGGAATGGATGACGCCGGCGTAGGGCCCATCCGTTCCAAGTCCAGGCAGGTCCCCGTATCAAAACTTCTTCCGTTTCGTGATAGGTCCAGAGGCAGCAAGGGGTCGCAGGAGTGGGTCGTTTGTTCGTCGAGGAAGAGGAAGTTTCGGAAGCTCCAATAGCCTCCAATACCGCAGAGTATCTCTCACCCATCAACTTCTTCAGCACCGACTCATCTCCGAAAGTTTTCAGAAAACTCCTAGCTCGATTTTGACGTGTGGCCTAATCTCCGGAAGCGAGCATGTCTGGGTTCTTGACGTGGAGGGTATCTCCCAGTGCCACCGTGAACGTGACAATGTCAGAAGCAAGATTCATCCTCTCCTCCAAATGAACCCTCCTTTTTTCCGGCTATTCGAAAGAATTGTTCTGTAGTATTCGAGCGTAACACAAACTGATCGAGGGGACGGCAGTCCATGCACCCACACCCGATGCTTCGCGCTTTGACCGTCCTGCTAAACTTGGGCTTCGGTCCTAGAACGTCGCGTACGTACAAAGTGACAAAGACTTGCATCATATCCGCGAATGGGGAAAAGCAAACGTCGACGTTTCTCTTGCGCAGTACTTCGAGGATTCTGGGGACCATGGGCTCGTGGAGAGTCGAATCGACCGGAGTTTTGCTCGGACCGACGGGCTTCAGAAGCAAACCAAAGAGAACTTTGCATGCGTTCGTCTGTTCGAGGGCGATTGAGTCGACAATGCGGTCGATCTTGGACGAAGTCGAAGGTGCAGAGCCATTCATCCACGACCTCATTGGATCGACAATTGGACTGTCCCAGAGCGGGACCGCTGCGCGGAGGGATAGCTCGGATATCCTGTCGAAGTCGACTTTCTGCTCTAGATGAACATTCAAGAGGATCGCCCGCGTCGATGCTAGTTCTTTTAAGAAAGCAAGCCAGAAGTAGAAGGGTGTCGAATCTTGCAAAAATTTGGGCATCATGCTGTAGGGAAAACCAATTTATAGTGAACACTGAAAATACCTCGAAAATAAAATGGTGGCTGACCAGGATACTGCAGAGACGCCTTGATACCGCAGAAGGGATGACAAGGTAGGAATGTCATTAACAGTTGGGTCGATGGACTTTACAACGTTCTGAGTCTGCTCACTGCACCATTCGGAAATGCATCCGCGATCTTCGCTCGTACAGGATGCCGAGAGGCCATTCAAGAACTCCAGACGGGTTTTGAGATTAGCCCCTTGTCTGAGAAGGAAGGCTTCGAGCCTATATCGCTGCTTGAGTTTTTAGAATGTGCGAAATAAATTTCAATACGTACCCCGTTTTGACCTGTTCAAACCCAAACTTCTCCCATCCCTCGAGAAGATCGTCTTTCGTTATCAGTGGAGATGTCAACTTGACACTCTTTCGGATGGCACCCACCCACATCTTCGCGTCGTTCCATTCGAAAGCGTATTTACGGATAAGAACAAGAGCGTCCCATTCATTCCCATGCATTTTTGCTTGTATTTTGTCGAGAAGCAGCCGAAGCTGTTCATGACACCACTGACGAACGAGAGTACGCTCTTCATCAGATATGCAATGGTTCGGCAGGGTCGTGATGAACTTCGTCTTTTCCATGAAACTAGCTAAGTGTTTGGCCAAAAACGTGAATCTGAATGTAAAGAAATCGTTTTAGATCAAATAATCTTCGATCATTGAAGAAGGGAGACCCTTACGCCGGACGAATACGCTCAAATGAGAACTTCCTCCAGCCCACCACGAGCTTCTCATAATCTTGGGGTGCATGAAGTGACGGCCAGATGAGAAAGCGCGTTGCCACATTGTGGCGTCGTCCCAGAGGATACCGTACTCGCAAAGACTGTCGTGAGTCACCTCGCTGCTGGGAAGACGATCTAAAATATTCTTTGCCCATTCTTTATCCTCGTTGGTCGGAGGAAAGGAAGATTCTTTCAACCGTTCTAAAGCCCATCGAGTGCCACATGCCTCAAAGAACACGGTATTGAGATCCTTCTTGTGCACAAGAACCAGCACGGTACGTCTGTAGTCTGGTATTGAAAAGGTGAAATGAGTTATGGAAACAAGATGTTAGATAAGAGAAGGACGGACAGTGGACCAGGGATCCAGCAGACCCATAGGTTCCCTTCTCATAGTCAACATCATCCGGCGTATGACTCCGGAATGGGTCCTTCGGCACCAAGTTATCCTCTTTAATAGTCAAGTCATCTTCAATCAAAAGATTTTCATCCATGTCCACCAAATCGCTGATGGTGACTTCAAGGCCATCTTCTTCGGCTATATCGGGTATTTCCCTATCATCGTCCTCATCGTCTTCGTCTCCGTCATTGCCTTCATCTTCCTCGTAGTTATCATAATAGTAGCAGCGCTCTCGATCACGCCGTCGTTCTCGGACAATTTTTTCGGCAGTGCCGCTGCGCTCGTAAGAAAGTTGTCCTAGTGCGACCACGTACCCAAGCTCGTCCGCAATGGGCTTCAAGTGTTCCAGCGTCTCGCGATCTTTTCCTTTAAGAACGGTGGTTCCGGAGCCATCATAGTGTTCGTCAAGAGCGTACGCCAAGAGTCTCATCGATGGCTGGTTCGTATATCTATCGTGGCTCCACTTGCTTAACACGCCTAGCAAGTTGGTAATCACACCATCCATTTGTGGCAGCGACGGTGGAGAGGATGCGCTTGAGACGAGGTCGAAACAAAGGGCGAGCCGAAATCCAGAGCTGACCGGTTGAGCTTGGAAAATTACGTTGTTGTTGTACCATGCCAGAACAGATGTCGAGAGGAGGGAGCTTGGTGCGAAGTCGTATGTCTCTGTGGAGGCGGAATGGGAAAGATGAATCTGTCCGCCGGTGAAAGGAGAGGGGAGGGAGACGACAATAGAACCGAATAGACCTGGAACTGGCGTGAGGCTTTGGTTAGGGAATGCCCTGAAAAGACAGATCAGAGGACGACAAAAATTCTCGCAAGAAAGGCTCACCGAGAACCAGGCTCGCAGAAAAATAGCTTCGACAATTTATGCGAGGTCGTTTCTCTCGATACGCCAAGCACCTCAACCGCGAGTTTTATAACCGTCTCCTGGACAAACTCGTCCCAAGCAGGATTTGGGGCTTGTGAGTGACTAGACCCATAAGAAAAAGACCCTGGAAAACTGAATCCTTTTGTAAATGCCTCAAAGAGGTCGTCCTGCGTTGGAAGCCACTTCAGTGAATCTGTAAGGGAGATTTCACAAACTTACTTACTCTGATGTCGCCCCCAACATAAGAGTCTGACATTATCGATGCATTTCCTTCACTTCCATGCGGTTGGCTGTTGACATTATGCTGATTGTCAGAGGTGCTGGGGTCGTTCGTGGAGGTTTTAACAGTCTGGAGCAACTGTTTTGCGTCTCCTTTTGCATTACTGCCACTCTCTCCTGTGTATTCCTTCCCCATTCCGGCGGAATCGTAGACTTTTTTTCCGGCTGCAATCGAGCGTGTTATGGAGAGCCCTTCGTCAGGCGCTCGAAATTCTAAGGAGTCGTTTGCATCGCCTGAACCTCCTTCTTGAAGTCGGATGGGCGATGTTTTCCCGCAAACGGAAGGCTGTTCAGAGGGCAGTAAAATGAGAGGTTGGGGTTTATCTCTTAGAATAGTACATAACGTGAGTTTGAGGAACTCGAGTCTTGCAAACTTTGCCACTGCACAAGTAAACGTAAACTTACCTAAAGAATCGCCGGATACGTTTCTGTACAGGTTGAAGAGTTGGTCTTTCTTGTCGTACCTCGTAAATCGGATGTTTTGTTATTGTCGAAGTTACAGGATTTTCTGGTTCCATTATTGGACTAGGTGGCGGATTGCTGACAAGCACAAGCGCATTGGTTACGCGTCTGACACGCCGTGACTAGTCAGCTGACCATGATTATCCCTGTGACACCTCATTGGCAACCCCCCCACGCTGTCGACAGCGTCAGTCGTCTTCCCAATCGAAATCAGAAGGATGCCGAGGTGAAGATTGTAGTCATAAGACTCCAATATTCTACAAGGCACATCCATGAAACAGTGAGTACTTATCGCCTAGTTTATCTCCTTTATCGCATGTGCAACATGCCGATGAATATCGTTTTACAGATCAGAATTTAGCACCATGACTGTCTTTCGTTAACAAGTATCTTGCCCCAATATGAAAATTCCTTCTTGACAGTTCTTGTGCTTGCAGACTGTTGTCTACAGTCCAATTAGGGCGGTCACATACATGCCATGACAACTGTCATCATTTCATTACTGAAGGAGCGCCAATTTGGAGCCAAGAAGATATCCTGCAGTGCAGCTACCTAGTATCTCCCAACTGGCTAAGCTGTCAGCAATTCTATTCCAACCTTCCGACTACCCTTTCAGGACCAAGAGCATCATGATCATAATATATGTACATCACCTTTTCAACCGTTCCGCGCGCTTACCAGGCCCGTGATATTCGACCGAGGTACCACATTGTCGAGAAGTTCGGCTAAAGCGACATTAAATAAAAGCCAAGGTTTCCGACCCTCTTCCTCTTCCCTCACGCTAGGGCTCTCTCCCCTGGGCTCTCCTCGTACGTAGTGTACTTCTCAACAACACATTTTTCCATCTGACTGACCAACTTCGGATATTTAAGCACTGGCACTTCTTTGCTAACTGATACCACCCTTTCCTGCGTGAGACTATGTGGATTTCCAAGTTCCCATGATATGCTAACCCCACAGCCTGTAGATTTGGACTCTTGGAATGCAATTCACGACGATGGGCGGCCTAGTCGCGTCAGTAGTGCTGTTATTCTTGTCCCTACGCGTCCACGCCTTTACTCTCCGTACGTTAACTGACATACGGAGCTCTATGCACATGGCTGATATCAACTAGGAACCTGGGATGAGGCCTATGCCCTGGCGAACGATGCAGTGTCCAAACTGACTGTCTCAGAGAAGATAGGAATTGCGCACGGTACAGGGCAATTCGCTGGTGAGCACAGACAAATACGAACTCTTATGTCCTTTGCTGACGGTATTCGTAGGAAGATGCGTTGGAGTAACCCACCCCGTTGATAGCAATTCTCAGATTAGTATCCCATCATTGTGCTTCCAGGATGGACCCGCCGGCTTGCGGTAAGCTTATCGCTTCTGTTTTCTTCCAGAGGTGCAGCCCGCTGATTTTTCTCTGTCAGTCTCGTCAAGGGTGTCACTGGCTTCCCGGCTGGAATGAATGCAGCCAGCACGTTTAGCAGAAGACTGATGAGGGCCCGCGGAGCTGCCATGGCTGAGGAAGCTAGAGCGAAGGGTGTACAGTGCGTGACCTCGCCTTTCCTTTCTTTGTCCCTCTCTCATCTCGTTACAGAGTATTTCTTGCCCCTGCTATCGACATCGTGAGCACGTCTGCCCACCCTATGACAACACTCTGACCCATCATACTCAGGCACGGAACCCAAAAGCTGGCAGGAACTGGGAGAGGTGCGCATGACACACAGATTGCGGTCCGGACGTCTCAAACCTGTATCCTCGTTATCTCTCTAGCTTTGGCCCTGATCCCTACCTAACTGGCGAAGGCGCGTTCGAGACCATTACGGGCATTCAAAGTGTCGGCGTCCAAGCTTGTGCGAAGCATTTCAATGTCAACAACCAGGAGCATTGGAGGTAAGGATCTTATGCTGCCATCATTACCATTGTCCTCATTTATGTCCTAGATACGGATTGACTGCCAATGTCGACGACAGGACTATGCATGAAATTTATGTGTATCCATACATCCGTGCGATTGAGGTCGGTTTTCGCCGTTTTGGCCGCTTGGAGCGTCACTAATCAGTCCATACAGGCTGACGTTTCATCGGTCATGTATACAATCCTTTTTGGGTCTCTTCAGAGTAGGTGCCTGATCCCTTTTCTCTACTAGGTGTGCCTATAACCGCGTGAATGGGACCTCTGCATGCCAGAACGCAGCCTTGCTGGGCTCTAATGGTATCCTCCAGAAGAGCGGTTTCAAAGGTAAATGCTTCCTATGCTAAGTTCCCGAAGGCCTGACTTACCGTCCTCAGGCTACGTCGTTTCCGACTGGGGAGCCACTCATGATTCCGCAGCGGACAATGCCAATGCGGGATTGGATATGGAAATGCCAGGAGACTGGATCCTCATTGGTGCGTGTAGCCTTCCTGTGCATGTGTTATCGTTTTGAATCGTACGTCGTAGGGGGTGGTCTCTATAGGGGTGGTCTCTCGAGGGCTTTGAATGCCAACAGTGTTACCTCAGCTGTGAGCAGCTACGTTTTCCTCTCGCGTCCCTTTCACTGATTGAAGGCAGAGGCTCGATGAAATGGTTACTCGGATCCTTGCACCTTGGTACAAGCTCGGTCAAGACTCTGTAAGCGTATTTCCAACCTGTTAACACAGTTCCTCATGCTTCTACCTTAGGACTTCCCGGCTATCAACTTTGATGTCCAGAAGCCTGATGGCTCTGGCTCCCTTAACGAGAATATCAACGTCCGCTCAGAACAACACACCGCCCTCGTACGAGAGATCGGTGCTGCTTCCGCCGTCCTTCTCAAGAATGCCCGTGTCACAACCAACGGACAGGCGACCGGCACAACTATCCGTGGACTACCACTTGCCCAGGAGAGGATCCGCACCATCGCAGTCGTAGGCCAGGACGCGAAGATGCCGAAGTTGGATTGTTCTGGTGGGCTCAATACTTGCAACGAGGGTACAATGAGTATAGGGTGGGGCTCGGGGTCCAACTCGCTTGACTTCATCGTCCCTCCAATTGATGCGATTCAGTCCTTTGTTGGATCTTCGGCGACGATTACTACTTCTTTGTCAAATGATCTTCGGGCAGGTCCTACTGCCGCCACCGGAAAGGATGTTGCCCTAGTATTTGTGAACGCGTCAGTTTCCATTCGTGTTGATCATAGTGCTCCTATCTCATATACTTTGTCTGGCAGCATGAGCGGAGAACTAGGTTTCTACCAGATTGTAGTGGGCAACCAAGGCGATCGTAACGATCTGGATCTTTGGTGGAGGGGTGGAAGCCTTGTGTGTTGTTTGAATACTTTTCCGTAGCTCAAGTGCTCACTGGCTCATCAGGTCGAGGCTGTTGCAGCTGTATGCAACAACACCATCGTCGTCGTTCATTCCGTTGGTCCCGTCGCTCTCGGCTGGGCAGATCATCCGAATATCACTGCTATCATCTACGCCGGGGCACCTGGCGAACAGACAGGCCCTAGCATTGTTGATGTCCTTTGGGGTGCTGTTAACCCAAGTGGAAGATTGCCTTTCAGCATCGACGAGGTTTGTCATTCCTTCTAAACATCTAGAGCTCGACTGACAGAAGCCACTGCAGGACGAAGACTCCTATGGCAATGAGATCGTCTACAACAGCCTTGGGTTCCCCTCCGTAAGCTGTTCCCTCTCATCTTGTCTTTCCCCCCTTCTTAAATTATGAGCAGATCGACTACACCGAGAAGCTCCTTATTGACTACCGATACATGGACGCTAACAATATCACGCCCCACTTCGCCTTCGGCTTTGGTCTCTCCTACACCAACTTCTCCTACTCTGCCCTTTCCGTATCGTCATCTTCGGTCTCCTTCACCGTGGCCAACACCGGCTCCTTCGATGGAACTGAAATTCCCCAACTCTACCTGGGATACCCACAGAGTGCGGGAGAACCACCGATGGTACTGAGAGGATTTGATGATGTGTTCTTGAAGGTTGGGGAGAGCAAGCGGGTTCAGATGGCGCTGAGCCAGAGGGATCTAAGGTCGGTCTTCTGTTCTCTTCGTTCTTTCAGATATTGACTGTGACATTGTAGCATCTGGGACACTCCCAGCCAGAGCTATGTTCTCGCTCGGGGGACCTTCCAGGTCTATGTTGGGGCATCTATCAAGGACATCAGACTCAGGGGGCAGGTTTCTGTTTAGTCGACGAGAAGCGCATCTGTTCTCTTTATTTCATATACCCGTTGTAATCAAAGAAATACGCGAGAGCTCACACACGCACAATTGAAGTGAACACCTACCACAAGCGGTCAATGAGCTACTTGATCGTTCATTACCATGTGTCTGAAGAGCATCCAGAATGAGAGCACAGGGTCTATGAAACTACGTAGTAGACCAACACGCAAATCGAGCACTGACACCTTCAGCTAGAGCCTCAGCATTGCATTCCACTCTTCTATTTCATCACAAGCAGCGCCCTCGCACCGGTGTGGCGTCGACATCGCCAGGTCGATGAGGAGAGGACGACCAGCCTTATTCCAGATGATGTTACGAGAGTCCAGGTCATTGTGAATAAATCCGTGACGGTGAAAGCCGGTGATGACTTCCATCACGGCCCTTCTGCACCACCAAGATGAGAAACAAGAAGGCAAAGAATAAGAATGTTACACACCGCTGGGCATGCGTCGACGTCCAGATCGAATTTTCAGCCTCTCTCCCCTGGTGAAAAAACTCCATCACGAGCACCTCACTGCCATCGTCTGTCACACCGAAGCCCTTGAGAGCAGGAACAATGGAGTTCCATCCCGCGGAACCGATGCTTGAGTAGACACTGTACTCACTGCGAAGGATCTCTCCTTTTCGTAGTTGATCTTTACTGCCAGAGGGATGTCAATGCCTGTGCAAGAAGCGGTGAACACCAGGCCATGGGCGCCCAACCCAATGAGAGTTTCTAGTGTTATACAACCCTGCTGGAATGTTGCGAGCTCACCCTCCCGGGCCTCAAAATGTATGCCGATGGTGTCTGCATCTGTCAGCTTCTCTTGAAAGTTTCCAAATGTCAAATGTTTGTGGTAGGTTGGTGTCAAGACGGTGGCTGACAAGGGACTCGCAGAAGGAGTCTCTGGGACGTTAAACAGAGAGCGGTCAGAGACCCGGAATCTGGCAGTGGGAGCGGGACACCTTTGTCATAGTCCATATCACCGATCGGTTTCAAGTGATGATCCAGTGTAGCTGGTCCAGGATCCCGAAGACTGTTGACATCCCAAGCAGAGAGACTAGGGAAGTCGGTGTGGAACGTGCCGGTCTGCTCGCCCTTGCACGCAATTAGGAGAGCGCAAGTGATGCGCTCAACCCACCATGGATCGTGCTCGTCAAACGGGAGCTGACTCTCTCCCTTACACTGGTACCAACCTGATGCCTCGCCTGCATCTTGAGTGCCAGGGATAAAACTGGCACTCTTTCGACGGAGGCTCACTGGCGCTATCGGGTTGATAAAAGTTAAACTTCGGGTCATCAAGGATCCAGAGGCGGCGGGCTTTGCAATAAGCAAGAATGAGCAGTGTATTTAGACTGGAGTACATGACGACGTTTGGGCGGCCATTTTCAGGATGCTTGAATAAGAAAGAGTAGAGCTCGGCCTATATCGTCAAGGGGAGGGATATAAGCATGGTGGTATGAACACACCCTGGTAGCTAGAAGGCTAGCATTGATGCTAACGATGGGATCCGTAGGAGCGTTTTCCATCACCTTTCGGAGCTCGAGTGCGACTATCGGAGTCAGCATTGGCGGCTTCCAGTCCAGGATGAGGTAGCGTCAGGCGCTCATCCAATTGAGCTCGCCAGGGCCGTCTCCCTGTTCTGGTGCTTGACGGTTGTCCAGCCCACGACACTGGTACACCTGCTCTACCCACTCACAGACCCGTACTGGTTCCCCCACGTGCTCTCGTGCGGTACATCGTACTCACATCGGTTTCTATACCCCGATAGCACTTTCTCGCATACGTATGTCTTCATCTTCGCTAGGCTCTCCTTCCACTCTTTATTCTGTGGCAAAGAAAGATCCGCGTCTAGCAAGCGCAACCAAGTGTCTGACAGAGATTTGTCCATGTAGAGCCGTGGGTCAGCGCCACTGTCCCGTTTTGCCTTGTAAAAAGCGTGCTGGTTGGCAGTCGTCTTTGTGTAGGTGTTTTTGTCTTGGGAATAGCCCCGTTGATTTGGGATGGGTATATAAGTTTGTGGAAGGAACGGTTAGGGAAGGGAGATGTCCTCCTTGGGCCTGAGTCGCCATCAGAAGCAGACCTCAGCGCCAATGCTGGAAACGATACTAATAGGATGGCACCGGTACCGAAGTGGCGCATCAACGCTCTGGCGAGGGAATGGTGATGCGTCAACGGTAGTACTGATGTGACTCACACGATACAACCTCGACGTTTCCGGTGCAATGCTCTATAGACTCTGGCAGTATTCGTTGATCTCGTACATTATAGGATCCTCCTGCACTTGAATCGATGTCTTTCTCTCTGCTCAGCTCAGCTTTGTTCAACTTCGACGAGAGTTTCAAAGGATGCTTTTCAAACTCCTCTCATTTAAAGCAAACCTTTCAAGTATCCGAACTGCACATATGCCTCGCACACACTGTGTCTCTAAGCCCAAGGAGTCTCGAGCTCGTCTTGTAATTATAGGAACATGGTCACAACTGCTGAGATGTTTACAATCTCGAGCTCTGAACTGGAAGCGGTCATTCTTACTCGCTTTCTTTCACGCTTCGATGGCTCCAGTACTTCAAGTCTTGCATGATTTTTCTTCTAGTGGCACTTGAGTGGGACAAGCCTGATGTGCCAAGATAACCAACCACCAACGTCCGGCTGCCCCTATCTTCGATCGCCCTGTTTCCATCAGCTCGGCGTTGAACTTTGTGATCTCGATTCCTTTGTTCCTTTCTTTCTTTCTCTTCACTTCCTCTTCCTCTCCTTTCACCCCCTCGCGCCCTCTACAATGCGCGCTCCGCTCTTCGCCACTCTTTTGTGTACCACAACCGCCTACGCTCAACTCCTCACGAACCTTGGCAAATTAACCACCCTCTCTTCCCTAAACACCTCCACAACTTTCCCCTTCAATCCCGGCTTCGACATCGAGAAAGTCGCCGTACTCGCCAAAGAGCTTCCTACGCACTCATGGGAGTACGGTACCGCTGTCGAAATGCTCTTGGAGCTGTATAATCCTGAACTCTCCGTATTCGGAAACACGCCCTTCCCTGTTGTGGCATCATCGCCCGACAAGGTGTCCGCTCTCAAATACGCCGCTGAAAAGATCGTTATCGGAACCGGAGCGAATGGGTTATCGGACGGTGAAGGTGCAGTGGGCGATCCTGCTAGCTTGGGAGTCGGGGCTGTCATGTTGGGCAAGTCAAACGGGACGTTCTCGGGTGCTGCTTGGGAGGAGATAAACTATATGAATACCAGTGCCCCTCGGTGGTTCAACGGTGCTATTTCTCAGAGAGCCGATGTTCCCGAGCTGTGGTGAGTGCATGTGGCGTTTCTTTTTTTTTCATGGCTGCGGACTGACTGGCCGTGACCGAAGGGCGGATTTCATGTATATGGCGCCACCTTTCATCGCCTACTACGCGGCTGATAAAAACGACGCAGCTCTTCTGAAGATTTCAGTGGACCAGTGCAGATACTACCGGGAAGCTCTTCGAGCCAACGTCTCCTCTCTCGCATCCTACAAAGGCCTATGGGAGCACATCGTTGGCCCCCAAAGTGCAGACGCCGGCCTTTGGAGCACAGGAAATGGCTGGGCAGCAGCAGGCATGACTCGCGTCTTGGCCACGGTGCTGAAAGCACCCGTCGCCCTCCAGGTTGACTGGAAAGACAGCGCCACCTCTGACCTCACCTCGTGGATAAAGGAGATCGTCGACGGCGCCATTGGTTCCCCAGCGGATGGCGGCCTCCTCCGGAACTATCTGGACAACGTCAGCGGCGACGGACATGGCTTTGGAGAGATCTCTGGCACGTCCTTGCTGGCTGCCGTAGCGTACCGGATGGCCGTACTCCAGCCTTCGTCGTTTGGCGAGAAATACATCAAATGGGCGGACGAAGTGAGAAAGACGTTGAGTGGAAATGATACGGATGGTAATCCGCATGTCACTGAGGAGGGCGTTGTGACCCCCGCTGTGAACCCTTTGGCATGGTCGGATAAGAAGCCGTTCACTACAGGAAGTCCAGAGGGCAACAGCTTTGTTGTATTGTTGTATGCTGCATGGAGGGATTGTATTCTCGACAGGGTTTGTGATTTATCTGGCGGTAAGATCAAGAAGCGGACGACTGGACATGTTAGGAGGGGCCATAACATGATCTAAGCGTCGCTCCCAGTCCCCGCCAGTCCACCTCCCTCTTTTCGGATTTCTTTTCTCTGCTTGCCACCCCATCTTTTGAAAGGCTCTCGTTTTGTCCAACGCACACCCCGCATCTACTACTTCCACGTTCTTTTCCTCCTCCGGTCCTTGCGCGATGACAAGCAAGATACCCTCCTACCTGTTGTACTACTCTACTTCCACCCTACCCCGGAACTGGATCCATGTACTCTTTTTGTCCTGTCTTTGTGTACCCGAGATCTAATAATCTCCACATATTTACACATTATTTTATCCAATCTCATGTAGTGATTGATTGTGGCGCTGCAATCTTTGAGGCCACCATATCTACAGACGAACATCTGTGTGAACGCTTTGCAGCGGATTCTCTCCAACTGCCGCCTACCTAATTGTAAAGCAGTTTAGAATAATATACAAAGCGAATTTGATTTTCAGACAGACGATCATACTAGTACAGATAGCGGCGACGGCAGCGCAAAGAGACATCCGAAACCCAATTCATCAAAGCGAGGTTTACTGGTACTGGTAGCAAAGTGGAACACGAAAACGACGACGAAAGCGACAACAGAACAAAACATTGTACTATGAAAGAAGACCGGGGGGAAAATGCATGGATGAGCGTAACATAACGTTTATACGAGAAAAGGTGGGAAAGACATAATGGCATCTGTGGTGATCCTTGACACATGAGAGAATAAATAGAAAAAAGTCCATTTGGAAGAGGGCAAAAGGCATGCTCAACGCAATCGAGCCTCTGCGAGTCTCTGCGCGAGTGCCTGCACCACATGCGCTTCCATGCCAAACTCCCTAGCAAGGTCCCCAATCGAACGATCATCAGGAGACTCAGCTGCCGTCGACGGGGAGTCTGCATTAGAAGCAACAGTAACGCTGCTGGAGGTTTCTACCTCATCTTGTTCATCAGCATCTTCGATATCCGCGTCTGCGGAATCTTCACCAGACGAAGAAGAGGTATCCAAAAGGTCCGCGAGTTTGCTCGTCTGCTGGGGAGTGAAGGCTGTCATAACATGTGTCAATATCTAGGCCAAAACGTAGACAAAGGAATGGTATATACCTGGACAATGCACGGCAGTCCGAACAAGTTCTTCGGCAAGTTCCATCGTGAACTCTGTCTCATTTTCTTTCTTCTCAATGTGATTGAGAAGGACCTGGACAGCTGCATACGTTACGTCTGTCAAAGACGAGATTAAATCAACGAGAGAAACTAAAGCATCGGCAAATATTACCCACCGTACAAGCTGTCACGGAAGCCCGGGGACCAGAAGACCCTGCTATCATCGTCCGCCGGGAACTTGCTCAGAATGCTCATGAGCGAGTGGAACGGTAGGCAGGGTACTTTCAGGAAATGTGCCTATAATCCACAACGCCTGAGTAAAGAGTGCTCCAGCCAGAGAAGAGAAATAAAAACGTACATCAGGGGAGCGGACCAGGTAAAGCAGAGATGAAATTTCGGAATCCGTCATCAGCCCACCTTCCAAGGTGTCGATGACCCTGCCGTTGCCCAAGCCAGCAAGGGATGGACGGGAGCCGTCAAACGGTCCACGCCATGAAGGAAACAGCTAGAAATACGCATGATTAGCATCACATTATCCACAGAGCGGCAAGTAAACATACGGCTCCCATCAACTCCTCTTGAGAGCTCCTTGTTATAGTCACTCCACGAGCTCGACGTCCACGACCAAGGACTGCGCCCCTCGGACGCTTCGAAGGGGTCTCCCCACGGAGTATCGCACCAGCCACCTCCTCGCTCTTGACCTCGACGAAAGCATGGCTCTGGGTTTTACCCTTGCGATCAAGTAAGACGTGAGCACGCTCGACCGGCTGCTGGAGCCAAGCGGAGATGGTCGGAGGTGTGATGTCCTAAACAATATGTTCAGTCATGTTTCGCAACAGAAAGAAATGCTCAACTTACCCAAGGAACGTTATCAATCCTTAGTACAACATTATCAGTGGCAGGGGCATGGGTCTTAACGCTACGACGCATCGAGGCAGGCGGGGGAGTGCTGGCCCTGATGTCTCCGTCATTCGCAAATTGCTGTCCGATCCACTCAAAAGCACTCTCGAGGCCACCGGTGAAGCTACTGCTAACGACACTTCCAGGGGAAGAGAGCAAAGGGTCCAGGAAGCTCTTTCCCCTGGCATCGTCTGCACTAGAGATGGAAGCTCGCTTCGCAGCCTTGGATGGTTCCGGAACATGCTCGTTCCCATTAGCATCTCCGCCGGCAGCAATGAGTTTGAAATCATCGACGCCTTGCTTGCAAACGGCACACTCCATGTCTTTCTCGCCCACGATATTCAAAGCACTCGTCAGACAAGAGGAGCACAGAGGATGGGAGCACGGCAAGAGAATCGCCAAACGAGCCGGGTTAGCTCGGGAGCAGACCGAGCAGGATGTAGGAGGGATATCTGGAAGAGGAGAGCTGGGAGGGGGATGAGTAGGGGCAGACGCGGCCCTGGGAGTAGAAGACTTGGAAACATTCCCGGACGCGGGCGTACTCGGCATGAAGGGAGAAATAGGCTGGGAGACATTCATCATCGTATGAGGTTGCGTGTAGTTCGCGCGATTGAGAGCATACTGGGATTGGAACTGGTGGAAGTGCTGATCAACGCTGTCCGCGATAGTCCTGTTCAATCCATTGCTGCCAGGATTAAACGGATCCGCAAAAGTAGGTTGCCCAAACATGGGCATGACAGGTGCAGCCGGAAGCGGGTTGTTAAGGATTGGATAAGGAGCATAGTCTTGCGGCGCTCCAGCATTAAACGAATAATCGTAGTCCTGCGATTCTCCGTCGTCATATTCATACTCGTATTCGTAATCATTTTCATCGATGTCGAAGAGGTCGAGAGAATGGTCCTGGTTGTTGGTCGTGGGTATATTTTGAGAAGGTTGAGGAACCTAGGACGGGACGTTCATAATTTTAAACAATGGCTATGAAGTGTGTACTCACGACTCCGAAAGCCTCTCTCCTTCGGGTATGCGCGGGGTCTGTAAGGCTTCCTTTTAATTTTAAATGTTTGGCCAAATTACGATTCTGGGGAGGAGTTGCGGTGGCGATATTATTCTCGAGCGAGTTTAAGGTACGGCGGGCCAAAGGCGAAACCGGAGGTGGGCGAAGAGGGGTCCTAGGGGCAGATCGATGAGGAGCAAAAGACGATGCCTGTGATTGTGAAAGTGCGCGTCTGCGGTGGGTTGAGAGGAACGGAGGAGGGAGGAGCGCTGAGTGACGCGTATAAGTTCAAGAAGCCCAGGTAACCAACGAAAAAGGACAGACCCTCTTCTGTAGTGATAAAGCCCGAGTTATTAGCATCCGAAAAGCTGACTATATGCGCATAAAATGAGCGATTTGGAGCGTTAGGATAAGTCAATTGGAACGTACTGTCGTCGTCCATAGACATATCGTCATTGGACGCGGAAACTTTGATGCCATGCTCACTGGCTCTGGATCTCCAGCTCGGAGCAATGTCTGCGAGACTTCTGTCTCTACCTGCAAGCGGTGAGGCCTTCACAACTTGGGGAGACAAAAAAGAAAGTCGCTTGACACCAAGAGGTGCAGACCTCACGCTAGAAGGCGTCGTCAATGTCGATGATGAGGAGCTGGAGGCAAAAGATCGAAGGCTGAAAGGTGTATAAGGCGAGGCTGGCGACGCGGGAGAACGAAAATGAGAGATGGAGTGCGCGTATGAATGCCTTTTGCTGGGCTGCTGAGGGGTAACGGGAACAGAATTCATTGTTGCGGAAAAGAACAAAATTTAAAAACGAAAAAGTTTGGTGGTCACACAGAGGCCCTGAACGCGAGACTGGGAGGAGAGATTTGAGGAGGAACGGCGCCCTTGTCGTCGTTGGATGTAGGAAGGAAAGCCTGGATGTGGCTGTGCTGTCCAACCGGACCAACCAAAAGTCTTCCCATCACGTGTGCGCGGTTCCTGCACGCGTCTCCGGTCCCGACTCCCAATTCCCGGCCTGTGTATTTGAACTGTAGAGAATAAGAGGCCTACTACTATTCTATTTTCTCTGTAGCATTCACCATTGAGCGCCTCGCCCAAACACTTCCACGCGCATCGATAGCAACGAAGGCCTCGGCTATCATGGCTATATCAACCGAGAACACGCATAACATCGCGTAAATCAAGGCCGCCAGATTAACTGATGCGCCCCATTCAGGGCAACTTGTGAGGTGCCTGGGATTGAAAGGTAGCCAGAAAATGGTACAAAATCTTTACACGTTACTCTACATACACATCAACATCGGTAGTCATCTCGGGGCGTTAATCAGGTACAAGTACACTTTCAGATAGCAAGCAAACTCAATCTAGGTCTTTGAAAGCATCGGAGGTAAGTACGCAGGAGTGAGACTCTGCGGCTTCTTTACATCTGCAACAAGAACATTCAAAAGAGGTTCATGACATAGAGAGCCAGACTGACCATTGCTTTCAAGAGACTCAAGGCTCCCATTCTCCAACTTTGTAATCACAAAGCGATTGGTCTGCGTCTTCTTCTGCATCTTTCGCTTCCTCAACATATAGAACAGCAGCGCAATTAGCGCGAAAAACACCACTCCACCGACGACAGCTCCGGCAATCGCACCAACGGGCCTTCCGTTACCACCACCGGTGGAACTGACCGCCGAGACGCTCTGGACAGTTTCGATCGAGTCCTCGGAGGATTTATACGAAATGAAGTCAATTCCGAGATAGTCGCTCGAGGAGGCTACACCGGTAACGTTCACAACGAGGTGATGCCTTCCCGGCATCAACGCGGAACGAAAGAGGCGGACCATGGGCGTACTCTGGTTCGTCGGTACACGAGGAGGGAGGGGAACAACGAAAGGGAATCCGTCGATGGTGTAAGAGGTGATCACGTCCGCTCCAGTCGTCTCCGGCAACATGATGCCATACACGGAGACCTCACTTCCTGCTCATCAAATGAGTCGATCTAGGTTTACACTATGGAGCGAGAGAAAACATACCAAAGAATGTCATCTCCACGGTATCCCCCACGGTATTGCTCCAATGTCCCGGGTTCTTATATGGGCTCATCACCGAATAGAAGGACAACGGCTCAGGCGCAGTAGACAACCAGTCCCCCGTGTATCTCAAATAACCAGTCTCGTTATCATCTACGATGATATCCCGACCCAAGAGGGAAGTCGACCTGCCCGCTCGGACAGTAAGATAATCAAACACGGGCTGGAGATCCGAATCCCCGACAGAGTACACCACAGTGTGCTCCCCATCGTCAAGCCCGTCGATCTCGAATTGGCCCCGACTAAACGGCTCGATATCTCGCTCGGCCTCGTCAATGACGACGCCAAAGTTGTTACCTGGGCTGGAGAGATGGCTGTCGATGGATATCCCCGTCCCTATCAAAGTGTTTGCATTGAGTCAGGGGGTAGTTGAGGTTATCGCAAGAGACACTCACCGTTGAAGGTGTGTTTGAACCACCTCCGCCCGCAAGAGGCACTACTGATAGTAGTCCAAGTGCGATGGTAATAGGGACTCGACGAGCTCAACAAGAAATTCTTTCCCATAGGACACAGGTACTCGATGCTTCCATCCTGGTCGTCGACAATGTAAGTTACACTGGAGGACATGGTGGCTAAAGGGAAAGCTAGGGTCCAGTCTGATCCATCATCCAGGAGATATAAAGCGCCAAGTGACAATACAGTAACATAATCAGACTTCCTTCCGGTGGGTCACGGTACGATTCAATTGTTAGTCTGGGCCTGATAAGAGTATCTGATGACGCTAACGGGCGCAGGGTACTCTCCAGAGAGGTGCCTCCTTTGAGTGGAGGAGCTTGAGCGGAAGACCAGTTATTTGGAGACTTCACAAAGTAAAAGCTTCACAGATTTCCCCCAAGGATAGCCCTCGGAAGCACTTAATAATCTCCAGATGGCAGAGGGTGTGAGAGTCTCAGAAGTTGACGTCAATATGGCTCGAAAGCACTATACACTTGTGTGCATTCAGACTAGCCGTGAGTGACGCCAGTGAAGGGTAACCGTAGTTGTATGTGGAGACAAAAGCGAAACTAGACGTTCTCCGAGGCGCACAGGTACTTCGAGGAATGGTTACTAGCAAGAAAAAGGCGGCCCGCCCCAGCCCGCCCCCTATCATAATGATTCGATCTGATTGCTCCTTCCCTTTCTGCTTTACAATTACATGGAGCTCTGAGCTCTAACCCAGCCTACAAACCACGATGAAAGATGTCTTTTCTCAGCAAACTCGGTTTGCAATGTCACTAGCGTGAAAATGCTGACAACAAGGGAAAGTCGAAGAACGCTTCGGTCGTCCGCGCCCGCGGAGCAGTGATAACGAATACCTTGGCACATGGCCGCCTCTATATATTAATTTATATCTGAGACGCGTTGAATCATCCTTGGTTCTGAGCCACTCCTCCTCTATGTCTTTTCTTTTCCCTAAGGTGCTTTCTTCGTCTATTTGTTTTTGATGTTTGCGTCACTCACAGCTGTATTATAGCACAAACTCGTTCGTCCAAAGATTGATGAGGACGGTGGTTGGCACTTTTTCGATGGGGACTTGAAGACTTATTTCATTGCCGGTGATAAGAATTTCTTCACTTCCCGGCAGGTCTTCAAGGCTGGGAGCCCCCACACCGGAAAAGGAAGAGAATCCACTGCAACTCGTGCGTTTCTCCCTCTTCACATCACCACAGAGATCACCAGACTCATGCTCGACTTGTAGCTCCTTACCACTGGCACATCTACCAGACGGAGACCTTTGAAGTTGTACGGCACACTTGTCTATTCCAGCCCGGTCCATGTGCTGACGTTCTCGCAGAAAAGCGGAGTTCTCTGTTATGACCTCGATGGAAAGACTGGGAAGCTGCAGGCCGGTGAGAGTGTGACGATCCCACCTTCCCACTACCACACCGTGTGTATCCGAACCTCTTCCGAACATGTTCAGACCTGTCCTTCTGACCTCGGTCTCACAGTTCTGGTCCGATCCTGAGGCAGGCGTTGACCTCGATGTGCACATCACCGTCCGAGGAGGACCCAACCCTGGGTATATTGTCTCATTATCTCGTCATTTAAGCGCTAACTGAGTACCACATGATGCCGCTAGCTTCGACGAGGTTTTCGTACACAACTTCTACGGCTACCTCTCTTCTGTGACAATGCAGGGTATCGCACCCAGTCCTTTCCAGATGCTCGCTTTTATGGACCACGCCGACGTTGTGCTGGTCGACTTCCCTCTCCAATCTGGGAGGTTGGCCAACCTGGTTCTTGGCCGATGGCTGGGTAAGTATCTTGGAGGATATGAGGTCGAGTACAAGGTCTTCAGCGACAAGGGCGAGGAGTAATCTCCGTGTTTCCAAATCCATGTCCTTGCATAGTAGGTAGTCTGTAACTTTTCATGAGAAACCTCTTTTAGGTTATTCTCCTAGGCAGAATTCCTTTGTCCCCCAGGGCCGTATATGTCTCTGGACGAGCCATCGGAGTTGCCAAGCCCAGCTGTTGCTGTACCAACCCTAAGGCTTATTGAACCAAATATGGTAATGATTCAGAGTCGCGATCACGTGGAATTCGTGTTGGCCTTGCTGTGTGAGGGCTTTATAAGTTTGGCGTCACCTCTCCCGAAATCACCATCTCCTTCATTCCTGCCTTCGTTGGCAGCACAACTACACCTATCTGCTTTTCCATTTTATGATATAACGATATGTCTTCTCAAATTCCCGTACGCTTTCGTTTGGTTTCTGTAGACTTCACCTTTTCTAATGACTTATCGCTTACAGGTTCGTAGATCCACGAGGACAACGAAACCCCCAGCGACTGACAACGAAAATGCCAATGCGAGACCTTTTAGGAATACATTAGTGCGTACTAAGGCTGTTGCGAATGCCACCGAGGGATCCAACAACCGGCTGCACGCTACGACCGCCTCATCCAGGGCCAAGATGACATCAGACATCCCGACTGAGAAACTCCCCGGGAAGAGGAAACGGGAAGCTCTTTCTGAGGTGACAGAAGTTAACAGGGAAAAGACGAGGAAAACGACGCTCTCCAAAAGCAAGGAGAAGGAGACCGACGTCAAGCTAGCCAAGGCTCGCCAACCGCTACGGACCGTCAGTGCCGCCACCAGCAGTCAAATATCGAGGCCGCAGCACAAGAAGAGCTCATCTTCGGCCTCGGCTATAAAGGTGTATGAAGACGCTCAGCCTGTGGTAAAGCCTTCTGGTCCTCGACGGCCTCTCGCTCGTATCGTCGAAGACGAGCTTCCTACTATCGCGCGCGTGGCCCCTGTCCAAAACCATCGATCTACCGCTAGCGCATCAATTACCCTCAGGCCTCGAGTTACCCTCAGGCCTCGCAGTACCATCACTCAGGACTCTGATTTGCTTCCTATTGATCAAAAAAGAAAGTCCCGGAGCAAGGATGCCTTCCCGGGGAGCACAAGGGAAGCCGAACCAGTACCGACGCCTGACGTACAAGACCAGAATCAGAATCTTCTCGAGGAGGAGGAGAAAGTAGCTGTCCATCTTGTTGCGGCAGAGGAGGGCGAGGCAGAGGCACCTCATTATGATGATCTTGGCTACGACGACTCTGACGATCCGACGATGGTGAGCGAATACCTTGAAGAAATTCTCGAATACTTGAAAGAAGTCGAGGTGCGTTCTTTTTCCTCTTCCTTTCCCTTATCATGACACTCACGTTCACGCAGAAAAAAACCCTCCCTGACGCAGACTACATGTCCACTCACCTCGAACTAACGTGGAACATTCGTGAGATGCTCGTAGACTGGCTAATGGATGCCCACGCGCGCTACAAGTTTACCGACGAGACTCTCCATCTGTGCATTAACCTCCTGGATCGGTTCCTCTCCCGCAACCGCAACATTGGTATCAAAAGATTCCAGCTGGTCGGCCTCGCGTGCTTCTTGATCGCGTGCAAGTTTGAGGAGAGCTTGGCCCCCTCGATCACCGAGCTTGCACACTACGCTGGTGGTGTGTGCGAGGCGGATGACATCTGCAAGGCAGAGAGATATATCCTCTCTGTCCTTGGTTGGGATTTGAGCCATCCCGGGCCGATGACGTGGCTGAGGAGGGGAAGTAGAGCAGACGGCTATGATATCCGGTGTAGAATTGGCGCAAAATATCTCATTGAGGTCGCGTACTTGGACTGGAGATTGATGGGGTTGCCTCCATCTCGGATAGCGGCGACAGCCTTGTATCTATCTCGTCTCATCCATGATAAGGATCACTGGGTTTGTCTCTCGTCTTGTCTTCTAGTGCATTGGTGAACTGACGTGCTACCAGGATCACGATATGGAGCGCTACACTTGCTACGCCGAGGAGGACCTCGTCGAGCCAGCCGGCTATATGTTGAACTATATCTCCAAGGTCACACGACTCAACGCTGTCCACAAGAAGTACGCGGCGAAGAGCAAGGGAAAGGTACGTTCGTTGCGAGCCTCTTGGATCTTCTTTTGTCTCATTCCTACCTTCTAGATCAGTAATATGTTCCGGCAGTGGGTAGTTTCACTGTGGGGAAAGAACGCCAACATCGATCTTCGTAACGATCTGCCAGCGCTGAGAGCGTGGATTATTCAACGCAAGTTGAAGAAGGCGATGGGAGAGACCTCAGATGCGGAAGCATGAATGATGGGGCGTACGTACTGACTATATTTATACCATATGCATGCACCTACTGCGATTTGCTTATTGTGCTAGGTTGCCTCTGCACATACTACACGATGATTATACCTTGCATAATGATGACCGTTTGCCATGATTTTCCTTGTTATGAGGCGGCGGCGCACGCGTCGGGTCGCATGTGCGCCGCTTGATCCGAGGTTATGATCGGAACTGACTTGGTTCTAACTTCTTCGATTCCACAGCTGTCGTTTTCCTGCGCCAGCAAGTCGGGACATTTTGCCTCTAGTCTATGACCCTCTTGGCTGGTAGACGCTATCTATCCCATTGCTTGCCTCCTTTCTCAGTATAGGATGTCACTGATCCAACACTGAATCATTTGTAGTGCTGTTGGCGTACGGGATACGGGCCTTTAGGTATTTAACAAGTATCAAACGACCATGATATCCGCTTCTCCTCACTTAATGACCGGCTTCCATGTTAAGTTTGGATTGACCCGCGACATCGACACGTCCTCGTCCTCGCCGAAAGTAGTATCCCTTGGTGACGTTTCACTCGAAGAGCTCTTCTGCAGGCAGCCCAAGGCCTTCCGGACAATACCGACAAAAACTGAAAACTCCTCTCCGTGCTGGACATTGGTGACGTGCACATCTCCGTTCTACACGTCGCCCATAGCGGAAATCAAATATCGTCACTTGGAAAGGAAGATCAGTCAGTTCTGACGGGTTGCTCGTTCCCTAGCTAAGGCACCAATTGAAGAGCTGCAATCTTCCAATCTAACGCAAAACACCGCATGTAACCCAGCGTTCATAATGGAAGCTGCAGGCCTATATAGACTGTCTCTGGTCGTGAACGAGCTCTTCAACTTTCATTTTAACTCATGGCCCTCCAGGGATTCTCTCTTGCCCTTGCTATACTCAATTTCCTGGGGAGCTCTTTGTCCTGTCTTGGGGCGTTATTTATTCTTCTGTGTTACTTAGTTCTTCCTGTGAGGCGGCATTTCCGCCATCTGCTCATCATAAACCTTGCGATATCTGGTGAGCCTTGAATTCCTGGGAAGCCTCCCTGAATCCTGAGTCGTTTATGCCTCATCCTAGATTTCGTGAACGGATTAAACAATGGCATATCCGGGGGAATCGTCTTGTTCACCGGCAGACAGCTCACTGCCTCGACTGCGTGTGTCGTGAACGGCTTTGTGGGACAGGTGTCCGTTCAAGTGAGCTACAGCAATATTACATTTCAGCACTATCGTTCCATACTTTTTTTTCAGGCTACGGATTGCTCTATCTTGGCCATAGCGGTCGTAACTGTTACCATCATCACACGGGACTCTTGGCTCGGGATGTCTAAGCAGTCCAAGAACCGTTTTGTTCTCTGCATTTGTGCATGCACCTGGATTCTTCCCTTTACCACAGGTAAGGCGGTTTGATCCTTGACTCCACGCATGCGCTCAACGACGGCGGGCTAGGGATTTTTGCTTTGGCCAAGAATTATTATGTTCCCGTATCTGGGAGCTGGTGGTGAGTCAAATCCAATGCGTCTGGCACGGCAGAAGCCTTTCTTATGTTCATATTTTTCATAAGTTGGCTAACAAAGTCACCTACTTACCTTCGTTATGTCTTGACGCACGCGTGGCGTTTTTTATTCATATTCATTGAAATATGTACGTTCAGCCTGAGTGCGATATCATCTCATGCTCACGAAAGACTGACCGTGTGTTGTAGGCCTCTACATCTACCTGTACATCTATGTCCGAAAGAGATACCAAGGGCCTCAGCTCCAGGGACGTGCCTCTTTGGCATCCATCACCATCGATTCTCCTCGAAGACAAGACATTGTGATCGAACAGGACACAAAGATCGGCAGCGCCGATCAGGGTTTTAAGCACCCATTGAACGTCCCGGTTGAGCTTGTACCTCCGAAACCCTTCTTTCTCCTTAATAACCGTCGCAGTAGCTCAGACTCTAGCTCACTCCGACCTTCCGCGATCCCGGTTGCTGCTCCCACTCCGCCGGCAACATTTGAGCATAAACAACGCCAGATGTCAAGGGTGCTCCTGCTGAACGCGTATCCCATCGCGTACATCATCTTGTGGATGCCCGGGCTTTGTAACAGACTGGTGGAGGCATCAGGAAACTCCTCCCAGGCTCTCATCCTCATGTCTGCATCAACACAGTATGTAGGCTTCATGAACGCGCTGACATACGGGTGGAACGAGAATGTGGCGGATATTATCAGAACTCGGTTCTCTAATTGGAAACAACAGTGGGGGACAGAGCAAGTGGATATTTGAGTGTCAAGGGTTTTAGGAGGAATTTGAATATTTATCTGGCCCACGTAAGATGTAAAATTAGTGTTTCCTAATACTTGCTCGTGTGTATGTAAGTAGTACAAATGTGTGATTGAAATAATTTCATACAAAGATGCAAACTATTCTTGAGCTGCCTGTCGAGCTTCCGCCGCTTCTCCAAACGTTTGTGTTACCACGGCAGGTACGGCCGTCGCAGCTCCAACAGGCTCCTCATACGCTGACGAGGGTGTTGGAGGTTGAACTTTCGCCCCTTCCTCGGTCACCCACTCCATGGAAATATCGACATCAAGCAACAAGCTGCCCACTCCGACCGCAAAGTCACACTCCTTCCGCGTCAACTTGAATGTCGTGCTGGAGCCCGCAGAGGGAGGGTGAGGCATGTGGAAAGTTGGGATAAGCCATGCCCAGCCCATGAACGCTTGACCCAAGTATAGTTTGACCCGTACTTCACGGGAGGCATCGAGGATAACGCCCTTCGCGGAAACGGGTTGTGGGATTGGATCATTTATTGAGTTAGTTTCAGACGGGATGTCGATCACCTCTGCATCAATAGGCTCGGTTTTGTCGTCCTGGATCTCTTCTTCAAGATGAGCCCATCCTTCCTTAGAAAGAGGACATAAGGTATATGTATGTATTCGGCCATCCTAAAAATGTTGATCAGTAAAAGGAGACGAGAAATGGAGAGCACTGGAGAACCTTCTCGTCATCAGTCTTCTCGACGCTATCCTTTTCAAGCGCACCCATCCTCGCGAAGCTCCTCACCATCTTATTTGTATCCCATTTACCATCTTTGAACAGCTCGCTCAACGCCTCGTCCCCTCGGTGGTCAGAGCCAGGCTTTCTCCGACCCATGCTCCTCGCCTCCGTGTCGCGGGTGTACTTCTCCCAGTCTTCCAATAGAGAAACAAAGTCATCGTCGTACCTAGCCAAGGACACCCAAACAGGTGCTTTGGACTTGGAAATGACCGACCCAGCCTTCCCCATGTTTGCTTTGTCGATCACTTTGGTGGCAGCCCGGATGAATTTCATTTTTACTCCCGAGCTCTCGCGCATGCGGATCACGATTTTCGTCAGTCGAACCTTCGGGAAGAGCGCGGGTTGCTGCGGTGCTGTAAGAGGAGACAGGGCCCATAGATGGGACGGTGCCTCATGAGACAGAAGAAGCGCCCAGTAATGTAACCACCGTCTTTGGCTGGGAATACTGACGCCTTGCTTTGGTGTCTTACTACCATCTGAGGGAGCTTTCATTCTGCGGGACGTGTGAAGATCGAGAACATCCCTCAGGGACTCAGTAAACGGCTTGTTACCGGTGGAGTTGCCTTGTGACTCTACGACAGCTGATGACGGTGTAATTTGCGCCGAGGGTTCTGCCGTCGCGTGCTCGCCTTCGGACTCTGGGATAAAGGACAACAAAGGCTTCGTCGTTGCATTGGTCAAGTCATCATCCTCAGGGATCATATCCATGAGGTCGTCAGCGCGCACTTTAGCCCATTCCTTGGCTGTGTAGGACCTCTCCAAACGGGGTGCGGTTGGACCACCCTCCAAGGACAGCAGATAAGCACAAGCCATGGTCCCGGATCGTCCCTTCCCCGCTAATAGCCGATGGGTAAGGACATTAACATCCTCGAAGACAGGCGGTAAGCGCACCTTTACAGTGTAGAACGGCCACGCGATCCCGAGAGCCGCCCAACCATGCATTCATTTCCCGAGCGACGAGCGGCATAATTGCGAGAGGTGGTGCACTGCGAAACTGAGAAGCTGAACTTTCGGTGCAGACATAGCGCTCACTGATGGTCAGGGAACGGGTATCGACTGACTCGGCCGTCAAAATAGCTGGCAGAGTACGAGTTCTCCTTGATGGGACAGAAGTTGAATATCCAGTAGTTACTGCCATGTCTATGCTCTAGGAATTTCTTTGCATCTTCTCGACGATTTCTGTATATGCCCTGAATCCCGGAGGCAGGGTATCCCATGATAATAACCTGGTCGGTCACATAGACCAAGTCTTGCCGCAAAAAGTCAGCTACATATTAGATATCCTGAATAAAAGCAGCACACCAAGCTCGAGATCAAGCTGTTTATCCTTGAATCTTGCCTTATTACCGCTAACAACGCGTCGTATGTAGTCTGCCATGATGGGGGTAAGGAAGCAATAAGGAAGGATAGCGGAGCGGGTCGGCGCATGGTCGGCGCAAGGTCGGGGCGGAGTACACTCTAGACCCCATGCTTATCACAAATTATGACACCCTCAGTCATCCACAAATGATATCATGTCTAAAATGTCCATCTCAACGGTCAAACCAATTCCAACTTTCAATCATTATATGCGAGTATTGTCTGCCGGGTGCACGGACCATGTTACTCGCCCCGTCGCTCTGCCACGTTTCTAGAAGACGCGTGGCTGCATTTTTCACATTTTCAAATTTCGGCCACTACTAAATCCGAAACTCTTCCTATAGCAACCTCCCTATGCCCTGAATCCATGCGGCCCGCTCCAGTCAGTGTCTATTTATCCTCGATATAACCGGGTTATAAGCTTTTCTTAAATCGCGTCATGTCTGTTGCTTCAATAGTCATTTCTCTATCACGAGACGATTTCTACGGGCCGCCTGCTGCAATTTCGTGTAACAGTTCGCATATTAAGAGTACTGTACCATCTGGTTGCAGTCGCCTGGTCGCCAGGTGCTCGTTGCTCATATTCTTCTTGTCCCTGACTTGCGTTCTCGGTCAACACATGTCCTACCACCGGATAATCTGTCCTTCTCTCGGAGACTTAGGCTTCTCTCCCAAGGCCCCGGCGGGTATAAAGCAAGATGGAAATTGACCAATCCCTCTCTCTACAAACCCTCCATCTGGATCATCATGGTGGTCAAACATCTCTTCTCCGCGTTCCTATGCTTCGGTCTCTTGCTCTCCTTTGCTTATGGTTTCGGCCTCACGGAATCAGGCAATAATTATATTGTCGATACTTCCGCTGGCCTTATCTTCACTGGTTTGAATCTCTCTTGAGCTCTATCACGCGTCGAGGCCTGATCGTTGTCTTCGCCACAGTTCAAAGGACCACTGGGGACATCATTTCCATGAAATTCAATAACATCGAGGTATCTAGAATCGCCATTAGTCTTCATCTATCCGCCTAACCACAAATCTTAGACTCAAGATTCCAGCAAGCGAAGTCACATTGGTTCTGGTCTCGGCGCCAGTTGTTCTTGGACTCGAGGAGGTCGGTGTCATCTTTCTACAGTCTTTATTCGCCGCTGAAATTCATTTTTAGGGAACTCCAACAACTACATCACAATCACTTGCACGGCCGGTAGTTTGACTCAGTGAGGCAACCCGACGCGAAAACTGGCTATCCGACTCTGACTGTCTCGTTCTCAGATACTATGTCGCCCGGTACAACGATCCTGCTATCCATATGATGACATAGTAAGACGATCTCGTGCCTCTTAAACTTGCTCGCCCACATTGACGTCTTTCCCAGCATCACTGCTGAGGTACACTACATACCGTCTCATGATATCTCTCAGGCCTTGAACTTTTCCGTGTAGCCTTCTGTCGGAGAACTTCGCTTTATTGCACGTCTCTCCCGGAGCACAGTCCCGAACGGATACACCCAGTCTCACATTGTCGGCGGATCTGCCATCGAAGGGAGCGACGTCTTCACTGTCAGTTCACAAACGCGCTCCAAGTTCTATTCATCTCGTCAATTTATCGACGATCAAGTCCACGGTGTCACCGGCCCCAACGTGGGCGTATATATGATCATTCCTGGGACCGGATACGAGTCCAGCTCTGGCGGACCTTTCATGCGCGACATCAACAACCAGGGAGGTGACCAACAAGAGCTTTATTACTGTGAGTGACCGACCATTCGCAACTCCGTGCCCTGCTGACAGATCTTCAACAGACATGGTATGATGATCACTCTCTTGGCTTGTTCCGGATGGCTTTTGACCGCATGGACAGAACTCTGGGCATACCCAAACCGAATGTAAGTGTGTATGTCCTTTCTGAATCGAGTTGTCACTGATTATTTCACTACCGTAGCTTATCGCATGGGTCTCCATGGCCCATAGTAAGTTGCCTTCGGAGTGCCTTCTCAAATACCTCACTGAAAACCCATAAGCGCTCTCTGGTTCACCACCGGCTCAACGCCCTCGACATACAGTAATTTATTTTT
>RZIO01000005.1:2063913-2085663 GCA_004338095.1 Gloeostereum incarnatum
TTCAAGGGGAAGAATAACTGGACGCGCAACCGGTGTTCCATCGGCATTTTCCAATCTGATAACCATTGGATTCAGCAATAGCGCGGCTCAATACTGGTCTGTTGTTTCACTGAACTATGATAGTATGGGGGATGTGCTTATGCTTGCTTGCAGGGTCCGCGCAGATAGCAGCGGAAACTTCGTCAGCCCGTACATGAAGCCCGGAACTTACACCATGACGCGTGAGTTCTCAGATCCAACATCCCATTATGGACATAGTTCTGATGGCAGGTTTTTGTAGTTTACAAGGTGGAACTTGCTGTTGCGTCTCAGAGTGTTACCGTATCTGCCGGAAATGTTGGCACGTCTAACATCGCCTCTACCGAAGCCGTGAGTTGCTAGATTTTCGCCTTGAACGTGATTTCTCACACGTTGGATTTTGCCATAGAACCCCACGACTATCTGGCAGATCGGTGACTTTGACGGTACACCCAGAGGATTCCGGAATGCCGAGTAAGTCTCCCCAATAGACGCTCCTTGATTTTCATCGGTAACGCCACATCTACAGTAAAATCGAGACCATGCAGTAAGTCGATCGCACTCAAAAGTCAAAATGATCGTCATTCACGCGACAAACGACAGCCCAAGCGACAACCGCATGAGTAGTTGGGGACCTGTTACTTACAGCGTGGGCTCGAGCATTTCAAACTTCCCGATGGCCGCTTTCAAGGACATCGGAGCCGTTACTGTTACATTCACTCTGTCTTCTAGCCAAGGTGCGTACATCAGCCGATCGATGCTTGAATAGACTGGTTGACAGCACTGGTACTATAGGCGGCGCCCGTACACTTCAAATTGGAACCACACTCGCTTTTGCTGGTATGCAGCGTGCTCCCGCTCGCGCCGTAGCCGTGAAACTTATTGCGCCCATACAGGTGGTCGTCCTCAGGTCACTATTAACGGGTGGACTGGGCCTTCACCTGCCGCCCCTAGCCAACCTAACTCTCGAGGTCTGTAAAAAGTCTGGCAATCCAATCCTGACGGGAGGCTGACTGTTTGTTCCATAGGCGTCACTCGTGGAACCTGGAGAGGAAACAACATCGTGTATACCGTCAACATTCGTAAGCCCCCCGGCACTCTATCCTTTCATGAAGCACAACTTATTGTGGCGTTGCACAGCGAGCGGCACACTCTTCACTGACGGTAGGCAAAATACCCTGATTATTAACGTCATCTCGGGCTCTTCCGGATCGCAATTCTTGTGAGCTCTCTCTCTCTGTTAACCTGCCAGGTCGAGTCTGACAATCTGAACAGGTCTCCAAACTTCATCTTTGATGCCCTTCGCCTATACTAAATATTTATACGAATCGGGGATATCTGAAGAAGCGTTCTATTTATTGTCAAATACAGTCACTCGTTTATCGTTATCACTTCGGGCTCCTTTGAGAATTGTGAAGTCGCGCCACCCTCCTCGCTCGCTACTTATTCGCTCTCCATCTGACGCCATCGATGGAATGTCGTGCCTTGTGTGAAGCTTTGAAGACTCAGCTCTAGATGGCCAGAGTTGTCGATGGAGCTAATCAAGCCTTCCTTAAGTATGATCATCGGAACTGCGCGTTTGACAGAGATGTTCCAAAACCCCGTTCCAAAGACCTCAACTAATTTATCTTTCCAGAACATGAGCCTCGAAGACTGCCATCTTCCTGTCGGGACCGTCACTAACCGTGTGTGGGAAACAACACTTTGGACCACCTGTGCCTCTGTGGCCGCTTTGCATCTACTTGTAAAGAGTCTACTCGAATCGCTGTCGTACCCAGCATCTGCCTTCAAAATCACGAAGCTAGCGCTTTGCAGGCACGTATGACTCCTACGGTGTCAAGTTTCACCTACTCTTCGAGAGCTTATGAAAGCTTCCTTGTAACGATGTTTTCTGACATCGAGCCGTGGCTTCTCCGTCAATTATATTTCCAGATAGACGATCACCACCATTGCTACTTCTGCTACTTCCTATCTGTTCCCGTGGGGTATCATAGACGCCAACCTCAGGCTGGGGTTGATCATGGCTCCTATCCAGATCTGGAACTGATATGATTGATTTCGTATGTAAGCAAAGGTTGGCTACATCGACGCCTCTTTCCAGTTCATGAAGACTATTGAAGAAATTTGACGCTATACCTGGTATATTTTTTCCCACTAAGGTGTTTTTGCGCGAGTGTCCATCAAACTATCGCTACAGCCGCACGACCCTCTCGTCTCCTCGGCCACGTATGCTGCGTTCACAATCAGAGACTCGTATTGCACAGAGGCGAAATCGTCGTCCAAACCGGGTTAGATCTGCCACGGACGCTGTTTCCAGAAGTATCAATAGTGGACA
This sequence comes from Gloeostereum incarnatum, assembly GCA_004338095.1. NCBI lineage: Eukaryota > Fungi > Basidiomycota > Agaricomycetes > Agaricales > Cyphellaceae > Gloeostereum > Gloeostereum incarnatum. The sequence goes on from RZIO01000005.1 coordinate 2,066,267, forward strand.
GGGAGAGAAAGTCTAGTCATGGCACCTAGTACGTGGGATATGGTTCACAACATCCTTTCCGCGTTGATATGTTTGAGTTTCTTGCCACTTGTCAATCCTATTTTGTACTGACATGGTGCACTCTCGCTTTAGGTTGGTTGAATACTGATCAAGCCGGGTACATGCATCGTGATATCAGCATTGGGACTGTTCTACGTCTTCCCGTCCCCATCTCTCAATTCGCCTTCCACGTCGCGGAAGTTTTTCGGCAGCCCTGTGACCCTGTATGCTGCCCTGCGAGCACGCAGTTGTTGTTGGAGGCGATTAGGAATATGACCCTCGACGTTGAACACGGAAATGCACAGACTTACTCTGCTCGCACCCTGGAGCTTCTGCAAGCACTAGAAACGACCGAGACGTGTACGGCTTTTGTCAATGACAGTCGAGTGGGGAACGTTCTTCAAAGACGGACAAGGGAAGGGAAGGGACAGATATCAGTAAAAGCTTTTCCTTTGGTACATCGGTTTATCTAATAATACCCCTGCCTTGTAGGGAACAACAGAATTCATGTCGACATCTTTGCTCTCCTCCTTGGATCCGCGGAGGAGGTAACAAGGTTACATGCAATCACCGGTCGACGATCTTGAGTCATTCTTCTGGGTGACCCTTTGGGCAGTGCTATTCAATCCACATAAGCCGTTTCGAAGCAATTCGGAGCGTGTTTGGCAGGATATGGTGTGGTCAAGAACCGAGCGAAAGAATGCAGCGAGGCAAATCACGCAACGAAAGATCGTCCTCCCGGACGCCAGCCCTATCTTGAAGCAGCTCTTCCCCGTTTTAAAGTCCTGGTCTGGGATCTAATAGGTGACTTATGTGTTGCACCGGCTTCTGATGATGCAACCCTGGGATCACAGTTCTGGCTACCTCAGTTTCACAAGTTCGCCTTCCGAGGTTTCTCCGAGTTCTTGCAGGTGGTCAAGGACAACGTTGTGGCGCTCACATCCTATCCTGTATTTGTGGATATTGGGAGGTCATGATCCGTAAGGAGTCTAATGTCTTTCGAAAAACGACAATTCTCTCGTGTGTTTGCTGTGTAGCTACCTCCCTCTCAATCTGGTTTCGAATTTGCCGTCGGCGGTTCTCTAGCTGCATAGATACGTCTTGCTGGCCTAAATTATCCTGAAAGCTAAATGCATCTGGTCTGGTTTCTACACAATTTCTACCCTGTCCGATTCTCGTGATCGGCATACTGTTCTCAGGATGATGACGAGCCAGAGAATGAGCCCCCATAGCAACGCGCACAGTAGAACGAATGGACCCCACCAAATATTGACCATATCATTATGGAGTTGGCCGCCGCCAGGGTACTACTGACAATAATAACGGCCCTTGCTCTCTTCGAGTCCATTTCGACTTATGATCTAGTCGACTTGACTGTCAGTGTTACGGTGACGACCGACTCGGGGTTAGCAATATGGCATGAATAAGTTTGCGGAAGGGTTTCAACTTGTCAGATGGAATACCGCCATGACGGGATCTGACAATGTACTATAGACAGCCAAAATTCATTCCATCACAGCGTCTGGTATTTCTGATAGAGCACTACTGCCACCGTAGCTTCTAGTAGATAGCTAGCTACCTTGGGATATTCCCAGCTATCGCAATCGGAGCGAACGTCCGGACACGTGTGAAGAGAAGTCGGAAATGATCAACTTTTTGACTGCTTCCTTTCCACCATCAGTAAACTGTCCCTCGGAACGGATTTTGTCGGCAGAAAGCATCCCCTGCTGGCCTGAGGGACCTGGATTCAGAAGCCTTTTTGTAGATAATAATCAGACTTGCGTCTTTAGGCTTTCATTAGTACCACCACATCCTCCGTTCCTTACCTTTCTACAGTCTTCGGACTATCGCCGTTCTTTAAACAACATCATACATTACAAGGATCAAAATCTTGATGGAGGCTGCTTGACCTCCTTCGCCGATGATCCTGAACGAACTCGACAACTAGAAGTCGCTAAAGTGGTGTCACTAACGCTACTTTAGCTCGTTCTTCAAGCCATGCTTTCTTTTGCACTAAAGATTGTCTGGTTTACACTTTCGCTTTCAGGTGAGTCGTATACCCCTATTATCCTGACTCTGCTCACAGGCGCCTTCAAAAGGTCTAATAAGCTGCTGGCTCGTTCTCGGAGCCTTTTCTAGAGAGGTTCGCTCATATTGGGCACCGATACTGTATTGCGTCGGGTGTACGATGCTACAAGGTATCTTCTGTATAAGTGCGTGCAGTTAAACCCCGTTTATCCGCATCCCTTTCGTCTTACACGAGAAACAGGCCTGGCGTGGAAGATGGATCCCTTCATTGTGCCCAAAGCTTTCTGTATAGGTGTGTGTGTGTCCTCGGTGTCCTCGATTGTCCTGACACTGACACCTCGCTTAGCACAAACGATTATCATCGGATTCTCGACATTCCTAATGACGGGAGTATGTACTGCCCTCTCTCTAGCCGCTGCCACACATAGTGCAAATTCGTACGCGTCTTTCCCCTTTCATTCCCTACGCTTCACTCAGAATGCTGTAGGCTGCTAATTTGGAAACATGTGTATCTTCTACCAATAGTCGTTTTTCCCTCTCCTCGCCACCGCATCACAGATATTGGTCGTGGTCAGATTAGACGCTGTCCAGCCGAGTGATGATTTATATTGTGATGCCAGTAGTCCTATCTGGTGAGTACACTCGCATCGCGCCACATTTCCGATGAATTAACGTCCGGCCCAGGGTACGATTCTTAGGATACGCAGGCACACCCTTCATCCTCCTTATACCCTCCTTCATTATATCCATCTTGACCATAACACGTGTGCGCACACTAACGAAGCAATCCCAAGACGACCAGACATTCACAACTAACAGTACTCACACCCCCTTCACATCCCTTCCCCTCCGCCAAACTCGCTCCCGAGGCGCCCTCAAAGATGGATCCACACTGACACTATCCATACGCGCGATAACTGCTCCAACACCACCTCCCAATCAACAAAACCTGTCTCCCGGACGCGCGCCCATCCGACCTGGGTTCGCCAGCCCGGCCCTGTCTGCGCAAAAGTTCCACTTGCCTTTCTCTCCTCCGCATTCCCATCTCGATGGAGGTTCTTCTGCGCGGTCATCCACGGCCCCAGATCTGGATATGGAATCGCTGGTGTCGGACGTGCCAGAGGAGGGCGAGGATGGATGGAGAGACGAGAATGAGAGCGGACGACTGAGCTCCTTGAGGTGGGCTCGTGGACCTGGAGACGAAATTGGAGAGAAGTCCAATTTTGACGATTTCGATTTCGATGGGCAGAAGGTGGCCGGGAAGAGACGGGAGGGGGAGAGCGAGAGTTGGGATGGGGAGTTTGTCGTTCTAGGGACGCCAGAGCTGTTGGTATGTATTGGTGGTATGTAAAGGTTCGGGAGGGTAGCTGACAGGTGGACTACACTTTCGCAGAATCAACCACATCAGCATTATATGCGACGTTCGCCTCTATCTAGTGAGTTCATCACTCATTCCTCTTGCAACTTTGTCTCACCCTCTCTCTAGCAATGACCTTTCACTCTCCCATCCGATCACGCTCGCCGCCAACTGACACAGGACCAATACTATGGCGAATTATTATCTTTCAAATGTAATGCTGCCCTACTACTCCACCTCTTCCTCCCGTGCTCTGACACCTCCGCCCATAGATTCTTCGCTTCTGTGGTAGCGCTCGCTAGTATCTCCACCATTATAGACGTTGCCAGCCGACACACATCACCTATGCCCTTCGGAACACACCACGTCGCACTCCTGCTGACCGCTTGGGGTCCAGCTATCATCTTCGGTATGTAATTTCTTCATCAAGGGGAGTTTTCAGTTCGCACATCTTATGAGTGGCACAGGTTCTCTACCTTCCGTTCAAAGCAATCTCTTCTTTTGGCGACACAGATAACAACGGATCCACTATCCCTTCCCCCCTCTTTTGTTGCGTTTGGTTTTCTCCTCTCACTCTGAACCGAGTTGTATTTTTTGGAAGCTTTCTTACATATCTCAGGGCTATCTACTTACATACTCGAAAGTATCTCTCAAGTATTGTTGTATTTTTGTTTTACTTTCGATGCTAATTTCTTGCGTTTTGTCTGGAGTGTGGCGTAGTTTATTACGCGTGTAATTCAGAGAGAGTAAGAGTTGTCCTACGGGCCAACATCTCCTTGGAGCTTGGGAGATCGGGAATCACAGCTGACACCTCAATGGCTGCGTACGTGAAAAGATTTCGACGTGATGGATCGATTACCAGTGTATCAATGTGCTGCTACTCAGCCATGAGAATGGCGATGCAGCAGCCAGGAAAGAGGCGGAGGTTTACAGGCATGATAGGAATCACTGAGTTCTATATCCCATACGGAAGCACAGTCAAAAGTTGTTGAGGAAGATCGCAGCCAAAAAGCGCGTGCGGCGCTCAGGATCAAAACGTGTGGCGTAGCCGCACAGGCGGGTTGTCTGAAGTTGATCTGAAAGCCTAATATACAATATATTCATCTGAGATACATACAATGCAAATAATATCCTAGTCTATGGTCAATGATAACGAACGATGCTGATGATGATATAGTATACGACATTGTCCCAGACAACTTGAAACGGAGGGAAAAAAGATAGACGAAAACGTACACCCCAAGATAGCAATGCAAGCAAGAAAAAGAAGAAAAAAATATTAACGAATGCTAATGAAATCTCGATCCATTTGGCGCACTCCGATAGATAGCAACCGGAGAATCAAAGATGAACGCGTCCAGCTCAGAATCACTGTTTGACTGATAATCATCCGAGTCGTCACCACCGTCGGACGCGGGGCCGACACGAAACACGTCTACAAATGGCGTCGGGGGAACATCTGACTCGGTAACCGATCCGGTTGACTTTGCCAGGATGGCAGCGACACGAGCTTCGAGTCTCCGCATGCTGTGATGGTGCGACGACTGACTTTGTTGGTCGTCCTCCTCTTGGAAGAACGTCGTCAGATCGTGAAGGTTTTGCACTAAGCCACCCAGATCCTCTCTCCCCTCTGCGCTTCCCACATCTTCTCCGCTCTCCGTCGTAGTCGGTGCAGGGGGCATAGCTAGTGCCTCCACCTCTGGCTCGAACTCTATCTGCGATGGTCTCGAGTTCAGCGAGCATGTCCCGAAGACAGCCATAACATTCGCCCGACAGGTCTCCCGGAATACATCGGCCCTCACGATGCACCAGCCCGATTCCTCCGGCATGCCGAACACTGTCGCAGCCGAGTCAACGTCCTTACTAATTGTCGGACGTATCCTCGTGTGCATGCTCATCCTCAAAACGTGCTTCGCTGCCAATCCACCCGACATCATCATTGGCTCCTCCAACACATCCAGTGCTTGCAACGCCAGATCCGTCTCCAGCAGTCTCAGCAGCGGCATCAGCAGCTCTGAACCAAGAAGCTCAAAGGGATTTCGTGTCTCCCGCTGCTGGAAAAGAACCTTGAGGATCTGCATGGTCTGAATCCTCAGCCACCTTTCGTTATTGAGAACAAGTCCCATTAGAAGTGTGACGATCTCGGTCCAATTATCGGCCCCATAGTGCTCTCGTAAGCTGGAGACGGACTGTCGCAAGAAGTCATCTTTCGTCCGGAAGTGGCTCTTCGCGAAAGAGGTCATAATCTTGTGAATGCTTGGGCGGCCCTCTTGTTTAGCGAGGATACCGATGTTCTCTGCGAACTCGTAGACTGCCTCATTAGGAGCAGTCTCTGATACCATTGTGTGAAGACACCAGGGTAGAGACACGGTGTAAAGGTCCCGAACGCGCCCCTCAGTGGGATCGATCAGACTTCCGTTCTGGAATTTCGTCAGCAGCTGGAGAACCTCCGCGGTCTTCACCGACGTTACAGATGAACGAAGGCCGGGCAACAGGGCAGCCTGAAGAGACGAAGAACCTTTCCATTCGACGGGACGTTCTGAAAGGAAAGACTCTATTGTACTAGGATCGTCTAAGTTGATTCGAGGGATGAGGACAAGGAGTAGCTCGAGCACTTCGGCGAACTCGCTCTCAACCGTCGTCGACAAGCATGCACATGAGCTCCAGAACATCTGCGGGAGGAACGAAAGATCGAGATCCCTATTGGAAGCTACAGCTTTCACCGTCAATATGATTTCAGCAGAGAACGATTGGATGTTCTCGTCCGGAGCGGCAATGGTATTGGAGAGTCGCCCCAAGAGAAGGGCAAGATCTGTCTTCTTCGCGCGAGGAGAGAGAGCACGGAAGATCTGCAACGACCTGAATGCAATTGCTCGGATGGAACATGTTGTACCCCAGGACAGCGCCAATGACCCCCACTTCTCGCGTAAAGAAGGGCACAAGGGCTCAAGCAAGGAGATAACCTGATTGCACAGCCACTTCATGTTCGTCTCTGGATTGATGTCTTCGTCTTTCCAATACATCTTGTCGGCCTCTTCTTCTAGCGTATTAATCATCTCCTTGATGGTGCTATACCGGTGCGGCGAACGGTCGGAGAGCTCGGCATACCCTGGCGCCCATGATCGTAATAGCAGGAAGAGCATGCGTTTGGCGCGGACGCGTACAAACGAATGACGATGGTCGAGGTGACTTATTAAAGCGTGCAAGAGGAGAGGTAGTTGGGATGTGAGCTCCCAGTATCGTTGGAGAGTCAAGTCTGACAAAAACAGCCAGGCGAACTGTGCTGATCCTAACGAAAGTCGTGGCTGGCCGTCAGAAAACAAAGCATCAAGGTCGGACCACAGTTCCATATCGTGCGCTTCAGGGAAGGTCAGCTTGTGCTCGATAGTGGGCAGCATCCTTGCCGGCTCAATCACACTACAGAGTTCCTCAAATATTCGAGGGCCGATGGAGGTCTGAGCGAGGCAGGAGACGATGTTGGCAGCGACGTTGATGAAGATAGTACTTCCAACCTTATGCGACTGCTCCAATAGGAACCTAACAGTAGCGTGGCCATTCGACTGGTGAGGATGATCCACCAGTCTAGTCCACAGAGTAAGAATCTGCTCCGTGTGTGTCTGTCCGTAGCGCAATGATAGAGCCATAAGATGGTAGATCGCAGAAAGACCTTCTTGCGAAAGACCGGTTTTATCCTCTGTCATCAGCTCGACGTTGGAGATCCACAATTCTAGGCTCTGCAAAATTAGGAGGTTGACCAAGTTGAATGTAGCAGTGCTGTGGAATTGCGGAAGCCATGTTGCAAGGCGCGAAAGCATTGGAGCTGCCTGCTGAGGATGTTCCCCTGCCAGAAAGTCTGAGACAAGCCGATGGGCTCGAATGTATGTGCCACTAGACAGGCTGCATATCTGCGATTCGAGCTGCGACATCGTAAGAATACCATTTGATTGTTCATGAATCGCATTGAGCATGTTGAACGCCTGTCGACGGGTGGAACTCATTGGATGACAGAGGTTTGCGAGGCCTAAAGAGACGATTTGCGCGAACGTGAAGCCATGCTCGTCAGTGCTGCACACCAGTTCCGAGATAGCTTCAAACAGGTGGGCAATGCTAGGATCAGCTTGATCTGATATCAAAACCGCCCTTCGTAGGCACTCGTCCATTAAGGTCGCATCGCTCGAGCAATTCGTGAGCAGATGCCGTAGCGCTTTCCTAATTAAGACAATAAGAATTAGAGTCGGAAAGGAAGCACTGAAATCTCACTTGGCCCGTATCTGAGAAGGAACATGCGAAGACGCGAGAATAGCACTCAGACGGTCCAAGATGGCGCTACCTGTCAACGGCCGCAAATGCTCGGGAGCCTGTCGTTCAGTTGGAGAGCCAGAAGAAATCCCAGGGGGAAAAGGCCTTCGGCTTGAAGCGAAGCAAAAATTTAAGTATAACCAGACAGGGTGGGAACATTCACTTACACATAGCGACGCAAGCGCACCAACCGACGCATACGACAGCAATAGCGTCTCGTTCTGGAACCGCTCCACAGCTTCGTTGGCATCTACCTGAGGAGTGGCCGTCGCGGCAGCCCTCTGCATCAATACCATCCTCTGCTTGGCAGATTCCGACTGCAAGCCAAACTGACACCATTCTTCACAAAGTCGATACAGGGTGAGATGCATATGGGAGGGAATAAACCGATCGGAATCCTTGAGAGTCGACAGCCCATCGAACAAGCGCTCGACAGTACCACAAAAGTACCGACGGAGGCGTTGCAGGGTGTAGTTGTCGCGCATTTCCGGAGTTGTAAGGAAGGTTTGAGTGTTGCGCACGAACTTTAGCACGTTGGCCAGAGCAGCTTGCTTCCCGGCCGAACGTTGGTTCTGGAGGTGGTGCGCGGTGAGGTAGTAGATACGGGCAACAGCAGAATGTAGTCGCTCCTGCCGCCGTGTCCTCTCACCACCCACAGGAGGCATCATCTTCGCATCCACGAGCATAGGCGTGCCCGCCTTCGCTCTCGCATCGTCATAAAATTGACGGCCAGCAAGAAGACTCAGGTCTTCTAATAAGTGTGGGTAACCGACGGAAGGGAAGGAACTGATACACAGCACAGCTGCGTCTCGAAATATAGTGTATTCTGAATCAAGGAAAGGTGTGAGATATCTAAAAAGACCTCTGGTCGTGTTAAGCCTCTCCCGCTCAAAGCTTGCGTCAGAGGGAGCCCGGGAGTGTTCACGCCCGAGCTGAGTAAGGGCGGGTCGGGAGAGGTCCGGAAGAGTCGCTGTAGAGCATAGGATCTTGACCCACATATACCACTGGTCGATGAGCATTCGGTTTTCCCTAACCAGTCTCGGCCCATCCCTCTCCGCATTCGTCGGCATACGAGCTGAAAGCGCTGGAGGAATGCGAGAGCTAAGTCCGGCGAGGTGTGAGATGACGGGGTGATATCGAGAAGCCGAGGTGACCATAATATCGCGGAACGAGCTGAGACTCTGACCGCATTGCTCCATCCTCATCTGCGCAATGAGGGGAAACATATGTCGCCACAGCCGACGATCCTTCTCGTTCGGACTATCAGCAACCCGCAGCGGAACATCCTCTCGCTTGGAATCCCTCCACTGCTCCAGTCTGCTTATTTCCGGTTTCTCCAGCAGTTCATCGTAGCCATAGAGGTAGGACCGATCAAGTCCCTTCCCATGCAATATTTCGACATACCCCATCGTGATCAAGGGCTGGGAGGGCGGGCTCGATGATTTCGGCGCCATATGCTCTGTCAACAAGCCAAGCAGACGAACGACAGCCACTCCGGCCGTATACAGCGGCCTCGACTCATGGGACATCAAGAACAGCGCCGCAGCCTCGATTTCACAGCACTTGGCCGTGATCACCTTCTCCTCGACGAGCTCCTGGTTAGACCTCTTCATCAGCCCGCGCACCCAGCTATCCACGACGGTAGTCCACATGTTGAGCAGCTGGAAGGACTCCACAAGGAGCTTAACCCCTGACCCTTCTTGTACGCTCCGACTCGCGCCAAAGAGGAACACATTGAACCTCGACAAGACGGCCAACGAGTGCGAAGGCTCCGTCATGAACCTCTTCAACGCCGCACACGCCGCGTCCCCCAACAAAGGCTCCACATGGATGACGCCCCTCAAAAGGACATCGATCGCTTCGCCGATACCCAACGTGGACGTGTTGAGGAACCGCGGCCACGCCTGGAAGCACGTCTGCAGAAGGTTGATCTGCGGCACCAGTCCCGCCGGGTACGCCAACGTCCCCCCCTCGGGGTGCTTGCGGATGATGTAATTGTGCGATTCCTCGTATTGCATGTTCAGACGGGAGTAAGCCCACTGATCGTCGAACATGGACATCTGGCCGACAGAGTTGCTGCACGCCATGGCGATGACGTTCAGCGTCGCTCCGCATCGGTCGAAGAAGTCCTGTATGCCTGGTTTGAGAAGTAAAGAGGGTGGGATGAAGTCGGAAGAGGAGGGGTAATCGTCCGGGGATGGTATGACTGTAAAGTCGCTCTGCGAAGGCCACGTCGGAGCTTGCGCTTCTCTCTCAATTACACTGAGAGAGAGAAGAATAGCCTGCACGGCGATCGCTGTCCTCTCCGGAGCCAACAGATTGGTGATATTTCCACCAGACGAGGTGATCGCCGACTCTTGGAGGAGGTCCAAGCACAGGTCCTTCCCATAGTCAAACTGCCGCGAGAGGATAAAATGCGTCATATATATGAAGGGTTCCAAATGCTCGTCTGGAGGGAAGACCGTCAGCCTGTTCGCGGGGAAGAAAATCTTTAGCAACCCATCCAGCTTCGTGGCCGTGGTCGATGCTGAATCCTGACATCGGTATAGATACGTCCACATCAGGCGCATCAATCCATTCATGATCGGCACCCGCAAGGGTTTCTCCTACAATCGGACTTAATAGCCGGCTAATAGGACAACCGTGATTTAAGCTGACCTTGAGCTTCGCAACAGAAGCTTCGAAGCAAGAAGCCCAGTGCTTCCTGAAGAGAGTATCAGGAGCGACGCAGAGCGTCGTTATGACCAGCGGAAACGCGACATTCCAGTATCGAGGTTTGGACATCATCTCTTTTGCCTTGGGATAGATAATCTCAATGGCCTTTGCCCAGAGTGGATTATTGGTCTCCGCTTGGGCGGTCTACAATAGACCGATGAGCATATCGAAAAACCTCATCAGCGGGTTGGACAAATGTGCAACGTACCTTGCCGATAGGATGCAATATATGAACGAGGGTGTCCGCAAATGCGCATTTCAGTCGCAGCCCATGAGCATGCGCAAAGGATTTGGATAGCAGCTCCAAGAACTCGGCGCCTTCCTCAAAAGCTTCCGGCGGCCATACCTTGGAGAGAACGAGAACGTAGATCAGACCAGTCCTCCGCTGCGAGCGGGAGAGAGAGAGCGCGTACCTTGATACCGATGTGCCTAACACCCTTTACGAGATTCTCATACTTCATATCCAAATCCTTCGGCACCTGACCATGCGACACCGGACTCAACTCCGCCAAGAACCGATCCGTCACACTCACGAACCTACCCACACACACATCAGCACCCAATCCCAAAATCCATCCCAGCCACACACACGCACCTAACATTAGCCAAATGCCCCAACAGCGTCGCATACAAATCCGCATTCGTCCTATGATTCGCACTCTGCGCCAACAGCTTCAGATCCGGCTTCTTAAACTGCTCAAAAATCATCTTCTCCAACGTATACCCCGTAGCCTCGCCCAGCGCGTCCTTCGGCAACGACTGCAGCACCGCGATCAACGCGCGACACATGATGTATATCGACGCAAGCGACTTGCGCTCGTTCAATAGCCCAGGCACATCGTGCGTGCGCACCGCCGGGCGGGAGGAGGAGGAGGAGGAGGCGTTCATGTGCACGCGGATGACGTCGGAGCCGACGTTTTCGAGCTGGGAGCGGCGCCAGCGCATGATGGAGTCTACGACGGGTTTGGTGTGCTTCTGGGCGATTTTGCCGAGGGAGCCGAGGGTCTGGTCGAATTTGGGGTCGACGTCGGGGCCCATGATGTCTGCGAGGAGAGGGTCGTGTTCCTTGATGAAGAAAAATTAGGACGACAGTATGGGAAGAAGAAGAGCCTTACCAAGTTGTGCCGCAAGAAGGTGTCGATCTTTCCTTCTGCCAGTGTGGCGAAGCGCATGAAGACGGCGTGGAGAGCGAAATCGGATGGGGTCTTGGGATCCATAACGACCTTGTCGTCCTCGTCCGGAGTCTCGCTCCGATTGAGACCATTCGGAAAACGCGGTAATGGAGGGGGAGAAGAAGCCAGCCCATGTCCGTCACTTCCCCCGTCGGACGCGTGGTGTATGGAGCCGGTCTGAGAGTGGTAGGATTTCGCATAGGAGTGACCTTTGGATTTCGCACCACGGGGATGGCGGGGATCCGCCGCGACCGAGGAGGCTGGGGTGGCTGGTCGACCAAAGGGAGGACTGGTGGCGGATGGCCTGGCGGAGGAGGGGATGGGAGAGCCGTGGGCGTTGTTGAGGGAGGAAGTAGACCTATTGAAAGGGGATTTCATGATCTGGTAATCCAACTGCGGGACTGGGGGAGCCTCTGAGCTCTTTCCACTTTTGAACGCATTCCGTATTGATGCGAAGGAAGACTTTTTTCCAAAGGTGGTAGGTGTTGCAGCCACGGAGGGTTGAGAAGCGTGGGTGGTGTTGGACTTGTTTGGATATCTGAAGGACACAGAGTTTGCAGAGTCGACAGAATTGACAGAATCCGCACGGGCATGAGATGAAAAGTAGCTTCGTTGGGTGGTGGCGTCGGCCAAGGGTGTAGCCAGAGTAGGAGAATCCTGGCCTGATGAGCCGGAAGTTGAGCCAAAACCGCTGGAACCAAATGGACTGCTGGTCGCGCCGGCTGCCCCAAAACCAAATCCGTGGCCACCACCGGCTCTACCAAAGGGAATACTAGAGGAACCACCATAGTCATCGTCGTCAAAGTCTGATACAAGTTGTGTTAGAAATGTGATGGAATGATCAGAAGTTCATACCAGGAATTGTGATCTGCATTCCCTCTGACATTGATCCCAGAGGACAGTGGCCGAGCCTGCGCGGATTCCAGGGGGGATTCCAGGAGAGATACCAGGCGAATTCTTCGTCGTTGCCTCCAAGCTGTTTCTGTTTGGTCTTGTTGTGCATCACCCTTGTCGATCATCCACGCGTTACGTAACTTTCTCTTCTTGACGGCCGCAGACACTCCTTCCTTCTTTCAGCCCATGGCTGCCTTGGTTTCCAACTCTCCAGCAATGAACTTTGGCTCGTGGGGTCTAGTAGACGACAAATATCGCGGCGCAGTAGTCGAGGTGGGATTCAGAGTTTTGCTTTTCACTGTGGACTCATAGGAATCCTTCAGGACCTACAACTTCCTCCTGCATTTGCCCTGCCCTCGAACGAAGTCATCTCCAGGGCAATCGAACTTGCCTATGACCGTGATTTTTCTCATATCCCGTAAGCATCGACCACTGTCCCCCTCCCTCTGATTCACAGTTTCCAGTGTCCTCGGAAAGGATCGCAGACCTCTGGGCTACATCGACGTGACCAAACTGAAGCAGAAATGGGAGGCAGGTGAAGCCGACCCAGTGCGTGTACTCTAATCGACCATTCACTTCACTAATCGACCGATAGAATGAGACCGTGTCGAAATTCATGACTAAATTCCAACGCGATCCAAATCACAAGTACACCCTTATCACGCCTCTCACCTCACTAGCAGAGCTGGAGTCCTTCTTACGAGAGAACATATTTGCCATCGGTACTCTTCCTTTTTTCCTCCCTCCCCTCTATTTGTTAAAACGCCTCTGGGCAGTCACCGACTATGACCGTAAATTCGTTCTGGGCATGGCTACATCTCAGGATCTAGAGAGCTTTGTATCCCGGCGTGGATGAGCAGTTGTCGTCTTTATTGATTCTTGGTTTTCAGTGTACTCCATAGACGATTTGTGTACAATACTACTATTCTGAGGACCACGTCAGGCGCTGCAGTTCCTTTCCTTTGGGTCATACCCCTTTCTCAAACTCCTTCACCTATGGACACTTTTCTTCAACTCGCGTCTATCACCTGGTGTGGGGAAATTCCGACATTGACGTCCTTACCAACACGCACGACGCTCTCTGAAAGCTTCGCCGCAGCGTTCCCATCTATCATGTACGGTTCATACGTCCAGGATGAATTTAGAACACGGGAGGACGAAGTGGAAGATAGTTCTACTAGGAGGAGGGGCGTCGTCCTCATGGCCCAACTTGGGCGCTCCTATTCTCCGTAATTCTCATCTCTCCAAGTGCATGCTTTCACTACAGAAATGTTTTCCTTCCCATTTTACATCGTCAGTCATGCAAGACCACATTCCTCCAGTTTGACAAACCGGACGCATTCTGGCGCCGGACGGTGTTACCTATTTCAAGAGCACTGACAGCTCAGCGCTCAGGCGGAGTCTGTGACTTTCAAAAACTGGGCGATCATTGTCAACAATCACCTCCCTGCCCGTCGTTCACCGATTACGGTCTCGCTGGCGCTTTCATCTTACATATCGTCTTACAGTCGGGCCCTACAGCATGGCAGGAGTTTGCGTACTGTTCGTTGAGCTCTTCATGAGTGCTGGGGCTGCGAGTGTTCATATAGCTGACCCTTGTCCGAGTTTCGCAGTGGCTCCTGATCCTAGTAGTTACGACCCTATGATCCCAAGGTCGATTATTTTATTTAAGACTCCAGTAGCTTAAGTAGTTACATGTTTACCCTGAACCGAATCTAATCTAGCCGACCAACAACGAGTCGAGTCGGCGGAAAAAACTTGCTTTTAGCCAGAAGCTTTTGATGTGGACAGCGAGAAGACTGAGTCGCAGAGTGCACCATCAGATAACAAAAGTCAGAATATCTTCTCTGACTCGACCATATCGCTATCAGCATCCTTCTTTATTAGCACCACCATCCCCCCGCCGCCACTATTCCTCCATGGATCTCCTCACAAAATCACTCTCCGACCTCTCTCTCAAACCCATCGCCACCGTCTCCCATGCAGAGTCCAATTCCCCTGCATCCTGGCGCGAAGCCATCGAAGCCTCCGCTGACTCTCCTGAATCATTCCAACTTTTAAAAACACTCGTGTACAAGCCAAAGACTGCAAAGACCGCTGTCCCAGTCCCCGTCGTGGTCATCGCGCGCGAAGAGACGGAGACGAACTCTGGGGCTATCGGCAAGAAACTCAATTTGAAAGAGCTGAGACTCGCGAACGAAGACCTCTTGACGGAGTTTTTCTCTCTTTCAAAAAACTCCCGTGAGTTTTATCTGCATCCATCTCTTCGAACCTCATCCTAATCCTCTTGAAAGTCTCCCCACTGGCCTTGAATCGGGCGAACTTTGACAGAGTCCTGACTGTGGTGGATTCATCGATCCTGGCTTCTTCCTCTTCTTCTGTATTTGCTCTGCATGCTTCTTCTGCGAACGCCACTGTCTTCCTGTCTGGACAAGATATCGCAACGTATCTGAAACATCTCGAGACCGACACGACGAAACTACATGAACTCGACTTTCAGGAGCTCTCCTCTTCTTCTTCCGCCCCAGCAGCTGCTCCCAAGCAGGCACCGCCGAAAGAGAAGGAGGACGCGAAGATCGAAGGTGCTGTGCAGATTGCTATCGGTGTCAAGAAGGAGGTGGATTTCGCTACTTGGTACACGAACGTCAGTCTAGCCTTCTTCTCCCCCTCTCGTCTCTCACGAGACGTACAGGTCCTTATCAAAGCGGATATGCTGGACTATTACAACGTCAGCGGATGCTACATTCTCAAACCATGGTCTTACAGCATCTGGGAGGAGATCCAACGTGAGTTCGTCGGTCGCGTCGTTCCTCTCCTTCCGTTGATGATGGATGATGGCTTTGTTTTGCAGGATGGTTCGATTCCGAGATCAAAGAGCTCGGAGTGCAAAATTCGTATTTCCCCATGTTCGTTTCCGCCAAGGTGCTCGAGCGGGAGAAGGACCACATCGAGGGGTTCTCCCCCGAGGTCGCTTGGGTCACACGGGCGGGGAACTCTGACCTCGAAGAACCGATTGCTATTCGGCCGACTTCTGAGACTGCCATGTATCCCTGTACGTTCCCATTCCCATCCCCATTCCCCTCCACCCTCTGATGTGTGTGTATGTGTGATAGACTACGCGAAATGGATCAAAAGCTACCGCGACCTCCCGCTCAAACTGAATCAATGGAACAGCGTCGTCCGCTGGGAATTCAAAAACCCCCAACCCTTCCTGCGCACGAGGGAGTTCCTCTGGCAAGAGGGACACACCGCGCATCTCACGCAAAAGGAGGCTGACGTCGAGGTGCGCCAGATCCTCGACCTCTACCGGCGGGTATACGAGGACCTCCTCGCCGTGCCCGTCATCCCCGGTATCAAATCCGAAAAAGAAAAGTTTGCGGGGGGATTGTATACGACCACCGTCGAGGGGTTTATCCCTACGTCTGGGAGGGGGATCCAGGCTGCGACGTCGCATTGTTTGGGGCAGAATTTTTCGAGGCCGGAGATGTTTAATATCACGGTGGAGGATCCGAGTGATGCGAGTAAGAAGCTTTATGTGTGGCAGAATTCGTGGGGCCTGTCGACGAGGACGATTGGGGTGATGGTTATGGTGCATGGGGATAATCAGGGGTTGGTGCTTCCGCCGAGGGTGGCGAGTGTGCAGGTGGTGGTTGTGCCGTGTGGGATTACGGCGAAGACGACGGATGAGGTGAGGGCGAAGATTAATGGGCGTGTGATGAGCTCGCGAGGACGCTCAAGAAGGCGGGAATCAGGGCGAAGGCGGATTTGAGAGAGGGGTATACGCCTGGGTACAAGTTTAATGATTGGGAACAGAAGGTCGGTCTCTTGGTATCTGTTAGGCATTTGGTTAACTAGTGCTCGATATAGGGTGTACCACTCCGGCTTGAGATTGGCCCCAATGATATTGCCAAGGAGCAGACGCTCACTGTTCGTCGGGACACCGGCGTGAAGAACCCGGTCCCTTTAGCTGACATCGGAAAGACGGTGTCGGGGCTGCTGGAGACAATCCAGAGCGACATGTTCAACCGCGCCAAGGAGACATACTACGACCGTCTCAAGGAGGTTACCAAATGGGAAGACGTTCGTCCCTACTCTCGACAACAAGTGTGTCGTCGTCCTCCCGTGGTGTGAAGACGAGGCGTGTGAAGACGATATCAAGGAGCGGAGCGGACGGGCGTATGTCCATTCATCCTCTGTTACTTGTTTTTTCTGACTTTTGTTCTGTAGTTCTGAGCCCCAAGATGAACGGGCGCCATCTGCGGGAGCCAAGTCGCTCGCTATTCCGTTTGATCAGTCGCGCTGGACCCCGATTGAACCTGGGAAGACAAAGTGTCCTGCATGTGGGAAGGATGCGAAGCGCTGGACGATGTTTGGGAGGTCTTATTAGAGATGTGTTTTTCTTTTGTGGTCTGTCGCTTTCTAAACTAGTTGTCAAAGTAGTGGTAGTTGAATATGATGTAGATATTATTGCGGTGGCGTACTGTAAATTCCTAGCTACTTAGCAGCAGTAACGTGACACGTGTTCTGACGCGTCGGGAGTATTTGTCTATATTTGTGCAACATTTACTCCACGTGATGTTCGGTAGAAAGGCGGTCGGCGGGTGACAAGAACGACCCTCTGCTCCTCCTACCATCTTCAGTTCATTCACTTTGCTCCTCTTTTTTTCTCATTTTCTCTCTTGAGGAGATTCTTTGTGAAGGCCGAACTGTTCAAAAAAATAAATGTCTTCTCTAGTCCCCGTGCGTTTCCCTTTTTATTCGCTGTCCATACCGGTGAACTCATGATATTATTATTATTATTCATTTATTCAGAACCGCCGAGTGGGTCGAGCAACCCGCACGACAACTGCGAAAGACAGCGAAAACGCCAACGCGCGACCTTCCAGAATCTCTTCACGCGCGAAACCTCTCTCCAATAATCCTCTCCAACCCAATATTGCCACAACCGCAAAGGCGGCAAAGGCATCCACCACAGATCTCAAGGCAGATCAGCCAGTAGGCAAACGGAAACGTGAAGCTCTCGGCGAAGTCACCGCTCTCGTCAACCGAACCACCACCAACGGCGTCGCCATCAAGGGGGGGAAGGGCAAGGAGTCTTCCACCACCAAGAGGTTTGATGGCGTCGTTATCAACAAAGCAAAGTCCTCCACCACTGCATCAGTCATACGCCAGCCTCTGCGTACCGTAGCTGGCACCCGCCAGTCAGCCAAGGGCGTTGTGCCTTCCATCAAGGAGCGTAGTAATATCGTCCCCCTGCGAGATATCGCCGAGCAGCAGGAACAGCCCGCTGCCCACGACGAGAATGCTATGATCATCGATCCTCCCGTGCACAACCCTCTCCCAGCCATCGCCATTCGCAAGTCGCTCGTTTCTGAAGAGGAACTTCCTCCAGCAGCTGGCGGTTCTCGTCGATCCAGCTCTCGCCGCACTCTCTCCTCGCGCCCTTTCAATCGCGCTGAGGAAGCAGACGAGACTGGGCGCGTCTTCAAGAAACGGCGAACATCGTCAGAAGCCCCAGAGGAAGACCCTGAAGTCGAGCAGGCTCGGCTGCAGGCTGAAGAGGACGCTTTGGAGTTTCAAGCAGCTGCAGAACTCGGCGGACCCGAGGAGTTTCTCGAGGCGGATCCTGAAGGTGAACACTGGGACGACCTAGACGCCGATGACGCCGACGACCCATTAATGGTCAGCGAGTATGTGGTCGAAATCTTCAACTATTTGAGAGAAGTCGAAGTGAGCATCGATCTCTGACTGCCCATGCTCCCTGTCTTGACCTTCTTCGTCTAGCTCACCACTATGCCAAACCCAACTACATGCAGAACCAGAAGGAGCTGGCATGGTCGATGCGTGGCATCCTCGCCGACTGGCTCATCGAGCTCCACTACAAGATGCGCCTCCTCCCCGAGACTCTCTTCCTCTGTATGAACATCATCGATCGCTTCCTCTCTGCTCGTATCGTCTCCCTCGCAAAGCTTCAGCTCGTTGGTGTGACAAGCATGTTCATCGCGGCGAAAGTCGAGGAGATCATGGCTCCCTCCGCCCAACACTTTGTTGAAGAAGCCGATGGGGTATACACGGAGGCGGATATGTTCCAAGCAGAGCGATACGTGCTGAAGACACTTGACTGGAACTTGAGCTACCCCAATCCGCTCCACTATCTTAGGAGGATCAGCAAGGCGGACCAGTACAACATCCAGGCAAGAGTGATGGCCAAGTACCTGCTCGAGATCGCGTGTGTCGAGTGGAGACTGATTGCTGCGCCACCCTCGGTGACAGCTGCTGCTGCGATGTGGCTGGCGAGACTCATGCTTGGCAACGAGCAATGGGTACGTGTTTTGGTCTACTCGAGGTTTCCGTTAACTTATATCGTTCTATGTTTAGGATGCAAACCTGGCTCACTACTCGTCGTATGCCGAGAACTCATTGCTCCCGACCGCCAATCTGATGTTGAACTACCTTTTGAAGCCGATGAGGCACGAAACGTTCTACAGAAAGTATGCCAGCAAGAAGTATTTCAAGGTATACATTTCCTTCTTTCCTCCGCATTACCGACGTGCTTATGGATATGCGTAGGTCGCCACATTCGCTAAGGCTTGGACAAGGCATCAATGGGACGAGGGCACTCAAGTCAACTTGCAGAAGGAATTGCGCCGTCTCAAGGTCGAGGCCCGTGCTGCTCGGATCGAAGCTGAGCTCCGTGAGGAGGGCGACGCAGAGGGAGCGGAGGAAGAAATTAGAGAGACTGTCACAACAGCCCGGTCAAGGAGCCGGCGTTGACCCTTCCTTTCACGTTGGCTACCTCTCTAATTTATCTTTCTTAAGCTATCCCACCCATTCGCGGTTCCGCTCTTCGTCTTTCTGTCCTGCTACATATGTTTTATGCCTTATGGTTTCAC
>RZIO01000005.1:2101718-2169158 GCA_004338095.1 Gloeostereum incarnatum
AGATTTCAGCCTATAGCATTGTGGGAATACCGCCCCAAGGATCCACAAAGCTTCAGAAAATGGTTTTCCCAGTAGGGGATATAGGTTCTGATATCATAGTTCGAAGGGAAAAGTGAGAAAGGATAGTCTTCCGAGTTTTCTATGTAGTGTAGTAAAGAGAGCTGTGGCGCAGAGTGTCAGTGTTCTCGGGAGACATATGATTCTTCAGCTTTCCCCAGGAATGCTAACGACTCCGGAGAGGTGTTTTATAGCGCCGGTAGCGCATAGCGATGCATTAATATTGCGATTGTGGGTGAATTTGAGGATGATGATGAAGGACTCACGCTCGTGCCACATCCGCTTTCTAGTGAGGCGAGTAGTTGTGGATCTATTCTACAGCTGTTGGATCGTGATAACAAAAAATCTAAGCGGAATCTATATAGCACTATATAAAAATTAGGCCCCCAAGAACGCGCACAACACATCGTACACCATAAAGACAATTCCACTACTCGGCACCGTCCTAGCGACCGTCATACCACACCCAGCATAGAGACCTCTCAGCCCATGTGCAGTGTACATCCTCGTTGTCGTCTTCCAAAACGAATTGCTCATACCGTACCCACGCGGGTTCGATCGATGGGACCTCAGCTCCTCTTGGGTCTGCATCGCGTTCTTCACGGTATCAACGGGATACATAGCAATGGTACAGACTGCACCCGCCACTGCTCCAGATGCAGCGGACTCCCAAGCTAAGAGGGAATCTTCTGCTACGATCGTGTCTCGGCCTAGACGGTGTTTTTGCAGAGACGCAGCCGCCCATTCCTTCGTGGCAAACCAGGCCGCGGTCCCGCCTGTCTCGCGGAGAATTGTGCCAGTATGGCCGAGCCACAACCCACGGATACCATGCGTTTTCAGCGTGCTGCGTATGATGGCCATAGGTCCCGGTGGGGAGACCGGATGGGGATTAGCAATTTGCTGGGTAAGATAAGCTGTATTGGAAGGGATAGTGGACAGAGAGCGGGTATGTGTCGTCGTTACCGGTTTCAGTGCAGGGTTGTGGTGGTGATGAGGAGACGGAGTAGGGGGTGGTTTTATGTAGTCCGTGTTGAGCATCTGGACTTGCATCCTGCATTTCACTAGTTCTATTGGTGTGCTGGTAAGTCTATCGTCAGCTGTAGATCGGCAAAGGTGAAAGCAAAACGCACATAATAAAACTATGCGCAAATCCTGCACTGGCGGCTGCTAAGCATAGCTGAAGTAGTGAGAGTGGAGGCGATGGATCCGTAAGAGCATTGTAATTAGGGAACGCGTAGGCCCGTATGAGGTTCTGGAAAGCGCTGTATGAAAAGAAAACAGCCCCCGTGTCTATCATAGAGCCAACGAGTGGCAATGGTAATCCCTAGTCGTTACATTTTGAGAACACAAGCATGATTCAACCAACAAAAGGCTGACTCACGCGGTAAAGTCCCCGAACACCTTCATCTCTCCATGTCCTCACGAGACAATCCAAGGGCCCAAGAAATCGTTGTCGGGTGTCCGAGGGAGGTGTAAGCAACTGTGATTGCAGTCGTACTTTCGCCAGGTCAAATCTTTGAAGCAAGTGTTAACAGAGGGGCATGAAAAGTGCAATGCGTATTTACGGGTAGTCAAATAACTCCCCAATCATTCCTGCTATCTAGACAAAGTCATTAGAAATTTTTCGTGTTGCAGCGGATATCTTCCCTACTCACACTACCCCAAGCAACCTGCTTTGCCGCAGATTGGATGGGAATTATGGAGGACGTATAATTATCGTCATTTCGGTCGGAGCCACCGCCCAAGCTCATAGTCCCCCTCTCTAGAATGAATGTAATCCCAGTCTAGTGTCAAGTTGTGTAAAGCGTATTAAGAAAGGGTCATGGTACAGATGATGAAAGAAGCAGAACAAGGTCTGGAGTTGGACCAAAGTTGGACTGGAAATTTCTCTCTCGTCATTTTTAAGGTTAGGGTTACCCATATGTGGCGCGCCATATGCACACATTATCCCGCCTCAAAATGGCACGCTCTCACAAGTCAAGAATAGAAGATATCTACATAAATCTCTCGGATTATTCAATGTTACTGGTGTAAATTTCACTACGCTTGGGGGTTCACTTCATCTTGCGCTCCTTGCGCGGCCTGAAGGGATGTTGAGATGATAGGTGGGTCGGCTAAACGATTGAAACGCTCTCCTCGTCTAAGGCATCAACAAACAACATCAGAGACGAACAAGCTGACCAGAGAGATATAGACTCACTTCCACCTAGACATATACCCGTTCTTTCCTAGTACTGTTTTTGCCAGCTCAAATTCACTCTCGACTGTGAAGCTATATCTTGTGAAGGCCTCGTCGACAACCACCGCTTGCCCAAAGTCAATCCATTTGATCTTGCCTTGCTTTGTTACCATGACGTTCCTAGGATGACCAGAGCTTGAGTCGTAAATATCGCCGTTATAGACTGAACGCTTGTGGATCTTGGCCAAGGCCACTATAGCCTTCTGACCTAGCTCTTCAGTGTAATTTTTCAGAGTGAGAAGCTCGCCCTCGATGAAATCTAGAAGAATAGCTCGCTGGGGACCAGTAAAACGCCTTTCCTCGGGAACGGAACAGAAACGAGGGTAGACGATGGTGGCTCGCATAGTAGACCCACGGTAGCGGGGAACAGATTTGCATGATGCCTCTTTAAGGCGAACATAGGCCGCGCATTCGTTCTTGAATGCATCGCTCCTCCCGTTTATGACTCGGCGAGCTTTGGGAAACTACAAGAGGGAGACATGTAAGAATAGTGCCACTGGACCCGAGGTAGGGAAGAGACCCACCAGTTTCATGACTCGCGGAGAGTTTGGACTCCCTGGAATGCTGACACGAAGGACTATACCGGTTGTTTGCAACGACAGAATCTCTTCGACTTCGAAAGTAAAGCCTTTGAAAACAACCTGGAACCGACCCATCGGAATGCAGGGTATCGAGGAATCGTCGCTAATATAAATCGACATAGGAAATGATGAGGACACTTGTCTAGTAAGCCGGAGTGGTATGAAGAAAGGCAGGGATGATTTCGAGAGTCGATGTTCAGTCTGAGGCCTTGAGGCTCTGAGGTCTGAGTTTCTCAGCTCAAGTTCACGATCACGAGACCTACTTGAAAGGGGCACGTGTAACGCTAACGCCACAGTCAGTTTCGCAGCCACACTACGAACTCGCGTGATGGTATTCACCGTATCAGGTAGTATCATTTAGTGTAATTATACGGCCAAAACAGGTACCCAGGCTACTAGGAGCTGATCGGGTGAGACATTTGTTCGGTGGCGAAGGGTAGTACAATGGTAGAAATACCCAAGCGTTCAACTGGTTCTCCTCGCCTTTTGGATAGTCGTGGTTGAATAAACTTTTCTGTAAAAAAAGGAAAGAGAAACTCACTTCCATTTGGCCATGTATCCGTTCTTTCCTAGCACCGCTTTAGCTATCCTAAGTTCGTGTTCAACATTGAAATCATATCCTGTGAACTTGTCGTCGACGACACACGCATACTCGAAGTCGATCCATTTGATCTTCCCTTCTTTCGTGACCATGACGTTTTTGATAAGCCCCGACGATGTGTCGTGAATATCACTATTGTAGACAGATGCTCGGTGGATCTTTTTCAAGGCTGAAATAGCCTTTTGCCCGAGTTTTTCTGTGTAATTATCGAGTGTGAGAAGCTCGCCCTCAATGAAGTCAAGAAGAATTGCGCGCTGCGGGCCAACTAGACGTTTTTCCTCGGGAATGGAACAGTAACGAGGATAGATGATGGTGGCCTCACGAGTAGACCCAAAATAGCGAGGAACGGAACGGCACGATGCATCCTTTAGCCTCTCGTAGGCTGCGCGTTCATTGGTAAACGCGCATTTGCATTGGCGAACCACAGGGTGCGCTTTCGGAAACTATACAGAAAATATCAGCTGTTGCATATAACTTGAAGAGGGGAAAATAAGGCTCACCAGCTTGATAATCCGAGGGTGACCATCTTTGGATTCACGTCGAGTTACGCGGAGGACTACAGCTACCACCCGTACAGACAAAACCTCGTCGACATCAAAAGTCTGGCCTTGGAAAAGAACTTGGAATCTGCCCATCGGGATATTGGGGGGTGCGAATGGGTCCTCATTGTGTCCGATGTCTTGAATCTTAGTCGAGGGCATGGCTGATGCTGGCTAGTACTAGTGTAAGTTTGGTGTACGGTTAACCTTACATAAGCAGACTGCCTCTTTTCTGCATGCGCCACGACACTCAGAGTCAAAACTGTTATGCGCGTCGCTGCAATTCACTTACCTACAACTGATCATTTAATTGTTTGGTAATTCAATTTTCAACTAGCACTCGGTCTTTGACCAGAGCATAGAGGATGTTATTGCCTATCCTATCAATTATGAATGCTCAGCGTCACCTCGACATTTCCGTCTTCTCGACTGTGCCGCATTTCTTGACGAGAACCGGCTCCGCATTATCGAATTTAGTGTCTTCTCGCCAAAGGATGTCTCCTATGCTGCCATCTCTTATCCTTGGCGCGACTTACAATTGCCCAATGGTGCGATTCCTTTAGAGGGTAGTTTCGGCGTTGTAGGTGCTGAGCATGCAGATGCGATCA
Organism: Gloeostereum incarnatum; assembly: GCA_004338095.1. Lineage (NCBI taxonomy): Eukaryota > Fungi > Basidiomycota > Agaricomycetes > Agaricales > Cyphellaceae > Gloeostereum > Gloeostereum incarnatum. The sequence continues at coordinate 2,106,344 of RZIO01000005.1, forward strand.
GTATCGACGTACTAAGGACAGCCTGCACAGCAGCACGCTACTTTGGGGTAACGAGGCTATGGTTGGACAGGTTGTGCATTCTTCAGAGGAAAGACGAGGACAAGCACTGGCAGATACAGCACATGTTCAAAATATTCCAACACAGCGCCCCTTGCCTGGTTCTTCCAGGTGGTCTGGTACGGCTTGCGAGCCTTGATGAACCAACGACATGGATTGATAGAGCGTGGACGCTGCAAGAGGCCTCTGCGAATCTCAATAGAGGTTCCGTCAAATGTGTCTTTTCATTCCCTCATGCGAGCTTTCCGGAGTTTGCACAGGGATTCAGCCGATTAGGCTATGATCCCGAAGTCATCAGACGCCTTCGCGACTCCGAAAATTTTGTCCAGTACACCATCGAACCACGCCACTCTGCGGCTTGCGACCTTCTCGAACTCGCGAGTAAGATGCATCTAGAGTTCCATGATCCAGCCATGTTCTCACAGGGACACATTGCCTTCCCCATCCGCATGATCTCTTATCCTGCGCTGAATATGCCCAGTTTTGGTATCCTGAAAAACTACGCACTCAATTATCAGTTTCTCTGGATGTCCGCCTTTGTGCGCTCTTCATCGCGACCCGTTGACATGATCTTTAGCCTCATGGGCCTGATGGCAGTTGAACTCCCGGTGTCGCAATTCGGACCGGATGATCGCGCAAAGGCGACAATCGCGTTGATACAAGAACTAACGAATCGACGCGGGAATAGTGCAGAATGGCTTTTCATCGCGCCAGAGATGCCACCATCAGAGGAACTTTCAGTCCTTCCAGCATTCCCGAAGACATGTGTGAGTGGGCGTGCAGAGATAGAGATGCCGGGCGGTGGATCAATGCCTGCGTTTGAGGCTATTGGACTGCCAGAACCGTGGAATACGGCCAACGCACCAATGGGTACCATGGACGATGATGGGTATTTCACGTTCCGAGCTAAGGGAGTGTTAGTTTCTTCCAGCGATCCACAAGAAGGTCGTAGTGAAGCTACTGGCACAGCGAGACCTGCTGGCGTTGAAACATGGGCAGTTATTGTCGGGAAGCGCAGGGAATTTAACCGTAACCCGGCAACAGGACAGATCGAGCCATACGATCCTGATAATCCTTGGCCGGACATCGTTGAACTGACGTTAATGTTCATCGAAAGACATTATCGTCGATACAGTATAAAGAAGCAATCTGAGGGAGGCTTCCCGCACGAACAAGCTGATAGGGTTATTGGCGAAGATGTGAACACTGACGTAGATGTGCCTACACAGAATCAATGGTTCCACCGCATAGGCATGGAGCGCCGGATAGATGAGAAGAAAACATTGTACTGGGCCTGGGTTGAGAGAGAATTTTGCGTCGGCGGCCCAGGGAAAGGTGCGAGGGTGCGCTTTGGCGTTTCAAAAGATGGGCCCGTGTATGTTTGAGCGACGGTGACGTATGCATACACTGACAGTAACGGGATGGCGAGTCTAAGGGGGGATGGATTGTACATCAACAAAAATGGACGTCCAGGCCAATGCTCCTACCACCACCATATGTACTTACAAGACAAGAGAGCCACTGTAGCGTACCTCTGATCAAGCACCGGGAGGCCGCCACAGTCACTGAGACAGGCTACGTTATGCGTTGGATGAGGTCAGGCATCAGTTTTCAAATTTCCACGCTACCAACTCGAGTGACCTATGAAATAGTGTAATTATACAAATGTTGTGGCATCCCCGCACTACAAATATAGCAGTTGGGTCAGAACAGCCTATGCCTAAGAGTTGATTGGGCGAGACGTTTGTTCGGGGGTCGTGCTTGCGGAGGGCGACTCAACGGTCTTGATTCTTAAGTCTAAAGCGGTCGACTGGTTCTCCCCGCCTGTTGGATAGTCGTGGTTGAATAACCTTTTTGTAAAAAAGGAGCGGGCTCACTTCCACTTGGCCATGTGCCCGTCCTTTCAATTTTGCTAGGCTAAGTTCACGTTCAACATTGAAGTCATATCCTGTGAATGTTTCGTCGATAACGGACGCATGCTCGAAATCAATCCGCTTGATATTTCCGTCTGTGGTGACCATCACGTTCTTGATTAGGACGTGTCGTGAATGTCGCCGTTAAAGACATAAAGTTTGTGGATCTTCTTCAAGGCTGCAATAGCCTTCTTCCCAAGCCTTTCGGTGTAATTCTCGAGAGTGAGAAGGTCACCCTCAACGAAATCGAGAAGAATTGCGCGCTGCCGGCCGACCAAACGCGTTCCCTCAGGGATGGTACAATAACGAGGATAGACGACGGTGGCCTGAAGAGTAGACCCAAAGTAGCGGGGAACAGAACGGCACGAGGCATCTTTCAGCCCTTGTAAATCTAAAAGCTTATAAAGCTACTAAGGATTCAATTTTGCATAAAGCTTGGATTAATTTAAACCGTAAGTGGAATTAATTTACCATTTAAGGGATGAAGATATAGTCCTTCAGTTTTAAAAACATGAAAGCACCCAGAAGTTTATATTCTAATTATACCTGCTTTTGGAATAGTTAGTCATATTGTTGCTACATTCTCTGGTAAAACTATCTTTGGTTATATCGGGATGGTTATTTAAAAGGCAAGGCTTTCCTAAAAAAAACTTTACTATATGCTGAAACATTATTATACCTAAATTGGATGGACAATTTTAATTACTATTAATTTTTAGTAAAAATATTAAAATTATGATAACAAATCAAATAAATAATCAGCAAGCAAAATTAGTTAGTTTCAGAGACTTAACGTAAAGATTTCTTTATTATGTTTTAAGAAATAAGATAAAGTCCGGCACTCGTAGGCTGCACGTTCGTTGAGGAATGCGCATTGACGGACGACAGGGTGTGCTTTGGGAAACTAAAACAAAGTATATAACTGTACAAAGGTGAGATTAGAGAGAGAGAGCAGGGCTTACCAGTTTAATAATTCGAGGGTGGGCATCTTTGTACCCATGATGAGTTACACGGAGAACTACAGCTGTCACCTTACACGACAGAACCTCGTCGACATCGTAAATCTGGCCTTTGAAAACGACTTGGAATCTGCCCATCGGGATATTGGGCGGTGCGAATGGATCGTCATTGGGTCCGATATCTTGAATCTCAGTCGAGGGCATGGTTGATGCTGGCCTGGGAGGTGCAAAGAGTAGTCATAGCTTTCCAGTTCAGAATCACACTTGTTTTCAAATTCAAGTACGGGCGTGGATTTGTCTTCACTTGTTTAACCACCACTACGATCTCAGATCTGACCACTGCCACTAGTAAAATACAAAGAGAAAGGTGGTCATTGACCACAGATGACCGCATCCTTTGTTCTGAGCATACTATAAAACGTATGTGAACGTTTCCCTGTCTTACTACACCCGCTACTACAACATGGCCATTACCTTGCAACAATTCCTAACCGAACGCTCGCCGCTTCTACACGTCGAACTACACAAGGCTCTGCGAGTCCACGAAACCTCTGCTACCGACGAAACGTCTCCCGCCTCGAGAACCTGCTACGGAGCGCACGACTTTAACGACATCAAATTTATCTCAGAGGCTGACTCTCTAACCCTCGATTCTGTTCGCGGATTGAATGACGGAAAAATCGGAGATGAACTCGATAGGAAACGCGACGACTTCGTTAACGTCAGAGACGTCTCCCCCGTTCGTGGTCTTCTGAACGCACAGCATTTCCGTGCGGATGCTGTCGTTCGACACCTTATCCCCCACATGCGCAGGGTCCTCAAAAAGGACACGCCCTCGATTACAGTCTTGGACGGCAAGATTTGGCCAGGAGATCTGCCCCAGGGCAAACCCGACGTTTCCTTCGTTCACTGTCCCAACTATGGACGCGCCAACGGAGAAGATCCATTCAAGAACATCCACATGCTGTTTCCTTTGAAGTTGCAGCTGTCGACAGCCTTTCAGTCGATATGGAGGCTTTCACCTGCTGCGGATAGTCAGCATGCTTATAGACAGGTCCTTTCAGAGATCCTCTACTACATGGATTCTTCGGAGACGCGGTTTGGTGGTGTACTCACCGAGAAGGAGCTCGTGATCGTGGAGCGGACAGAGCATGGTCCCTACAATGATATCGTCGTCTATCCGCCGATTCCTTGGAACACCCGAGGATCTGGACTGGTTACGGTGCCTCTAGCTCTGTGGTGCATGGCTCGTAGGTCAGACTTTCATATGGCTGCGAAGCCCAGGCCGCACATGGACGATATGGAGTATGAATCCAAACCTGACGACTCTGTGAGCGACTCGGAGTACAACACAGATGCAGATGATGAGCTGAGCAGTGGAGAGGATACGGGTCTTGAAGAGGATATGAGTACGACTCTGAACACTACGTAACAACAATGCTATAGTATTATAATGTGTTCTCATCGATCCCGAACTAGAGTTTGCTAAAAGACGAGAGCGCTATCATTGTGGCGTTAAGTTTTTCCCCTGCACAGCAATTGCGTACGTAAGGACCCCCACTCGCCGTCGCGTCGATTCTGCAGTGTGCACTAAAAATGCCTCCTAACCCTGATTCTCATCTTCCCGAGTGGGTAACGAATCTATCTTCGTCTACCGACCAAGTATTTGCCGCTATAAGGTCCGATCTGAATGAAAAACACGCCCAAGTGAAGGCCGCAAAGCTAATCTTGCAGTTTCTGTGGAAAAGCCAAACAGGAAAAGAAACCTCTTCAAGCATGTTCTCAGTGTCGGTCAGTAGCCATATCTATCAACACACCCTGTGGTATTGCAATTTAGACCGGGGCCGCTGCATATATAGTGCAGCGCGTTATTGTGATAAGAACTGTCAGTTGGCTCATTACGAGATCTCGCACAAAGGAGATTGCGCATCTTTCAAAGATCCACCTCTGTGTCGCGCGTTTAATACGACTGTCAACCAGGCGGGGTCGAATTATTTTGAGACTCCGGTCTTTGCGAGTGCTCATAAAGATGGGATGGGATGCTGGATGTCGACTGATTGACTGCCGGTGCGTAGAGTTTGCCCTCTTTTGTAGTCTTCAGGATTTTTAACCTCCCTCTCTTGCGTAGTTTGTCCAGCGTTTTAGGAGACAGACTTCTCTACGACGACGAACCGTTTTCTATGGAAGAGATGATGTCGACTCTCCCAGGACACCTGGGTAAGTGTGAAGAGGTCTCTTTTTCTTCTCCTAGGACTTACAGCTTGTTATTTTCCCTTCAGCTCTAAGCACTTATCGATAGCACCTCTCTGGGTTAAGGTATCGCATTATAATGGTAAAGAGGTACCAGGCTCAATTCTCCCGTCCTTCTCACTCTACATAGGTCAAGCGGGAAAAGATCCCCCAGGTGCTAGACGAGAAGTTCTGCATCGTTCGCCTGAATCCAGGAGAACATGCCATCATCCAAATACAGTACCGTTGCGGCGGGCCGAGGATTGAGAAGGATTTTGAGGCGCTCGAGCAGCTTCATCACCTCATCGTCCCGTGCCTCCCATACGACCCCGTCGCGCTCTCCCGTCCCCTCGCATCGTTGATCGGAGAGGGTGTGAAAAAAGGAGTAGCGATCCAGCTGGTAGCCTTCCTCGACAAGAAGCAGTTGGATTATTGGTTCCACGACTTCAAGACCAAGGGCGAGAGGGAGCACATCCGGACACATTATGGCGAGGCAAGGGCGAAGATGACTGAAGCAGGAAACACAGCGCTGATGGAGCATATGTCGATGATGATGCAGATGGTTATAGGTGGGAGGTCTTTCCCGCCGTAGTGTGTATTCTTGTGGGTGCTTTTTTAAATGTTCAGATGATGGCGTGCTTATCGGCGTGTCTTGTAGGATCTTGTGTATTTCTAATGTTTCGAATGTACCTGCGCAGTGTATGTGGGTGCCTGAACCCCGTGAACAGGCCAGTTCCCGAACGAGGGAAAGGCCTCGTCAATCTAGAGCTGTCCGTTCTCAGGCATGCCTGGGGCTTTCTTCTCTGGTTCGGATTACGTGCTCTACTATCTGCAAGGTCTAGTATATCCACGATGGATCTGTGGAGACTACAGTGTACGCCGTTCTTGGCTAAGTGGACCCACAGTTGTCTAAATTGCTCAAGGGGTCTTTATGACGCGCATCAGCGCCTGCTCAATAGTTGTCGCAGAACGGGGATGCGCTAGCGCCACTACCTCTTAGATCATGAGCTGGAGGGTCCAATGCGCGCCCACTCGGGATGCTGTGTTGTTGACCTGGAAATATTCATGGCGACGATGATATCGTTACGATGTATATTTGGATTAACGTTACAACTTTCCGAATACATCGAGCTCTTACAGCTTTGTCGGCGCCCTGCTCGGAGATTTCTCTCAGCTGAAAGGCCATCTGACACATAAATTTATCTTCGGCCACCTTCCTTTTTCGTCCAGGGAGGCGGAAAGATAAAGGGGATGATCGGAAAAGGAATCATGACGTCGACGAAGCGCTCGGCATTCCGGAAGATCAGCACGCTTTGTCCGAGATCTGGCACGTGAGTTTTTGGTATAAAAGCCGGCCCTCTTCTCTCTTTTCAATTCAAACTCCCAACTCCAACTGCCATCCACCTCCATAAGCCTTATCTGAAATCAGCCATGCCTCAAGGAACAATGAAAGCTCTTTGGTACAACAAGGTATGTTTTCGCAACTCATATGCCCATAACTATGCTCATCTTTTCTTCCAGCCAAGAGACTTTGAAATCAAACAAGTTCCCATTCCACAAATCTCCGACAACGAGATTCTACTCAAAGGTAATGTCCTGCTCAAGATTTCTTTCGTTATCGCCCTCACTAACGACGGACGGAATGTCAGTTACCTGTTGTGGTATGTGTCTCCTGTTATGACATCATCACTGCATTCTTATGAATTTTCTGTAGGCGTTTGCGGAACTGACGGACATATTCACGATGGTACGCTTCTAGCTGGTTTCTATCCATTTCGTTGGGATCTAATCCGTCCATAGGTGAATTCATCTCCACATTTCCCGTACGTCCTTGCGGTCAAAGCAATAACGACCGCGTGTAACTGACGGACACGCTGAATGCCAGCTTATTCCCGGTCACGAAGCGATTGGAATCATCGTCGAGATCGGAAGCAAAGTGAAAGGCTTTGAGATTGGTGACCGTTGCGTTGCTGACGTTGGCATCTCCGTGAGTACTGCCACTTTTAGCGCCATCATCCACTCATGATGTACGACGGTGCTTAGTGCGACTCTTGTTTCTTCTGCCGACGTGGCGAGCCCCTTCTCTGTGAAGACTTCCACGCCTGTGGCGTCACGCAAGATGGCGGATTTGCTGAGTACATCAAGTAGTAAGTGCGATTTCATTCTTCGTTTCCGCTCATCTCTCAATACATCTTTACAAAGTCAAGCAAAGAAGGTCTACAAGGTCAAGAACATGACCGACGAAGATGCAACCCTTCTCGAACCGGCCGCCTGCGCCATCCATGGTCTTGACAAGCTTAATCCTCCAGTCGGAATAGAAGTTCTCCTTCTCGGCGCTGGACCAACAGGCTTGATCCTTGCGCAGCTACTGAAGCTGAACGGCGCTTCTCGAGTCGTTATTGCCGCAAACAAGGGTCTCAAGATGGACATCGCTAAGCAACTCGACGCTGGCGACGAGTACGTAGAGCTCGATAGGCAACATCCTGAGGCTCAATGGCAGAAGCTGAAGGACGACAACCCGTATGGGTTTGACGTCGTTGTGGAGGCTACGGGCGTCGAGAAGTTAGTAGATGAGAGTATTAACTATGTGAGGAGAGGCGGAACGTTGATGGTCTATGGTGTATATGAGAACAAAGCTCGGGTTCATTGGCCACCTGCGAAGGTTTGTTGCTCTATCCATCACCCTCCTGCTCCGTGTTGATCATTCGTTCTTTTGCAGATCTTTGGTGATGAGATCAGAGTGAGTTTTGGTTTGTATATTGACACATGCCCTGTAGTGATGTATCCTCCTTCAACAGATCATTGGATCCTTCTCGCAAACCTTCTGCTTCCCCCGTGCCGTCGCCTACCTCGACAGTGGTAAGATCAGGACCAAAGGCATGGTCACTGACGTCTTCAAGCTCGATGACTACCAGGCAGCCCTGGACAAGATGAACAGCAGGGGCGCATTGAAGATCGCTATCAAGCCGTGAAAAGGCTCTGAATATATGTATTCCCGTATGTATGTATAGTGGACGCATCAGTATACCATCAAGTGTTGTACCTTCTCGTTTATCACATCCAACCCAGTTGTAGTTATATTATATCTTGCACGCATGCACTTGACTACACATTGAAGTCATTCCCAATTGCCACAGTGAACATTTGTTGAAAAGGACGGTGGGGTGTCGTCGATAAGCAAGAACTATTTTTGCCATTGCATGATAACGAGGCCTTCACGGAGACGAGTACAGAAGGTAATAGCACATACATCCATTTTTCAACTGGTACCGAACTCGTTTTCCTGAAACTTCGCTTCTTTGACGATATCGGCAGCCCATTCCCCGATGGCGTACGCGATAGACTAGAAGGGACAAAGTAGCAGCTTAGATCAAGGTCAACAGCGAGACCATGGAAAGCACATACTTCTGTGTGAATACCTGGCAGAAGCGGGATGATGGAACAATCAGCAACACGGACATTCCTACATCGGTGGGGTGTTAGCGCTGCAAAAAGACAAGGAATATGAGCACTGGACGAACTTTGTGCCGTACTGGGGTAGAGGGGGGGAGGATCCACTGGTTAGTCGAGGAAGGAAGGAAGAGTGATGAGAAACTTACGACGATAAAACTCTCTGGGTCGACCACGCCTTGCTCTGATTGCGGTACTATTAAAGAAGGCATGTTAAACAAATGACTATTCAAAAGGAAAGAGCAACTCACGGGCAGCGGACGTGCCAACAAAGTGCGACAATCGTCCTGAAGTTGGGAAGAAGCCACTCCTGGATGTCTTCAGCCGTCGAGTAGTTGGCGCCTGGGACTAATTCGACTATGTACGTCTCGGGTCAGAGCAACGCCTACATACTTCAACGAGCGGATTGGGGATGAAGTACATTCGATGATGCTCGCCAGAGGCTCCGCAGCTGTTATGTTTCGAGTATACGCAACGGCACGGGAGAGGTACCAGAGATCGTGGGCGGATGTGAAGCTGAGCATATTCCAGGGTGTTAGGACCTCCCGGAAAGTCACAAAGAGAATGAACTGACTACTTGGGATCGATAGTTACAGGCATTGTTGGGTCCGACGAGTTGGCATGCTATAGATGGCAATCAATTGTGGAACGCTTGAAGCAGGCCAAGGGGGACGTACAACGTAGCCACGAGAGAACGTATGGAGATCAGTGGTGTAAAACTCAAGTATGAAGCTACCATCAGGCCCATCACGCAAACGCTTCCCCGGGGGTCAGAAAGCGAAGAGAACGCAAAAGTAAGTTACTGACCCAGTTCATTTCGGTTTGAGCGATACCGTCTGCGATGAGCTGCTTCATGATGTCAAACTGCGCTTGGGAGATATCATCGGGCTGTAACAAGGAGAAATGTCGGTAGTGTCACAGAAACATAAATAGTCGCATTGGCTCACCTTAGTTCGCAACATGTCAGCCGATAGAACAAGATCTTCTTCGCTGAGTACGGTTTGAGCAGACCACAAGGAGATGGCAGGAGACTGGCTCTCTTCTCCCATTGTCACACTTCCGTTCTTGAGCTGATAGCGGATCTCGATGCCCAGTTCTGTCGCGGGATATTAATAGCAGCGAAGAGAGAGAGAGAGCATCTTGATAATGTAGACATACGGTTCTGAAGATTGTTGCCGACCCCAGGACTGACCACCTTGACGGAAATATTCAGACTATAGGCGGCTTTACACTGAGCTGTTTTGAGAAAGGAGAAGAATGCAGACCCACGCAGAGAGAATTTCAGGATCGCCAACACCACTAAGTTCAAGAACCTTGGGCGTGTGGAGACTCCCTGCACTCAAGATGACATTGGAGGCATTCTGGGGAACCAGTCGCGTCAGAGACCGACCAAAATAAGAGGGAGGCAGCGCTTACCACAGTGACTGAGGTGCCATCGCTTGTAAGATATTCGACGCCAGTTGCGACTGCCAAGCCATCTTCATCGCTGCCCCAAAGAATTCTTGAGACCCAACTATCGATGAGAACATGGAGATTTGACCGATGCTGGTTAGGCCAGTCTGCATGGTACGTAGGTGAGTAGACATTCATTTGATGGAGCTAGAAGATTTCGGTACAGTAGGAGTTCGTGGCATATGACCGGTTGTAGGTGCCGGGATAGCTAGACTAAGCAAAAATCCATTAAACATTTCAGCATGAGGTGGAGAAAGACCTACGATCGCCTCAGGTGCAAGTCCGAGGGGAGTCCCGTCGTTGTTATCTGTATCCACGACTTCTCCCATGTTCAGAACTGTCGGATATGCATACTCGTCGAAAAAGCTGCGAAGTATAAGTATGCTGATTTCCACGATCTCGTTACGCGTAATATACCTTGAAACTTTATGTCCATACGTGACATGGATAGGACCATCAACCCCATGAAAAGTAGCGTCTCCTTCTTCGGTAATATCATCTGGATTGGCAGTGAAACGTTCACTCTTCTTGAAGTAGTGAAGCAGGTTTTCCCAGGTCCTACAAATTTCCATGAATGACGGACTTAATGTGGGGTTCCTCTCTTACCATCCCTTCGCGCCCAGTTTCTCCAACGCCGCAAATTCCCTAGCGTCAGGACGAATGTAAACGACTCCGTTGATGGCACTGCTGCCACCTAGAACTTTGCCTTGCGGACGGTCAGCTGATGAAAAGCACTCTACGAAATCGATGAAGAATCACCCTGCCGGTGCACATAAACTCTTCCGTTGGCAGCAGTCTGAGGCATAGTCGGAATGGCCCTGTGGGTGGTCAAGAGGGCTTCAACCATGCCAGGCTACAACGTCATGACGAAAACGAACCAATCGAGCTCGGTATCGAAGACGAGCAAGCGGTTCCGGATGTCGGTGATATTGGAACTGAAACACCCAACATCGCAGTCAATACATCGGTGTAGCGGATCTTTCTGGTTAACCTCACTTTCCAAGGCCTCTGCGCGGCGTTGGATGGAAGTCAGACAGGTTGGTGCAATAAATTGGATTAGACGTACGTGCCACCAGCCTCTAGAACATGCACGGATATCTCGGGGTCTTCAGTCAGTCGCGTAGCCAGTGTCAATCCTACAGTCCCTCCACCAACTAGGAGAATTGCGTTTATCAGAATGGCTTAGCATCTCGCAGATGTATATGGGGAGCGCACACACCAATGACATAGTCGTAGGTCTCTTGGGAAAAAGAGAGAGCAATCGAAGAAAGCAAAACGATACTTGCACCAAGGGATTTCATCACAGCGAAGCTAGCTTGAACGCGTAAACAGATAGAATCTCGCGTGTTTATAAGAGAATACAGAAATCTCCATAGAATTCCAAAGGCCGGCGTGATGCTACATGAGCTACGTCTTCTCAAGTCTTATGGTTCGCGTCCATACGGCAGATGTATTGTAAGATGCGGGATGTTGACCGGATATCCGACGCCGAAGACGGCACCGGCCGATTTGAACCGATTCCCTGTCTCCGCCAGCTCAGAGCTACATGTTGACGCTTCAGTTGCAGGGAACAGTCCGCTTGCTAGATTCCTGGACACATTTTCAGACGCGTGTTGGATCCAGTTCCTGGAATTATTCTTCCGAATCGCTCCACCACTTTTCAACTTCAACGTTCGGCTCACCGCAACTTTCGTTCTACGGTCAACTTCCATCTTAAGACCTAGAGCTGCGTATCGTTCACATCCCTGGGCTTCTAATCTACGACTTTTACTAAATGTCCGTGCCTCTGACTGGCCATCCACTTACACAACGCCCTTGATGATATCTGCAGCCCACTCCCCGAGTGCGTACACGATGGACTGCCATGCCGTTAATTGAGACGGAATGAAAGCACGGCCTAAAGAACCTCACCTCGGTATGGATACCTGGAAGGATAGGAATGACGGATGCGTCGATAACGCGGACATTCCTAAGAAGAAACAGTCAGGCTCCTGACAGTGGAGAACGAGAAGACATACTTGGTGCCGTACTGGGAATTTTTGCAGAAGATCAGTGAGAAGAGCATGTTTCTCTTTTCCGACCAATACTCACGACGATGAAGCTCTCTGGATCGACGACTCCGTTCTCAGTTTGAGGCACTTGCAAGTGAGAATAATGATGAAGCTGAGGATATTACATGGGAAGCTTTGTGAAGACTTACGAGCAGCAGCAGTTCCGACAAAGTGCGACATGGTCCTGAAGTTGGGAAGGAGCCAGTCCTGGAGATCCTGGCTCGAGGTGTAGTTCGCACCGGGGGTTATCTCAGCTGGAGGACAAGTCATGAGAGCGTCCGATAGCAATCGCGGTGAAGAGACCCTTACATTCGATTATGCTTGCAAGGGGCTCAGTGGCAGTGATGTTACGAGCGTAAGCTACGGCACGAGAGAGATACCAAAGATCGTGGGCGGAGGTGAGGCTGCAACAAGCATGTCAGTTCACGACAATACTGCGTTCCCAAGTGGATCGCGGACTAATTGGGATTCAAAGTGACCGGGACGGTCGCATCTGTCGAATTGGCGTGCTATAAAAAGGTGAGTAGTGGTTTCTCAACATCCCCAATCATTTATACTAACCACGTAGCCACGGGAGAATGTGTGAAGATCAGTTGTGTAGAACTGAAGGGTGACAGAACCGTCGGTTCCGTTTTGCAAGCTCTGGGAGAGAAGCCATGGTCAGTGTAAACCGAAAGGAAGACAGCGACGTTTACCCAGTTTATCTCGGTTTGGGCGAGACCATCGGTGATGAACCCTTTCAGTGCGTCGAATTGGGCTTGCGATATACCATCGTTCTGGTGCTCTTTGAGTTCTCGCGTAGTTCTGAACTGACAGTGAAGACCTACCTTGGTCTCGAGGATCTGAGCAGAGATCGCCAAATCTTCCTCACTAAGGACAGTCTGTGCGGACAGCAAAGCAATCAGAGGGGCCTGCGTCTCAGTGCCCGTGGTGACACTCCCATTCTTCAATTTGTAGACCACGTTGACACCGAGGTCTATAGAACTTTGGATTAAAGATCACAAGAATACGATGCTCTGGTAACGACGCACGATTCTGTAGGTTAGAACCGACGCCAGTGTTGTTCACTTTCACGTCGATACCGAGGCTAGACATAAAGTAAGATACACGAGCAAGCTTTAGGCGAGAACGACTGACGCAGAGAGAACAGCAGGGTCGCCGACACCACTCAGCTCCAAGACCTTGGGACTGTGTAGCGTTCCAGCACTGACGATTACATTTGAGCCATTCTATAGGATTGTTGTCATTGAGCTGTTGCCCGAACTCAAGAAATCCAACGTACCACGCTAGCCGTTCCGTCGGCAGTGATGTATTCGACACCTGTGGCAACAGTCAAACCATCCTCATCGGTACCCCAAACGATTTTGGAAACAAGACTGTCAGTGAGTACTTTCAGATTGGAGCGTTCCTGGACAGGCCAGTCTTTGAAAGCAATGACCAGTTAGGATATGTAATGGACCACCCTTGAAGATCCAGGGAAACTTAACAGTAAGCGTTGGCAGAGTAGGAGCGGTTGTATGTGCCGGGATATACAGACTAAAGTTCCAGATGAGATCTCTAGACGATACGCAGAACCTATCGACTCACGATTTGTTGCTCGCTGTAACCGAGGGAAGTGCCATCGCTGTTGTCTCCGTCACCAAGGGCCTCTGGATCACTGCTCAAGTTGGCAGCGGCAGGGTAAGCGTACTCCTCAAAGAAACTGCCAGATCCTCAGCTAACGCGATTCGGAAGAATGGTTATGTTGGTGCACTAACGTCGAGATGTTCTCAGCGTAGGAGACATGAATTGGACCTTGTGTTCCGTGATACCTTTCGTCCACAGTAGCATTACCAGGAGTGAATACTTCGCTTTTCTTGAAGTAGGGCAACCATTTTTCCCAAGACCTGATCAGCACGGATGAGCCTGGAACTGGTCGCCGAGATGCAAGTACTCACCATCCGGTTGCGCCAAGGGCTTCTATGGCAGAGAATTCTCGTACATCAGGGCGAAGATAAACTGCGCCGTTGATGGCGCTGCTTCCACCGAGCACCTTGCCTTGACGGTGAGTATAGACACGTCCATTAGCAGCGGTCTGTGGGACAGTTTGAATTGCCCTGGAGGAGGTGTAAGAAAGAGCTGAGAATACTAGATGCTGTTTACCAGTCAAGTTCTGTCCCATAGGGAAGATATCGATTCCGAAGATCGGTGATGTTAGCATTTTCAAGGCCACTAGAAATGACAGTAAATTTACGAATATACGTGTGAACCAACTTACGTTCCCCCAGCTTCAAGAACGACGACAAATATATTGGAGTCTTCCGTCAAGCGTGCAGCGAGGGTGAGTCCTGCTGTCCCTCCCCCGACTACGTGGGTAAGTGGACTCGATGATTGGTGTGGCGTTGTGTTGAACAGAAAAAGACGCACCAATGACATAGTCATATGTCTGGGCAAGAGATATGACTGGCACAGATAGTAGAAAGAAAAGTGAGAGGGGATTAATCATCGTAGGGAAACCAAGACGCGTCCGAGGAGGGAAAAGAGATGGGTGTTCGCGTCATCATGGCAGGATCCATCGGACTTATATATACCAGAAAAAATCGGCGGGCCTTGAGAAAGCGGAAAAAGCCCATAACGTGATATTCCATGACTTTAGACTGACCAAGAACAAGAATGAATTTCATACCGAACGCGCTCCATCGTTGTCGGCGGTAACGATCGAGTTGCTGTTCATGCCCATATATGGATGATCGGTGACGCGCCAAGCAATGGCACACGCGGAAAGCCCGGGTAAACAACATCGCGTCATACATGCTCTCCTCCATCTGCTTATGTTCGCGTGCATCCCTTGGTCTCCATCTCTTTTCCAGGTGGTTTTCTTGTGTCGGCCTGTTTTTATCACAATGCATGGACGAGATAATCAGATAATTATAATCTCAGGTGCGTGGCACCAACATCTCTGGAACATTTTTGCCCACTGAGAATATTCCTCTGAAGAACCTCACAGCTCCAGCTTCCGTTCCATGGAAATATCGGTATCCATAGTTGCTGCATCCGACATTTTCGGGTGATTTCGACCGCTCACTCTGGGTGGATCCGAAGCCTTGACCGTTCTTGAAATATCATCTCACAGCATCCTAACTGGGAAGATCAGTCAAAGAAGGCCTCCCAACTGCAATTTTGTCATAAGGCGTCTCGCACCTCGCACGGTAAGTAATCAGAATTATCTGTTGTCGGAAAACCGAGGCCGGAAGCCGCTTGCTCTTGGAGCTTGAGCCTCTTGAGGCGCAGTAAGTGTCTTCTCTGAACTTACCGCATTACCGATTGTTCGATGCATTCAATATCTAACAATAGGAATGTCCTAGGCTCCTGATGCAACGTATTTAGGTCCCTCGGCCTCTCAGACAAGCTCCCGCATTTCTCTTTTGGCTAAGTATTTCACAAATTCACATTGGCCTGCGGAGATATCTTATCTTATCTTATCTAATAAGATTGGACCAGGAATCCGATCGATCATTGATCCAAGGTGGCCCGAGGTTTTTAACACGCCCTCTCCTAGGCTTGTGACCATCCTGCCACACTCACTGGCAACAACAAAAACGGCTGTCTTTTAAGTTTTCGTTTCGTCAGGTAGAGTGGTTACGAGTCTAGTCCTCTTCAACTTCGAAGCTGTGACTGTCTGGATCCTTCTCCAAGTCCCCGTCAAGTCCCGCAAAAATGCCATGGGGTTTTCCGAGGGTTTTCATTGGTTTTCATTGTTGGACTCCACGACTCAAGCGTGTTTTCAGATGGCAGCCAAATAGCAGCTCAAGGATTCCGAGTTGTGTCATAGTCTACTTTGAAGCAATGATGTTTTCCATTCAATTGTGTCTTGAAGACTCTGACCAAGGTCACTTGTATGTTATTGGAGGCAAATCTTCTTGGATCATGACTCTCCGACTGAGT
The DNA here is from genome assembly GCA_004338095.1 of Gloeostereum incarnatum. NCBI lineage: Eukaryota > Fungi > Basidiomycota > Agaricomycetes > Agaricales > Cyphellaceae > Gloeostereum > Gloeostereum incarnatum. The sequence goes on from RZIO01000005.1 coordinate 2,122,379, forward strand.
ATGGAGCATCTCTAGCTGGATAACTTCGTTTCCGGTTTCTGACGGACTGCACCCGCCGTTTTGGAAACGGCATGGTCATTTGAATGTTGCTTCCTGTTCACGCATGCTCCACTTCTGTGTTGCCTTTGGCTTCTTCTTCCATGACGGACCGCGATTTACCACTACCGACGTCGCCTTGGCCTTCGACTTCCATGACGGACCGTGATTTACTACCCCTACCAATTGTTGTTCTTGTCTGGTGATTGCCAGCCGAAACCTCATGCTCGCAAAACTGGAGAAGTAGTTTGCTTTCGCGCTCCTCATGACTATACCTCGTGAAAGACTGGACACGAAAATAGACTCTCCAAAGTTCGAGACGGGCGGACGAACGGTCCCGGAGAAAATACTTCACGTGGTCAATGTGCATATGAGAGCGGGCGGAAGTGACTTGTCGACTAATCTACCAGTCTTCCCACTTGCAATGGCCGCTAGGTAGGGTGACTATTTACTCGATCCCTGCTGAGGCGTTCATGTCAATGTTACAGGTTTCTTTCCAGTGTAATACTGATAGCCATTCTGGTCGCACTCCCCGGAGTACAGGCGGTCACGGTCATTCCCTCGACCACATTCAATTCTGTCGCACAGCTCGAGACGTACTTCAACTATTTGTACCCTTGGGGCTCGGACCACAACGGAAGTAAGTTGTCCTGGGTCTTAAGACTTGGGCTGGGTAATGGACTGTATCTGATTCCTTGATTGTGTAGGCGGGAGAATGGTTCGAAACACTAACCATATCAATGTCGCCTCGGGGACTCTTAGCCTGATTGCCACACCCACGTCTGGTGCTTCCCCTCCCACGAGCACGTCCAACCCTCACCCTCAAATCCACTACGCGAGGCAAGTATGCGGGTAGACTTAGATGTCCACGGTCTACTGATAGCGAGATGAGTGGACAGCGGCGCGGTCCATGCGAAGGAACATATCACAGTGACCGCAGGAAACAGCTATACGATTGTGGGCGAGTTCAGTGCGCCTACCGCTCGTGGGACATGGCCAGCTTTTTGGTGAGTACTGCTATTAGAATTGCACATGCAGCGTGGATCCAACCTCGTTTCTAGGTTAACGGTACGTAATTAAATAAGGCTTGAAAATGCGTGTTAATTCATCTGACCCCTTGCAAAGGCTGTAAATGGCTGGCCTCCTGAGGTTGATATAGGTGAATGGAAAGGGACTGCTGATAATTGGTTTAATGAAAGTGGCCGCGTTTCTTGGACGGACTGGTCCACTAACCATTTGGCTCTTTACACAGACCTTTAACACGTCTTCGCAAGTCCAATCAACTCTCGTAAATTGGCCTACCGATTTGTCGTTTCACTCGATCAGGGCCGAGCTCACTGCGATTGGCGCCAACGTGAAGATCGAGTTCTACATGGATGGCACGCGTCGAGCCATCCATTATGGCGCAGGTTTCACCAACAAGCCCCTCTGGCTGTGCGTATCCATGACAAACTTTATCACCCGTTTGTTCGAGGAGGCTGATTTATCGTGTTTGCTGGCAGGATAATTAACCTGCAGGTTGGACCTTGCTTAGCGCATTGTTTTCGTGCGGTCGCTAACACATGTTTGTTTTCTTTGTTTGTAGATGGAAGGCAGTTCGGGCAGCCCGGGGCCGACCGGCACTACCACGTACAAGATTCGGAATGTTCAAGTTACAAGGACGGGAACCTAGGCTTTTTGGATTTCTTCTTGTTCTTTTCATCGCTTTCTTCAATACAAAATCGAGTTTTGAATATTTGGGAAACAAGAACCCCTTCAAAGACACGGATGATACTGTGGAAACACCGGAACTCGGACAAAGGTTACACAGCCACTTGTCGGAGATATTTAAAGAGATCAAGTTGGTTCGATCAGAGTTCTTTCCTCCACACTTCTTCCCCCTCCCTCCCTCCCTTCACTTGAACCCTCTTTCTTTACGAATTGCTAACATGTTGCCACTCATTGCTCTTGCCACTGCTCTCCTTTCGGCCACCCACGTTTATGCTCATGGTTACGTTCAAGAAATTCAGATCAGCGGAAAACAGTTTTCAGGTCAGTTGTTACAGAGCACCAGTTCTGCATCACCGTTCTCATTCTTATATTTTTCTTAGGATATCTTCCCTGGGAGGACCCGTATGTCACTCCCACTCCGAAACGCATTGTCCGCAAGGCAAGTCGTGCTGCAAAGGATCCGATTCCACAGCAGTCTAACTGTCTTTTTGAGTGTAGATCCCAGGCGACGGCCCTATCACTTCCGCCACTGACGATGCTCTCAACTGCAACGAAGGCGGTGAAAACGGTGCCAACACCGTAGCTGGTACGTGTCAACACCGACAGCACACAAGTTCAGTGATGTGCCTAACACGGATCCCGCACAGACATCAACGCTGGTGATGACATCTCTATTACCTGGAATGTGGTAAGTTTTTCTATCGCGTCTCGCTAGACACGTAAAGAGAACTTCAATTGATGTGGTACGCGAACGTTATTTTTAGTGGCCTTCAGGTGGGTGACGTCGTCTGCCTTTTTTATGAACGGGAAGGTTATAACGCTATGTTTAGATCACGCCGGTCCCATCACATTGATGATGGCAGACTGCAACGGGGACTGCAAATCCTTCTCCGCCAACGACGCGAAATGGTTCAAGATTGCGCAAGACGGTTGGTCCGAGGGAAAATGGGCCACCGACAGGTTCATCGAAGGTGAGCCTCGCATGGCGTTACACGCACTGCCTCGATACTGATCCACCTCTGCAGATGGTGCCAAGTTCACTTCGACTATCCCTTCCCAGCTCGCCAACGGTCAATACGTGAGTGGCAAGCCCTTAGATGCGCTAAACGTTTCACTAATGGTTTTGCTTTAGCTGATCCGGATGGAAATGTCTGTTGAGCTACAATCATGTTGGCGACCTTATTAACTGACATCGCGTTCTAGTGTGGCTTTGCACAGTACGGGTGCTCCACAATACTATCCTTCTTGCGCGTGAGTGACGTTCTTAGTCAAGTCACTTCTAGCCTTGACATCTCATGACACAGGCAACTCAATGTCAAGAATGGAGGAGGAAAGTCCCCCTCTGGCAATGAATTAGTTAGCATTCCAGGACTCTACGACGGTGCGTGCTCTGCTGGAATATCTTCAGGGAACGTCGCTAAGGTCTTCTCAGGCTACAAGTGGCCCGACATCTGGAGCAGGACGGACTTCTCTAACTTCAAAGTTGCTGGCCCTTCTGTGGTTTCCTTCGCCTCCAGCGGAGGAAACTCCGGTAGTTCCGGTAACAATGAAAAAGAGGAAGAGTCTTCCGGTTCATCGAAGACTAGCAAAGAGGCTTCTCCAGAATCTACTCCTTCCCCTTCTACATCACGTTCCTCTAACGACTACGCCCCCCTCCCCCTCCCCCGCAGTCACCCTCACCTCGACCTCCTCTGACTCTGCCTCCACGGAAGCATCTTCTTCCAAAGGATCATGCCGAAGAAAGAGGTCCCTTTCTAACACCCGCCTTTCCAAGAGGAAGGGAGGACACCTTGACCGATTTGCGAGACACGGCGCGCACAAGCGCTCGCATTAATCCCTTTCTTTTGTACCATACTGTCTTTGTCCGTCATCTCTCTCTTCGGTTGTCGTTCCCCGCACGAAGATTGACGTAACTCTTTTTCTAGTCTTCTGTGCATAGCTTTTCACTCTCTCCACCGTCGCTCTCTTTGCGCTCTCTCGTTATGCTATCACTACTCTTATTCTCACCGGCAGCTAGCTCGGTTAGTTGACATGACCGCAGGACCTGCAACGTGAAATGTTTTTTATGGAGTATTATCCTGGCAACAAGTCCAGATGTCTACGCCCAAGCGGCGTTTTGTTATGTGTACGCGCTCTATAGTACGTGCTGCAATCAATTTACAAATACAATACAATTGCGAGTCTTGAGGATGACACGGTGGGCGAGCGATCTGTTGCGTGAGGGTTGCCAGGGTTATTCAAGTTATTCATACGGGGGTCATTCATCTCCTGAGGTGATCTATGAATGCTGCGTCATGGGACAGAGAAGATATACGTGTCCCTGCATCATGATAACAAGCGGTCTAGTGAGGGATGCCGAGGGACGTCTGACCGACGCTTGCAATTGAAAATGACTTTTTGATCAGTCATCATGCATAGCGATAATCGATAGTCCCTGCACGTTTGCAGCACGCTTTGTCCCCCGCCACCACGGTTCCCCGGATCCGTAACACTGTAGCGCTAATCCTCATCCGACGCTTCCTCTTCCTGGGAACGGTATGCAGTCGACAGTTTTGGCTAAATACCAGGCCTAATTCTAACTATCTCCGGTAGAGTGGAGGGTCCGAGTTAGGCTTGCTATCTGGAACACTTGACAAGATCCTCACTCCTGGGAGCTACTTTACTTCTTTGTAGGGCACCACTTAATTAGAGTTGGGGATTAGGCGAGGCTTTTATTAGATGTTATGATACCATACAAGTCTAGGCTCCTGGCGGTCATCTGTAGTGTCTCTCCCCTAAAGTCTCCGAGATCTGGTCTATTCACCCGCAGGGTAACGTGAACTGTTCGGTTCCACTGTTAGTCCCTCATTCCTCATCTGACTACGGCTCCTTCCTTTCTTGTCCAAGTTTTCAGGCTTCCCGAGTTCTCTCTCGCCGCGTGGCCCACTGTGGGGCTCCTGATTGGCTTGCAAGCAAATTTTGGCCTCTAGGATAGCCTCCTCTCAAATGTCGTTCACAACTGAGCAGATCTGATTTCGTCTTGAAGATGAACGGCAACAACGACTTTCATCGTAAAGCCTGTCTGCTCAGTCAGACAGAATCCGCACTGGTACCTGAAAGATCACTCCGGGTTGCTGTCTAACCGACATTGTCTGCCTATCTAAGCGCTTCGTCTTCGATCTCATGAATCATCCTGTCGTCCCTTGAAATGATCATTCTCGTTTGGAGGTACTCTTGCACGAATCTCCTGAGGGCAATTAATCCTTGAAATGGCCTCCTCAATACCAGATCGCGTTTCGAAGGCCTTCTATCGCTGTCGCCGCGCTGTATATATTCTCCAGCGGAGAGGAGAGGAAAGTACATCGGTATCATGGAGGCCTCCCACTACTACACGGATGACCGCATTCACCTCGGGATGGGTGTTATCGGCCTGGCAGCGTCGTCGATGTCAATCTTTTCTATGTCACCCTCAGCCTTTCGGGATTGCTCATTCGTTTCTTCGTCTCCAGCTTGTATGGGATAACACTCTCGCAGACGTACGCTTACTGCTTGCGGTTTCCTTGTGATCCTTTGTACATGAAGACGATGGTATGTGCTAGGTGGTCTCCTTTGGATTTTCTATTGTTAATCTTCGATTGGATAGGTTGCCGCCATAGTGTATGCCTGCCGTTTGTGGACGTTCGTAGGGTTTGCGCTTATCCATCCATGATGTAGGCTCTTGGAGACGATATCTGTTGTTTTCGTGACGCATGCGAGCTGGTGAGTCTTAACGCTGGCCCCATAAACGCGTATTGATGCATGTGCTTAGGCACTACCTGGTCGATGAAGCTTCAAGTGAACTGTCTGTCTGGTAAGTCCGGATAGCGTTGCAGTAATCGGTTTATCTGACGATCTATTTGCAGGAGTCTAAACGTAGGTCCTTCGCCTCGGTGTGCCTGTCTGTTTCCTTACGATAACATTCGTCCAGGCTGAGCTGGCGGTATCGGTTCGTACTTTATTTTTATTATTGCCGCCGTCATATTGACATTCATCAATGCTGAAGATGGTAATTTCTGGCATCACTGAGACGTTAGTTTTCTCCGATCGTGGTGATCTCAGTGGATTGACTATGTTATTGTCAGATTTCTTTCGTACCGTGTTTGGATGAGTAAGGATCAGATCGAATTCCTTTTTTGAACAAGATAATTACCATGAAGAATAGTCAGCGGACGGCATAGACATCGCCGTCTTCTTACGTTCTCACTTGTGGGTATACATGTTTTAGCCGATGTTGCGTGAAACTAACCTAGGCGTGTAGATGTTCCTTGCTTTGCTTCATTTCGGTTCGTCTTCTATCGTGTTCCTCGTGTGTTGTGGATGCTGATATTCCTCATGCATTCTAGTTAGCGGAGAGTGTTCGTGCATCTCACTTGCTTTCATTCCTCTGTGACGGTTCTGATGCTCGCGGTGATAACCAGTTTCGGCCGTCCAGTTCTTTCAGCTCAAGGAATTCGCCTCATTTGATGCGGCGAAGGCACGTTCTACTCTCTGCCTTAAGTTAGTCTCAGATGCTCACCTAGAACTGACTCAAAGGTTCCAAGCATTCTACGACTGGCCAGTGCGGCCATCTGTGATACCTCCATCGCCATCTCTCTTTGTTATTTCCTGCACCAGAAGCGAACTGGGTACAAGAAGTAAGTGATTTTTTCGTCACCGTTCTGAGCCGCCTATTGAATTGATACAGGACGGATAAGATCATCGACTGGCTAATCATCTTCGCAATCAAGTCTGGGATTTTGACGAGGTGTGTGCAACATTGGGCCTTAGGTGGCGTATCTGACATGGACGTAGTTTGTCATCGGTGGCTGCCCTGCTCACGGTATTTACTTCCTTGTTCCATGAAATCAAGAAGGCTGATATGGTGCGGCTAAAGTACTTGTTGGTCCCGACGACATGGGTGTATTTGGCTCTCAGTTTCTCTATCAGCCGATGTAAGTTCGTTTCCTTTTTCATAAGATCTCGCATTGACACCCTCTTCAGTATACGCGAATACCTTCCTCTGCTCGTAAGCAGCATTTAACCTGCACTTTACAACCTGCTTACACCTATCGCGACCAGCTTGAATACTCGACAAATATTGAGACAGAGCACAATGGAATCCAATATTCACGACACCCCGATGATCCCCCGATTCCGGACTCCTCACCTTCACCTCCACCATCCTGATCTGCATCTTCCGAACCTACACGTCCATGATCTTCTTCACCACAAGAAACCGGAGAGGGTTCGTCTCTGATAACGCCTCACTCAGCGTACAACAGCTGATACACTGCTCCTTTTCCAGGCTCCTTCCCATATCGACGTGTATGTCATTACGGAGACAGTTACGCAGTACGATTCAAGCACGTCAAAGGTGAATATAATGTCTGATCACTCTCTCGCATTTTCTGTTGAACACTGCAGCGCCCAGAATGCTCATCAGGGCGACGAACCGGCGGCGGGGATGCACATGGTCATCGAAGGCGAAGGCGATATCGAGAACAAACTGAACGAGGTTACAGCAAAGTGCGAGACAGTTCAAGAAGAGCGTACCAGCGTGGAAAGCAGCTGCGACTTAACAATGACTTGCAAGGAAGAGCCTCGACAATAAAGGATACCGAAAGCGTCACCGTTGTGGCGCCATTCACGACAACTCAACGGGGAGATTCTCCGTCTTGCACGAATCAAAGCTCATGCTCTCTTGATGAACAAAAGTTTTAATTTTAACGTACAATTAATGAGTAATAGTTCTATGTACCTACTGTTGTACACTCTTCTTTACTCTTCAGGCAGGAGAAACAACGTTTCCTATTGGTCCTCACCTCCGCCACGTGGAGTCCAAATTGGCAGGTAACCAACCTCAGCACACCCTGCATCCTCCACCCCCTATCTCGAGGATTCTTGCCGTAGACTGCTAATATACCGGCCATTAATACGAAAGGGTTGGAGGCTACACTTACATTCAACTTCTTTTTAATCTCTTCATGAGCTTTTACCCTCACAGCACATTTCTTCGACCGAGGCTTCTCTGGTTATACTTCGTGTTTTCCACGTTTTTCCTGGTCTGCGCACAAGAACCTACGCTATCCAACGACTTAGATACTTACGCTACAACAACGAGCGCGATGGCAATCGGTCCTTTGACGAAATCTTCTGACAATCTCACGAATATTTACAAACCTGCACAACCGCCCTTGGAGGTGGACAAGTATCCAGTCGCGCCTGCAGGACTTGAACTCGAACAAGTGCATGTTTTTGTGCGTCATGGTATGTGGCTTTTTGTCTTTTTATACTGCATGCGGATTACACTAAATTGTGTGTGCGCGATGTTCAGGCGAGAGAACTCCGGTGGGTGTAAGACTCGTAGGCCCACCAGCCAATGTACCGGAACATTGGATGCTTTGCGAAACCGCCCGTTCATTTAGAACATCTGTCGCGTCGATCTTGGACTCCGCTCCAGGAGGAAGTGTGGATGATTTCTTGCAGTCACGAAGGATGGTAGAGCGCCCGGATGGGAAGGTTGTCGATGGCCAATGGTGCGCCCCTCCTACATATATCGATCCCCTTCCTTTCGCCACGTTGACATCCATCCTTCCTCGTTTCTCTCTTCATCGATCATTATTCATGTCTTCAGTTTATTAGGCGAACTGACAGATGTCGGGCGCAAAGTATGAGGCGTCGATCTTCTTTGCCATGCTATTCCTCATTGAGTCTGACAGTCTACCTATGAATACGGAGCAGCGCTTAGGAAGCTCTATGTGGAAAAGTGAGTGGCGCTCCTGAGGCCTGGTCCTGTCTCTAACTAAGTTGTTTCAAGGCTTGGTTTCATTCCCGACCGACTGGAACAACAGGGCGAAACATACTTCCGGTACGCTTCCATTCAGCATCATGCTAATCCTGTATGATTCTAATTGCCTTTTGCAGGAGCACCAACATGCCTCGGACGATAGAATCGCTGCATCAAATCATCCATGGCCTGTACCCTACGACGAAATGCAGTCCATCCGCCATCCCTACGGTTCTGATCCGGTACCATACCTAAGCCTTTTTGTAACGACTCAGCTGAATCTCAGATCCAGGAACGGCAAAGATGAAAACATGCTAGGTAATACATTCGCGTGTAAACGCCTCGAGATTCTTCAGGTGGGGTTTGCTCAAGGTTTGTTATCCGTTGTTATTGCTGGCTGCATGTTTCTGCTCACATATGCCCGTTAGCCGCGGCTGCTGCGTACAACCCTACATTGGAACCTCTAGACAGCAAGTTATCCAAGTATCTAGCAGGCAACCCTATCAGAGTCGATGGGAAGCCAAGAGCCTCTGGCATCCTGGACACCGTACGTTTGTGAGCGCTTGCGTACGACATCCACTGACTTGCTTGAAGGTTCGAGCGGCTATAGCTCACGACATCAAGGTCCCTCCCGAGTTTGAGGACAAAGCCATTGTGGATGTTATCGTTCGTGTGTTTGCTTTCCTCCTTCGTCCACATCACTGATCTTGGTGCTCTCATAGGAGCGGGCTGTGGTGAGCGAATGGTTTGCAGGTGAGTCTCTGATTCCTTCCCATACACTATTCATATCCTAACATTTTCTAGGGTGTGAGACTTGCGCTTGATTTGTAGTCGCACACTTCATTCTAATTTTTCGACTTGCAGATAAAACAGAGGAAGTCCGACGTTTAGGGATGGGTCGCATGCTGGACGACATATCCCGAAAAATGCAACTTAAGGTGGAGCGTGGCCGTAAGGACCCACTGAAGCTCCTCGTTCACAGTACCCACGACACCGCGTTGGCTGCGGTGACATCTACCTTGGACGTTTACGACGAGAAGTACGTTCCTTGTACTTATCTGTTGCGCCCTCTGTACCAATTTTTTTTCCAGATGGCCAGCGTTTACTGCCTCTGTGACGTTTGAACTCTTTAAAAAGGAATCTGAAGCGACTTCCCCGTCGATATTACAGACAGTGTTGTCTCCGCTGCTCAAATCTAAACCTTATCCCCCAGACTACTGTGAGCCCTCTCCTCTATTTTTACCCATAATGGCCGTCTAATGCATCCTGCCAGTCGTCCGCATGCGTTATCAGAACCGTAACATGATCCTTCCCATGTGTGCTGAAGATGGAAAGCACTTGGCAGGCTCGCCAGAGTTTTGCACACTGACCGCGTTTCGCGAACGTGTGGCGCAGCTGACACCTACTGATTGGGATTCGGAGTGTGCCCCTGGAGGTAGGACTGCTTGATGCAATTCCGAATCCATAAGCTCCAAGGCTTTAGTTATTTATCTACATAGCCACGCTTCAGTATAGATTATACCTCTGGAAATTTGCGGACGGAGTGAGAAGTCGTCCATTATGCCTACATCTGGGACGTCTTTTCCCCTGGGCTTGATGGCGCAGTTGGTTGTCTCGTATTTTGATGGCGTTGATTGCCTAAAATGGAATTATCCGATCAGACATGAGTCACCACTACGTTTCTGTTCTAAACTTCCATGTCAGTCGCCAGTTGGCATTGATGTTGCACGTTGAATGCATTCCGCATCGCATGCATGTTCATGTGCGCTGTTATGCGCCTTCACAGATTGGAAAGTAGCTCTTATGGCCCCGCTGGATATTATGGGCAGGTGACAGATCATGTGTCCACATATGATGTTCATCCCCCCTGCCAAAGAGGAGCTGAGTAACCAATGACAGTTGGAAGTTGGAACGTACTTCCATGTTCAGGTCCAAGTTCTCATCCCTCTTGGCTTTCTCAACGCCGAGGCGATGCCTGACGATGTCCAACGTCCAAGGTTCTTTGGACCCGCCTCTCTCGACATCCACACTTCCGGAGTACTTCATCACCGATATTCTTAGGCGACATGGTGCTAGCCCAGCTTTGATATGTCGAAACGAGCTACCAGGATCCCATGGTGGACCATCTTCCAAAACCATGACGTGTCTCTCTTGGAATTTCTATGAGTTTGACAAGCACATCACTGCTTTGGCCCGCGGACTGCTTTCGATGGGTGTTAGGAAGGGTGATAGAGTTGGGGTGGTTATGGGCAACAACAGGTACTGGCTATAGAAGCTTAGTTGCCAAACCATTGATCTTACTCTTCAGTTCTTATGCTATGCTTCAATGGGCATGCGCCAGCATTGGCGCTATCCTTGCTACTATAAATCCGGCCTATAGGACCCACGAACTGGTTCGCGTTCTTTTTTTTTTGCCGGGACACTGTTCCGAACTTTGGTTGTTTTGCAGATAGCCACGCTCAAACTAGCAGAGGTACAACATTTGATCATAGTTCCACGTATAAGAACGTCGGAGTATGTCCACATGCTGTCAGATGCGCTCCCTGGGCTCAAGAGCTCCTCTCCTGGAAACATACAAGAAGAAGCTTTGCCCGATTTGCGCAGTTTGATCGTCGTAGATAATCAAGAAGTATACAAGCAAGAACTAGACCGTTTAGACGTGAAGAGCATCATTGATTGGCGTGAGGTGCTAATGTGGCGGGAAGACACAAACGAAGCTTCTCTTCTACAGCAGATCTCGGAGTCGCTTCGGCCAGACGATGCGATAAACCTTCAATTCACTAGGTTCGCTTCTCTGGTCACGTCAAACCTCATGTACTTAGTGTATACATGTCTCAGCGGAACGACTGGCGTGCCGAAGGCAGTTTCGGTAAGCTCATCTTGCCAAATCGAGGGTAACAGTTCTCAGTAGGTTCTTACAGTTGACCCATACCAACCTCCTTAATAATGCACTTTCCATCGGAAGTTGCATGTCCTTGACTGACAAGGACGTTGTCTGTCAGTTGTCCCCGAATTTCCAACCTGCTTGACGCAGTCGAGTTGACTTGTGGTCTTACTCACGCTAGGCAATGTCCCGCCTCTCTTTCACTGCTTTGATGAGTTCTACCTCTCGTTCTACTAACAGCACCTCGATCTAATCTGATTTCGTTCTCCACGTCTCATCCTAGGTAATCTAGCTGCATGGGTTTATGGCGCTGCCATTGTGTACGCATCCGAGATCTTCAACCCCAAGGCTATAATCGACGCTGTTGTGGAGGAGAAATGCACTGCTCTTCATGGTGTGCCTACTCATTTCCTCGGTGTTCTTCAAGAGGTAGATTCCCGTAGGGCTGCTGGGGAACATCTCGATACCTCAAATCTTAGGTATGCTTGCTTGATGTTCCCTTGTGCAAATCATGAGCTGAACGAAGTGGTGTTGTAGGACAGGGATCGCAGCAGGCTCTCCGATCCCTATCGAACTTATGAAGAGGCTGATCGCGCAAATGAACCTGAGGGATCTAACTAATGCGTACGGAATGAGTTGCGTTACGCCTTCCCGTCATAACCACACGTGTTGACTTTCGCCATTCAAATATTCTAGCTGAAACTAGGTGAATATCAAACGCCTAGTAGCCAGCCTTTCACTAACTCAAAACCCTCCGTACAGCCCAGTTTCCTTCCAAACGGTACCATCCGATCCCCTCATCAAACGCGTCGAGACCGTAGGAAGGGTGCAACCTCATGTCAAGGCCAAGCTAGTTGACAATGAGGGAAACGTCGTTCCTGTAAACACTCCCGGAGAAATCTGCGTCGCTGGTTATCTTGTCCAGAAGGGGTCAGTCGGGTCTATAGGAGTTTACACGTACACGCTGATCCGCACGGGCAGATACTGGAAAGACGAAGAACAAACACGGCAGGTGATCCACAAGGATCCCGGAGATGACGAGAACATATGGATGCACACTGGCGATGAGGGTATCATGGACGAGGAAGGTTATCTTCGAGGTTCGTTCTCTTGCTGCCAGTGACTCTTTTTCTACTACTGATGTCTCAACAGTTGTTAGCAGAATCAAGGTACTACTAGGCAGATAGTCCATAGTACTCTCGGGAGTAACTGACTGACGTCTTATACAGGATATCATCATTCGAGGTGGAGAGGTGAGCGATATCCTTTTCCACCGTTATTTTATCAATGACTGAATGGCTTCGAGAATTTGTTCCCTGTCCAAATTGAGAACGTCTTGACAGCGAGCCCGGGAATCCGAGAGGCTGCTGTCGTGTCAGTGCCGGATAACAAGTACGGCGAAGTTGTAGGTGCGTGGATCGTCCGGACGCCAGGAAGTGCGATGTCTAGGGAGGAAGTGCGGCAGGTAGTTTCCGAGGAGATGAATCCCCAGGTATGTTTCAAGGAGCCTTTCTCCGTCATCACGACTTGAAGTTGTCTTCCTAGAATGCCCCAGCATGGGTTTGGTTCATCGGAGAAGACACGAAGGAAGATCTGCCCAAGACTGCCAGCGGAAAAGTCATGAAGCATGTCCTTAGAGAATGGAGTCGCAACCTCGCTCGTCAGAACATGGGCAAAGTACAGATCTAATCGCGTCAATAAAGATACATGGATTGGATCATTGCGATGTAGAAGTCCATACGAAAGCAATTATACACTGTAAGTTAAAAAAGTTGAAGAGCTCAACCAAAGAAACATTTTTATGTTTTCAAGACTTTCTGTATACCCAATGTCAAAGATACAAGGCTCATTGCGCCCGGGTCTGGAGGAAGATTGCCGTCGTCATTCACGTATGTCGCTCGTCCAAGCTTGGCTGTGAGCTTAGCAGTACCCTCACCGCCTGCACGACACGCCTGCACGGCATCGTCGAAGGTAGTGGCCTTCGAGAGGGCCTCGACGAAGGGAATAAGAGCGTCCATGACTGTCCGGTGTCCGATCCGCGCTGCTGTACTTTGCTTGAGGGTCTCAATAGCGGCAGTGGCGGTCCTTCCCCAGAAAGCAAGATCGACAGTTGGGGCGCTGGGAGCTTCCTTCCGGACTTCGGCGGTAAGGGCAGCAAGGAAGATAGAGAAAATGGCGCCGAGAGTTCCGCCACAAGTATCTGTGGGAAGGAAAATCATTAGAGTTAGGGGTAATCTGCGAAGGCAAGCCTTCGCACCATCGATGATTTCTGTCAGTGACCGCAATACATTCACAAGCTCCCCGTCTGACCCTAGACCATTTTCGAGAGCATTGATGACGGCTTTCGCGCCGTTGGCACAGGTCTCGCCGCAGTCGCCGTCTCCGACTATCTTACAAGCAAAGTATGAGGAACGTATGGATAATCAGAAGGATGAACGTACTGTATCCCATCGAGTCAAATCTGATTCTGAAGCCAGAACAGCCTCTGCTCCAGCGCGAATAGTTTTAACGAGAGTCTCTGACAACACTATGGGCGCCTGTATCAGTCTACGCGGGCATCAAGGGGAAGAGAATCAGATTTACCTAGTAACGAGAGACCACCAACATGCTGCTCTTTTTCTACCTTGGGCACATCAATAAACTTCTCTGTCCGTGTGCGAGCCTTCAGGGCGTCGGGTGCGCTTGGCCAAATATTAGAATTCTGCCACGAGGTGCTAGTATGAGGGGCATCGATCAGAGCAATAAGCTCATCAACGTTCGAAGCAGACTTGGCCATGTGCGTTAAGTTCAGTAGAGTGAGCGAAAATCCAGGCGCGTTTAAGGAGGTCAGGAATGGTCCAGAGAAAACTCGGACAGGGATGAGGCCCTCCTTCTCTATTGAAGCACGGTAAGCTCTGACATCAGTTGATGAATATCATAGACCAACCAAGTTGAGAGAGCGTCTCGTCAACAATGGCACCTATTTCAAGGGTGCTCATGCCTCCCATGTTGTTGACGAGAAGGACCGTTTTGTCGTGGGCGTCGAAGGGGACAAAGGAGCGCTCGGGATCATCCTTGTCGAGGATGAGCTTGAGCATACGAGCAATAAGCTCGGTTGAGGAAGGCTGAGGCTTCACAACCCATGCACCCTAAAATTCGACGTGCTAAGGAGAAGATCTTGTTCGCGTGATCTGCAGAAGACTCACAGGTTCATTATGGAGACCTAGACCGATTTCAACGGTGTCTTCAGGAATGAGTGCATAATCCCCACGACCTGGAACGTGGCAATGACCGAGTGTGCAGCCAATGGACGCAAGAGCAGTGGTGGCGGCACGACCGAGCTTCAGGACTTCTTCAAAGCTCCAGTCAGCTTCAGAAGCTGCGCCGAGGAGTTTGCAAACTACACAATGCGCATCCTATAGTATGAAATGTATAATCAGAGCAATGTAACAAGACATACCGAGCATCGTCCCGGACATAGCTCGTCGGCCGACTAACGCGCCTTTCGTTCTTCCAACAGAGACATCATCACCAACCGGGAGGATAGCAATGTTGGAGATTCCATCAGCGCGAGCCTGCTGACACGCCAGACCAAAGTGAAGGTTGTCACCGGTATCTATTCCAAGCGTTCATCAGAGTCCTCGATTCTCAAAGACAACGAAGCTTACAGTTGGTGATAATGAGGATGGTACCCCTGGAGCTTGGGACGGCCTTAACGGCACCGTACACCTGCCTAGCACTTGGACTGGCGAATATGTCCCCGCTCACCGCAGCTGTAAGGAGACCTTGACCGACGAACGAGGCAAAACCAGGTTCGTGACCTACAGACCTTTAGCGCCACAGTCATAATCCAGAATTATACATGGCGCTCACCAGCCCCGCCACCCGAGATAGTTGTGACCTTGGACGTGTCATGATTGGCGTCGATGACTGTCTTAATTGAGGGAATGACAGACAGAGTAGGATGCGAGGCCACAAGTCCCTGGAGAGAGCGAACTACGAGAGTGGTATGATCGTCAAACACATGGCGGTCCATTGACGAAGACAAGCAACAAAGGCCAGATAGTCTCGAGCGCCGCTTTCAGCGGCCATATCCTTATAATATTTACCATGCTGCCCTATACAACCGTCCCGAGTCCGCCACAGATGTTCGGGTCAAAGCCCCGGAAGTATATCGTTCCAGTTAAGGTACCCTATTTTCAAACTCCGAAAATCCTCCGCTGTCTCAGCACAGGCAGCCGTCCGCCTCATTCCGAGATTTGCCTCCACGACGGCGCCTCATCAATAAACCCCCGGGCCCGTGGGGCTCCAGGGAGCCCCCTGTTTCCTCCTTCCCCAAAGTATTCATCAAGTTCCGGACCACGGAAAGAATGCGGGAAAGTGAGGGGCCGAGTTTTGTGCTGTAGAGTTAAAAAAGGGCTATACATGAATCTTCATACAGGAGGCTGATGACAGGAGGGAGCTACAAATAAACACATTAGAAGGCACCTACGGATAAAGTTAGAGACAACGAATAGATATAGTAAAAGCGTTTCAGAGTGCGACAACAGAGGAAGAAATGGCAAAGGCTACACATGCGCAGAGGAAGAAGGAGAGGGAACTTGAGTGGTCCTGTATGTCGAAGAAAGCAAGCTCTCCAGATCGAATGAATCAGCAGGTTGCACAAACATCCCCTCGACAGAGTACATGCTCAGGAGATCGTCCAGAGAATACGTATCTGTAACGCCACATGAGAATGAGACTAGTGTAACGAGAAATAGACTGTAACACGTACTCTGCGCATTCTCCTTCATCACGGCTAATCGCAAGGACGTCTCCGTCGGCGGAGCTGTGTTATGTGGTAGGTTTTTACCATCTACAGCACACATCCAACGATCAATCCTTCCTTCGGAAAACACGAGGAAACCACGACGCACCAGTAAACCGCCGTAGAAGCCCCTTATCAGGAAGCGAGATGAACGTCCTCTTCTTCGAGCGAGGAGAAGCATCGGGATCCGGCGGTATCAGTCCTAATCGCACGAAGCATCGTGATATACCAAAGAACAAAAAGTAGAAAAGAATTATATACCATTGGTCTTTTGCTCCAAAACATTCGACACATAAGACACCCCCGCCCAGTAGTGTTCCATCCGCTGGAGGGCACGCATCAAGACAGAAAGACTTTGCCGAGCGAGCGAGGACAAAATAACATCCGCCGTTCGCGGTTCATCTTGTGACTGCTGTTCAGGGTGGATACCCATCATCGTCAACTTGATATCGTGGGTGAAAGCCAAGCTAGAAGCTACCCGTAAGATCAACATCAAAAACAGACAAACCAGTTCCAACCCACCTAGCAACATAAATCGGCTGGACAGCAAAAGGACTAGCGAGCTATATCAGGGTTATCATCTCATCGCCTAGTCTAAACTGCGGGCAACATACGCACATATGATTGGGATGCGAACAGATCCGCAAAGACCAGACACTCGCTGATGAGCCGCGAGCTAGCCAAGGATAATTTCATCGATCGGTGCATGCTGGACGACAACGGAGTCGCCATCCCCGAAGGATTCATCATGAGCTCCGGATGATAAACTAACGCAAGGACCGCGTTAGCCCACAAGTGCAGAGTCAAGAACACTCCCTAAATATTTCATCAACAAGGTGAATTACACCGAGGAGGATTAGAATATCTATACGCACCCCATGTCCCCGAGCTTCCTGATGTCGAAACGCATCCACAGTCCACTTCATCGGCTCAGGCAGCTCAGAATAAAACTGCACCAGCTGAGTCTGCAGATCCCCCAACATGTGCGGATTCGTGACCGTAGGTCCCACCAGAGTTCGGGGTCGGCCTCTCGTGCCATTGAGAACGTTGGCAATTCTACCGCAAAGGACAAGAAGTTTGACGAGGTACTGGAATGCATTAGCCTGCACAGGCTCTTGAAACGCGGCGGGATCATTCGTCCGTGCTGGATCTGGCGATAGATCTTCATCGGTGGGTAAAGGAATCTCGATGATGTCTTCAGATATCGAAACCGGTCGGCCAGTGGAGAATGCTACGATCCGGTCCTAGTTGCAATCTCAGCGTTAGGGAGGAGACAAAGACATAGCAAGAAGAGGATAATCAACCGTGACAAAGAGGCTCCAGAACAAAAGACGCGTTCGCACGACGTGAGCTGGAGTTTCATAGATCTCAGAAACCTCGTGGAGACCAAGATCGAGAGCCATTCGGATGGCCATCCTGTCCAGGACGATTGGAGATGAGCACATGTCACTATTCAATTGTGGGGAAGACTTACCCTGAATATTGCTGGTTTCCATGTGACAAGTATAAATGTCAGACGTGGTTTAAGCAGGCTAACTTCGCAAGCTTACCCAGAGACCACTTTCAGAGTTCTAGGAACTGAATCTTCAGGAGAATTCGGAACGACAGCAATGAAGTGACGAACTTGTCCATAGTTCGCCCAAGCCAAAAAGAGCAGTCCCGTCACCGAATCAGTAGTCGGCAATTGAAGCAAGGGAATGATTAGTTCTTGAGCTTTAGTAATAAAGGGCGCGCAATCCTAAGAGAGAATAAGCTGTCAGATACCGCAATAACAATCAAAGTAACACACCTTCAGTGGCGAATCGCTCGCGGAAGGATGAAATCTATGGAAAACTCACTTGTTAGCGTCCCCGGGCCGTTAAAATCGAATATGCATACCTAGCGCTGAGAGCACATATACCTAAGGTGCGAATCAGCATATCGACTTAGGACTCTTGGAGATAAAGAGTGCTCACAGTTTAATAAAAAAGCAGACATGGTCCCGGTTTCCAGCCGCTCTTCCATGCGTTTGCGGCTGACGCTGGGAAAATGCCGCGCTAAGGTCTTGAAAAAAGTATCCAGAAGGGGAATGTATACACTGGGCAACGGTTGTCCGTTAGCGTCGAACATGATAGCCGGATGTGGAGGGGAAGAAGGGGTGGAAGTAGCGCTGGGAAGTGGAGCTGCGACACTAGCTTGCAATGTGTTTGAGGTTCGTGGATGAAGTTTCAGAGAGATACGATTGATCCCGGGGCTACAGAGCGTGAAGTTACGATAAGAACAAGAATGAAGCCTACCTCCGTCCCCATATCCATGAGTAAAGTTGCTCACGGATTTTTGACGGATTTTACCCGAGCCATCTGACATCGGGAGTTCACATCGATAGAGATGTACAGGCTGTCTCACAGCGGAATTTAAGTCCTCAAGGATCCTTATTCCAATGAGAGGCAGACCAATCTCAATGTAGGACGTCGGGGTCTTCGGGGCGGGGACGGCGGTAGCAGACAAAAAAGGACGTACTGTATTGCAGTGGATCCGGACTGTCCAAAAAATGAGACACCAACCAATGTGAGAGCAAAAAGGACTTACAAAACGGTAGTAGTACAGCTCGAGATCCTCATGTCTAGAAGGATCGCCCTCAATTAAAGCAACCTGGCCCTCCAGTGCCTTGACGAGTTGAGCCTGCTGCTCATGGTGTGACAGGCCATCCGATAGAGAAGCCATAGGCTGGTCGGGTGGAATGGGATGAGGTTGCTGCGGCTGGTGCGACGGTGGCCATACATACGAGGGATACGCTGGCGGTGGTGGGTAGTGCCACGGTGGGTTACTATTCCCATTCATGGGGTGGTCGGGCAGGTTCTAAGCAACGTTATCAGCGCACAGAAAATCTGCACGGGAGTGATTTCAAGTACCCAAGCTACGGACCCATCGTTGACACGTTTTTCTGGAGGCATGTAAGCGCCAGGATGGTTCTGGTTCTGCTGTGTCATCGCTGGGTTCTGAGCAGCTGCCGCGGCGGCCTCCCGCTCAAGTTGCTCATCAGCCTCCATTTCTCTTCTTGTGCGCTTGCGCTTGCGGCCAGATGGCCAAGTACATTCCTCCGAGGCTTTTTTGCAAGCCTGGCAGACGGGTTTGTCTCCGGAGCATCGAGCCCGCTTAGCTCGACAGCGATGGCAGGCAAGGGGTACCCTTTTTTCACCTCCAGCCGTACTAGTGGATGATCCAGCTGCGTTGCTGCTATGTGAATTCCCGTTTTCCGTCTTACTCGTACCCCTTTGCTCGCCAATACGTGGGTAATGGTTCGTCGGTGATGGGTGCTGATCGCTAGCCAGAGACGCAGGCGAATGGTTCGGCCCCTGGGGAGAGTTGGACGCCATTTTGTGCGAACAATACTGAACACGATTTGGCTCGGATTTGGGGAAAGGAGACAGCGCGTGGGGTAATATGGTAAAAAGTCCCAGTTTGGCATTCCCGGCCGAAAGCGGCCGAACCCCTGTCTAGACCATCGCCACCGCAAAAGCCTGAACATGTGGCCAGCTGACCATTAAGTACTGTCGACGCGACCAAGTGGCAAGAATGGTGGGAAAAGCGAATTGATCACGGATCCCCGAATGTTTTGATACCAATGATAGGCGCTCAACGCCAATCATCCAGCCAAATCAGTGTACAATTGTCAACTCCGAGAGAAACGGGATGAATTTACGCCTAGAGGTCTCAGGTGCGTGCTCCGTCCCGTGAGACTGTGGGTCCCAGAGGGTCCAGACGTCGGAAAGTTTTGTTGATGTTTGGCTTAGTATGGAGGCATTCATGCCATAAGATTTAGACGTTCCCGGTTCCCGAATGATGATGCAACTACGCCATAGGTCTGATTAAATGGGCGGCGGGCAGTATAAACGCCGACAGGCGTCCACAAGCCAGTGTCCAGTTGCGCCACATTTCCTATCGTGAATAAACAGGACACAATTTGGACACAATGATAGAAGTATAGTTTGCAAGTCTACTTTATTTCTAACATGAAAGCGATAGTATCCACATTTCGTGGCATGATGAGTGGGCGATGGTGGTACATGATAGAAGATTCAGCAACGGAACATAATTGAAAGAGGCCTCGAAAACACTACACTACTTCCTCCTCCAACACCTTCTTATCAACGGCCTTCTGTTCAACTTGAAGTTGGGAGGAACTAGGAACATCCTCCGCGCGAGGATATCTTTTCAGAGCGTACTTCATGACCTGGGCTAAGATGGCGAGAAGCAGAACGAACGCGCTAAAGTCACAATTGATGGGTCAGCGAGAGGTAAGAGAGAACAAAACAGAATGCCCACGTAGTAGTCGCGAAGCCCTGAACATAGCGAGGTCCGGTGTTATTGGGCCACAGGAAAGAACCGTAGATGGATGCGCTGTTACCGAGAGAGTTGACGATAGCAATGGCAACAGCGCGCTTCTCAGCAGGATCGGCGATGACATTAGACACCCACTGTAGACGAAGAATCGGGTCAGCAACATGTAACAACACACAGGAAAGAGTAAAGACGTACTAGAAGCGTAAGCGGGCATGCGGCGTAGATGGCACCAACAGCGAAACAGAGGAAGGCGTACTTCACATGTTCATCGCTGACGGAGACAGTTATGATGAACGAGATCCCAGCGACAAGTGCGGCAAGGGTGATATAGTTCCCTCGTTCCTTCCGGATATCGGAAGTGAAGCAGAAGAACAAGATGAAGATCAAAGCCACAACGTAGATGGGGATGGTCATGTACTGCTTCATATAACCTGTGTAACCGAGCTGGCCGACAAGGGTAGGAATAAAGTACTGAATCGTCTGAGAGCCGGTGGCGAGCATGTACATGACGACGAGCAGCCAGGTGCGCCAGTCGGTGAAGGCCATCTTGGCGGCCTCTTTGTGCGAAACATGCTTGCCAGTGCCGGTGTTGCCGATACCATCCCATGTCAGGCGCTGAACAGCGATGAACTGGAGGAAAACGGTAAGTCAACAAAGGATGGATGACGAAGCACCATAAAGTGTACCTTCTCCTCAGGGCTCAAGAACTTCGTGGTCGATGGCCAGTCCGGCAGGATGAACCAAGTGAAGCAAGCTGTAGAAAGGCTCGTAAATAATGGTAATCCAAGGATAAATTGGAAAGGGATCACGTACCAACAAAGCAAGAGCCAACCCCTTCAATGATGAACAGCCATCTCCATCCCGCAATGCCACGGGCACCGTCGAGGTGGTCAGTGATAACACCAGCCAAAAGACCGGAGAAGGCGCCAGATACCGCGGTAGCCGTGTAATAAATGGAGAAACGTTTAGCAAGTTCATGCTTCTTGTACCATGAGGACAAGTAGAAAGCAACTCCCGGTGCGAAACCTGCTTCGACGACACCCAGGCAGAAACGCACACCAGCAAGGGCTTGCCAGCTGTTGACTGCACCCATGCAAGCGGCAACACCGCCCCATAAAAAGCAAAGGCCCGAAAGGCTTGAAGAAAAAACGTCAGAGAACACTACGAAGACACACAGAAACGCGCAGCTTACAAGAGCGACGGCCGTGCCCGTGTGAGGATCATGTTTGAGGGAACTTCGAAAATGACATACGACACCTGAAGGAAAATTATATTAGACACGGATAGAGGGATAGACCGACTGTACTCACGAAGAACATCAGGAGAACAACGGAGTACTGAGTGGATGTGAGCTTAAGAGCTTCCTCCATTCCTCCAACCTAGATCCATCAGAACCTGTAGTGGAGACGCGACGCGGTGAGCCTCACCTTAGCGTTACCGATGTTGGCACGGTCGAGATACGAAAGAGTGTATAAGACCCAAATTGTGGGCACCTTAGCAAGAGGCGGTTAGAGAGAAAATACATTAGAGGAGAGTGCAAGAGCGTTGCTCACAATACGAAAATCGATCTTTCTTACCAACCTCTTCTCTTCGGCCGACCCTGGGGTGTACTTGTCAATGGCCCCTTCCAATTCTTCGGTCCATACTTGTTCTTCAACATGTCCAGGCTTATCGACAGGCATGGTGTGGATATGCTCGTGAGTGGAGGACAAGAACGGACAGGAAAAGACTTGGGACGAAGAGGGTGTCAGTTTGTAAGGAAAACAGCAAGCGGCTTTTTGTAGGCTTCTCCGAGCTCATGTCAGACAATTTTCATTATCCGAGAACGGTTCGAATTGGGCCCCTAATCTACCCCAGTCGTTGTAATGTGAAATTTCCCCGCGCTTAAAAGTGACGCGGGGGATGCATGGGGCGCGTCTGTGTGAAACGGATGATCCTGTAGGAACCATATCTATCCGGGATAGATAGGACTGTGGACCTGTGGCGGCATGTCCGGTCCAAGACTCTTAAGCGATTTGAGACAAACAAGGACAAGCAACGGCGCTGGCGCCTCGTATGTCCGAATTTGGAAGGCGGAATCAGATACTTCCTCCCACACTTCCGGTCCTGAATTTCCGGCCGGGACTCCTCTTATACAAAGCGCGCTCGTCTTACTGGTTCAAGTCCAAGTCAAGTTCCAATCTACTGCTTTCAATCTAATCATGTCTACCACTCTCAAAGGAAACCGCACTCTCGAAATCCTCAGGAAAGCGGAGGAGGGCAAGTATGGTATTCTCGCCCAATCTTGGTTAGTCCCAGCAAGCCCATTCAGCCTCCATCTCACTCTGATCTTTTCAATTATAATCAGCTACGATGCTCAGTCGGCAATCGCCCTCGTTCGCGCTGCTGAGCGAACTCGCAGTCCTGCAATTCTCCAGCTTTTCCCCGTTACACTTGCTTACGGGAAGGGCCCTTTCCTTCAGTTCTGTCTCGACGTGTATGTTCCAAGTATTTCCACCGCCCGATCTTTCATTTACATTCGAATTGTAGTTCACACAGCGCGTCCGTACCAATCGCTGTCCATCTTGACCACGCTACCGATCCCGAACACCTCGAACTTGCAATTGGTCTCGCTGAGCAGGGTATTGCCTTTGACAGCATCATGGTTGATGCCAGTCATGCCGATGTACGTTTTCGATCCCACATACCCCGCGGGGGACGCTGACTATTTTCCCGGCACAGTCTGACGAGGAGAACATTGCTATTGCTCGTCCTTACGTTGAACGCGCCTTGAAGGCCGGTGTTGCTGTCGAAGTTGAGCTGGGTCGTCTCGAGGGTGGAGAAGCTGGCTTGCGAATGATTTCGGACGCTAAGCTTACGGATGCTGGAAAAGCAGAGGAGTTCATGAAGGGGTGCGTTACATTTGTGCGTTTCAACTTCGAAAAGTTTTGAAACCTTCTTCCTCCAGGACCGGTGCTCTCATCTTAGCGCCGAGCATCGGAAATCTTCACGGCTCCTATGTTCAAAGCGGTGGACCAAAATTCCACCAAGAAATGTATGCATATTCTCCCTTTCTTCGTTCTATGTTTTATTCTGACGCGTTTCCATAGTCTGATCGCACTTCATGAGAAGTTCAAGGGCCGAGTTCCTATTTGTCTACACGGAACAGACGAACTTCCCGACGAGCTCTTTCAAGAGTGTATCAAAAATGGCGTCAGCAAGGTATGTCTTGTTTTTTTTCCCCGAGTGTTTAAAATCCCTGACTTAACGTTTTTTTTTCTAGCTTAACGTGAATAGCTGGGCTCGTGATCCCTACGTCGAGGAGTTAAGCAAGGGTCTCGCCTCGAAGCCCTTCCCCGATGCTGTCGAAGACGCTACCGAAGTTTTCGCGCAGGCTTGTGAACGAATGTTCAAACTGTTCGGCGCAGTCGGAAAGGCTTGATGTACATACATTTGTAAATTTATCATAAAATTAATCATCTCAACGTGTAAAATGTACTTGTACACCGATAATCGAGTACCTTTTTCTGAACTTTTAGGAGGCGACTTTATGACGCCAACTAGCAAATAGACGTGGATCGCCCCGAGCTTGCCTTGTCGTGCCTTGGGCCTGATCGAGTCAGTTGACCTGATAGAAAAGATCGAAAACGCTCCGTGTACATGCTCTCATGATACTTACCTCGATCACACGCAATCACAATCTGTTCGCTGACTAGCTAGTGAGCACGGCGTCAAGAAGAAATCAGACCTAGTAGATTTACATGAATGATTTACGAATACATCTATGTAGAAGATCCCGAGACGGTTTCGTACTGAGAAATAGCATCGACCTTGACGGCGGAAGCCGAGGTTGTGTCGAAGACGTATCCCAGCCACTCCTTCGTTAATCGGCGAGCAAGCTCGATACCGATGACACGCTGGCCCATGCACAGAACCTGAGCGTTGTTGCT
Source organism: Gloeostereum incarnatum (assembly GCA_004338095.1). Lineage (NCBI taxonomy): Eukaryota > Fungi > Basidiomycota > Agaricomycetes > Agaricales > Cyphellaceae > Gloeostereum > Gloeostereum incarnatum. The sequence continues at coordinate 2,146,831 of RZIO01000005.1, forward strand.
GAGGACGGCGCGCTCCACGGAGAAACTATCGTGAGCAGTTACAGCACGAATCCCGGGAACTTTGTTGGCGGATATTGCCACACCTGTACGACTTTATCAACAAACGAAGACGACGCCAGACATGCTTGCAATAACGTACCAAGTCCGGTGCCACAGATCAAAAGAACGCGATCCGCCTCTCCAGCAGCGACCTTTTTCACAGCAGCCACAGCAACGTGAGGGTAAGCTGTCTTCTCATCTCCGGTGACGCCGACGTCAATGACCTCCGAAACGCGAGGATCTTTGGCCAAGTCAGCCTTCAAAATATTCTTGTATTGGATTCCAGCGTCCTAAACACGGATTGAACGTCAGCGAGCAGCCAGAGCCAAACGAAATGACTTACATCACAACCGACAACGACGCGCCACTTCGGAGGAGTGATAGTAGAGGGAGACATTTCAAAGGTATTAGTTAGGAATTATCGAAGACGAAAAGGTGGCCAGAGACGCCTTTGAAAGGAGGCCCGCGACGAGCATTATTTTGAGGATCTACAGACCGACCCGCGAGGATAGTTGAGAGCGCTCCGGAAGTAAACACTTCCATACTTCCGAGATCGACATTACATAATATAGATCCAATTTGATCCCGGTGCCGATTTGGGTTGGTCCGAGGCTCCGAGCTGGTTCCTCTTTGCCCGATGACCGGTCCCCCAGCTCAAGCAGGAAGGGATATATAACAGATACCCACGTTCTATCAAGCTTCATCCCATTTCCGTCTTCTTCTGCCTTTGAATCTTTCGACAATGTCATCAAACACCGTTCTTATTACTGGATCTGCCGGCTGGTTAGGAGGACTGGTCAGTATCATCCCACGTTTACGGTCAATTCTCCGACTTACATTATACATCTAGTTGGCGAAAGCCTTGGTTGACGACCCCAAAACTCCCAATGTCCGACTTATCCTCGCCGACATTGTTGAGCCCAAAGCTCCTGAGGGAGCGAAGTCTGTGACTCTCAAAGCCGACTTGACGGACAACGCGCAGATCGACCAGCTGTTCAACACTGAGCTCGGTATACCCGACACCATCTACTGCTTGCACGGTATTATGTCTCGTGGATCAGAAGACAACTTCGACCTCGGTGTCAAGGTTGGTGACATTTTCCAATCGCATTCAAGATGAGGACTTATCGGGGATTCAATCAGGTGAACATTGACTCTGTGCGCGCTTTACTCGAAGCCACAAGGAGTTACAGCCCAAAACTTCCCCAACCCATCAAGTTTATATTCACGTCATCGTTAGCTGTGTATGGTGGACCTCTGGTGAGTTCTTGTCAATAGGATCGGATGGAATAAGGGTCTAACGTCACCTTTCTTCCTATAGCCTCGGGTTGTGACCCCCGACACCATTGCCACGCCAGAGGGCGCGTACGGCATGGGCAAGCTGACCTCGGAGCTTCTCGTCAACGAATACACGCGTCGTGGATTTGTCGATGGCCGAATCATGCGTCTCCCAACAATCGTCGTCCGACCGGGTGTTCCTTCTGCTGCCACATCCGCCTTCATATCTGGTGCGGGTTGCCCTTGGAAATTATCAACGAAGACTCACATATCATTCCGTAGGCATCATCCGTGAGCCATTGAAGGGCATCAAGGCAATATGTCCCGTCGGGAACTCCTTCGACTCACCAGAGCTTGAGCTCGCCGCCTGGCTCGCCAGCCCGGAGACCACCATCAAGAACTTCGTTGTCGCCAAACACGTCCCCGCCGAGAAGTTCAGGCCCCACTCTCGCGTCGTTTGCCTGCCCGGCTTCACCGCTACAGTGCGGGAAGAGCTGGAGGCTTTGGAGAAGGTCGCTGGAAAAGACGCTTTGAAACTCGTTACCTTCCAGGACGACCCTATCAATCGCCGCATTGTCTCTTCATGGCCAGCGGCATTCGACAACACGTATCCTCTCAGCCTCGGGTTCGTGGTCGATCAGGGAGGGATGGTTCCTATCGTAGAGCAGTTCAAGAAGGATGTCGCCGCCGGTATCGCATAAAGGAATAGAAACATATGTTGTTGTATCATACATCGTATATATTTAATTTAAGTCCTGTACATTCAGTGAAAGTTCTATGTGAGTTCAAGAACTGAAGATAGGCGCGTGGATTTACCTCAACTCGATTCCCTTCTCCGAGCGTCCGGTTTACTTTCATCACAAGACGATATGTTATTTCCATACGTTCCTCCGCATATAGGGAGCAGTCCAGGAATCAGTATAGAGGCCAGCAGAGCTTGTAGAAATACATGGCGCTGGCTAAGAACGAACGTGTCACGGTTGTGACAACCTTGACTACTACAACCATTTTCTCACTCGGAATTCATGGGCTCCTCTTTGACTTCACGAAAGACTTACATATTTTCTTTTCTGGGAATAATTTGTGTACTGAAAAGCGTTTCTCAAGACGTTAAACGGTCAGTTTTCCCGTAGATCTACTGTACATTGAATAAGCTATATACAAATCTTACACGCCAGGAAGCCCAAGCTCCTCAATCTTCACGAATTTTTCCGTCTTGAAACTCTCATTTGCCATTAAACCCACAGCCAACGCCCGAGCCCCATCGATTTCATTAGCAGTCTGCTTAGACGCGTCTCCAGTGTCCTTAATCTCCCCAGGAGCCGGGCCAAATAGAACGCTTAGCATACGATCGTCGCCGCCTCCGTGCCCAGCGTGGTCGTAGTATACAGGAAGGTCCACGGGAGGTTCCCAGAGCCGCTGAAGAGTGACTTTGGCGTCACCGGCATGGGGCAATGCCTGTGTCCCATGGATCAGTCCGCCCAACGATTCCCCGTCTGTCGGTAGGCGATAGAGGGACTCCGTAACGGAAAGCTCCAGACGTCCGTGTGAGCCATTGAACATAACGTGATAACCTTCCCAGGGAGAGTATGCAGTCTATGCCAGCGATAAGGAGTCAGCCAGGACCCCAGTGGATGCGCATCAGGCTTACCAGATGATAGGTCATCGTAGCCCCCGACCTGTACTTTACGAGGACGCTCATGTCGTCCTCGATACCGATGTCCGATGCGAACACCTATCAGTTGGTTCAGTACGAGACGAGGATGAGCGTAGAGATGCGAACATTGCGATCTCGGTAGTATCCATCTTCGTCCTCAGCATCCTGATAGATCTTCTTCAATACATCGTCTACCTCAAGGTGCATCGCGAATGGATCTTTCTTTGCCTCTTCGCTCCCCCTCGCGCGCACGTACTCCTTCGCCCACCCATGCTTCTTTCCCTCATCTTTGCCGTAGAAGCCGAGCTTGCCTATACCGGCAACGGTCGTGGGTGACGAGTCAATCCACCAGTTGACCAAGTCGAAGTGATGGCCGGATTTGTGTACCATGAGACCTCCGGAGTTCTCTTTCTGACGGTGCCAGCGGCGGAAATAGTCGGCTCCATGGACGGTGTCGAGTAACCATTCAAAATGAACGGAGAGAACTACTGAAAGGTCAGGAGATGCCCCAGAAGCAATGTGCTAGTACATACTCTCCCCAATCTTTCCCTCAGCAAGAGTTCGCTTCACAAGCTCGTGCACAGGATTATAACTGTGACAATGGATATTAGCGCCCTGCCCGTCGTCAGATAGGGAAGTGGAGTACGCGCCGATAGTTGAAGGTGACTGTCAGATGTTGGCCCGTTCGCTCGACCGTCTCCAGGATAGCGCGACACTTCTCGATATCGGTGGTCATCGGCTTTTCCGTAAGTACCTTAACTACACGATTTTCTCAGTTTCTTGCTACTCAGATAAGGATGTACATAACTTTCCTCCCGCCTCCAGCGCTGGGATGATATAGAGATGGTGCAAAGCATCGATGCAAGTAACAACGATCATCTCTACTTTCTCCTTCTTCAACATCTCCGTGTATTGCTCTGGTTTGTATACAGGGACAGTGGGTGCTCCGAGCTCAGTGAGAAGATCGTTGTAGTACTGTGCACGGACAGTGTTGGGCTCCAAGATAGCTACTACAGACGATGCTGGGCGAGCCACGATACCCCTCACGAACATCGCCGCTCGACTCCCGGTACCGATAATGGATACGCGCCCTCCAAGAGGTTTCAATTCGGAAGACATGGTGAGTTGCGAGTGTTCCTCTGATACTCATTTTCGTCCTACTATCTTTTACTGGGTGGGGTAGCGGTCCGTCTCTCCGCCCCGCTCTAACCGTGACATATTTGAAAAAACGCCCCACGTCTGGGGCCCCCACCTTGGCAGGGCGCGGACCGAGTCGGTCCGTTTCGTCTAGCCCGTGGCGTGAACTTTGAAGCGATTTAAGAGTCGAGGCACCGTGCAGTGCTCCTCAACTGGGTATTGAAACTTTCAACCGTGCCTCAGTAAAGGTGATCGTATGCTACACTTTGCAGTTTAGCCAAAATCCGTTAAAAATTACGTCGCGCCACACTCATTGTTCCGATTCCGATAATCAATCGATTTGATGTGGGTCCCAATTTCTTTCTTGCCACAACGTCTTGGCAACGTTGTCAGCGACGACGGCTGCTGTCGACCATGGCGACCCCTTGTTCTAGTTGTTTTATTCCATAGTATAATAGTACCTATGTGATATGGTGACTGTGTCGGCAGGACAGCTGTATCTTTTGTCGAATGAATCAACCCGATGATCGTCACTCCATTCTGCATTCAAACGTATCTATAACACTTTGACCGGACTGATAATGCCATACGAACAAAAGGACGTATGTTGTTATCCTTCTCTTTCGGAGCTAAAGAGGTCGGAATACAATAAGAACCATAAGTGATGGTTATGGTTACTATTTTGCACTTTCACTATAAAGCCTCTAAGCGAACAAGGCTTCCTTTCGCCGCATTATAGTCATAGAGCATTCGATACGCATCTCTATCATTTGAACCCTCGTCTTGAAGCATCACTCTCGCCTACTATGCCTGCCATGTTCTTCACGCAAACAGTTGTCCCTACTGGTGTACCACTGTATCAAAACCGATACCTGAACGCGAGTCAATCAGATCTTTCGAAATCGATTCACGACGACATGTACTATCTCGATCCTGCTTGTGCCCTCGGTCCTTTTGAAGCAGGACCTAGCAGCCAACAACTTCGCATCGGTCGGAGAACGCAAGGCTGGATCAAGGATCACCAGCACTCGAAAACTAGAGCCAATTTACAGGTAAGGCGCACATAATCACTTTATCTTGAGCCTCACTCAAGATATCATCACAGAGCTATAGGCGGAGTGCCATACTCAATGCGGGCCCGGCCAAGGTACTTACATCCGAACGTCTTCATCCCCCGTCTCCAGACGAAGCTTACGCGGAACGATTACAGGATTTGTCTACTCGAGAGCATAGGCGAACAGCGTCTGTATCACTCAGCGATATCAACGAAGAGGAGGAAGCTGCAGAGAAAAGTTCAGAACCTACTACCAAGCCTTGGGCTTATGTGCCAACCCTAGTTCACAAGCAGAGTCATGTCACACGGACACCTCCTTTTAAGCCGAGCCTCGAACCCGTCCAGGAGGAAGACGAAGACGACCTATTCGATCCTACAACACCCAGACCCGAACTACGTATTTTCTTCTTATTTCGTGAGGTCGCCAGCCCCACCGAATATGATGATCCAGCCACTCCACGACCTTTATCCATTGACATTGATAAATGTTCGGATTGCGACTCCAGTGACGACTCCCTCGGATGGCTGTACAACACGTCAACCAGCAGCGAGGATGAAGCGCAGAGCTCATGGACGTCATGGACAGAAGGAAGTCCTGCAGCGATGTCCAAAGTGAAGTTGGCGGATGAACCGGCGGGAGATATGCAGCCATTGCTAAACCTGGTACGTTTGATACACTCGTAGGGTTATACGCATGCTTGACACGCCAATCCTTTAGAACACGTCAAAGCCTGACACTTCTAGCAGCCGTAGTGTGGGATTCTTTTCAGCGCATGTCACCGAACATGTGAAGGTATGGGCAGGACACTTGATCAATCCGACCTGGCACTTCATGAAGGGCTTGGCTGCGTCCTTGTGGAAATGGCGACAGTGGTAGAACGAGAGGCTCGAGGATTTGACATTGAATCTGATCATTGTACTTTTAGTAGGTTATTAGCACGCGCAGACACTGTAAAACACCATACGCACATTATTATTATTCTCAATCACGAACCCTGAAGTCCACTTCTTTCAAATCCGCAGCTGTTTCTGCTAGAAAGTTCTTGTCCTTCAACTTGTGGAACGCCACGTCACCAAACTCAAGGACCTGTGTTTCAAATTGACCTCCCACTGTTATATCTGGAATGGTACTGAAGCAACCACCTTGCTGGCGTAACCGAAGTAGTGCATGCTGCACCCACGTTCGACAAGTCCACCGTGGGGTCGACTCAACTTGAACAAGAGGGACGTGTGGGGGACTGACCGCCGAATCAAGAGTCTCAACATGACGTTCCCAAGACGAGTCAAAAGGGATCTTTGCCACCAAGATCCTTCCGACCATATTCCCAGAGCTCCTCCTGATGGAGTCGACAGGGATCTGCACGTATCGCCATGGCACTTTCCCGTTTACTGGAGGATGATCTGCGTCGATGTTGTTTACAACGTGAAAGAGATGGCAGTCCTCTTTGACGGAGTGTGGGTGCTTGGGTGCAAGCATAAGAGCCCAGTGATATCCAGACCTCCCATTCCGATGTTGGAGAGTCAAGTAGAGCCGTAATTTGTTTCTTGGCATATGGATATGAATGACCAAAAAGCCTATGTACTTGTGATTATTTGGCCAGTGTTTTGAATTCAGAACCGTGAACGTCAGGTGAGGGTGCGGTAGACCTCGGTAGACTCAGATTGACGTAGCATGAGTCATTGCTGACTTATCTTCACCTTTACGCCACAGTTCTCAGTTACGCCACTTCTTGGAAGGGTGTCAAGGGCATGGTGTCATTAGCGATACAAAACATAAGTGTCTGGAGCAAATGTCAGACCCATATAAATACAACATGATAGAGACAGCAAAAGCACCAATAAATCAACGCGAATACTAAGTAGGAAATAATTGATAAGACTACAAAGATAGATGCAAGGATAGCAGAAAGCAGAAAACGGAAACACGACTCAAGATTACAGAGAGAATGTACACCTATAAAAAAGATCAGTCATCGGAAGTCGGACTCTTGGTAGGTTCCTTCTTCTTCGATCTGGCTAATCGTTTGGCCTTCGCCTACAACAGTCTGTCAGCGCCACAAGCTGCGGAGGCGAGAATGTGGAACGGACCTTAGCTCGGCTCCGTGCTCCTCTTCCAAGCTGTTCTTCACCTCCTTCCCCCTCCTCCTCCTCTTCTCCAGGTTCGGAAGTGAGGGGAGATGACTGGCCCCTGGCATCACCCATGTCAACATCGCTTTGTGATGGCTCATCGATATCGTCATCAGAATCCTCCGACTGGCGCTTCTTGGTACGTTGGCGTCTGGGGTAATCCATTAGCGGGCGCGTAAATTCAGTGAGTCAGACGACATACTTGGTGTGCCCATTGGTTGTGGAGCTGGCAGCCTTCCTCTTTGGTGCTACCTTCTTCTTTTCCTGGAACGAAAGTGAGCTCGGACGATGCAAACACAGTTAAGTAGCCTATCGACCTTGGTGGGATTCAGGAAACTCTCGATCCATTCCCGCGTCGGTTCCGGAAGGTAGATGGTCTTCACGACCTTTCAAAATAAAATCTGAGAGCCGATCTCATGTTCAGGAAGCATACAAACAAGTTCACCTCATGACTGGTTTCAGCGTTAGGAAGTGGCCGCAAAATGTCTGACGGTAGCTTAATCTTGCCGGGATACGTCGTCAGTTGCCATTGTTTCTGCTTCGTTCGGGCTCTGATGAGTTCCTGCGCTATCTCGCATACTTGATAGAATTTCTGTGAAAGAACATATCAATACCAGGCCAACAGAGAAGACATAAAACGAACCTCAGTGTAGTCTTCTTCCGCATCCCGGACAGTCTTTCCCTTCAAGGCCAGATGATATAAGAGAGCGATGTTGTCGTTCGTGGATACGAGATCAAGGTAGTATATAATGTACCTGAAAGAAGATGGTCATGTAGAGTTCGACATCTAGAGAGATCCTGGCGCACTGGAGGGTTTCCTCTGCTTCGGGTGCATCACACCTGAAGTCTGGATGGTGAGCAAGAAGGTGAAGGAGTCGAATGAAGATCATTTCCAAGTTCTGCATCCGCGGCACTGAGATCAAGAGATGCTCATTAGCGAAGCCATGAATGTACCAGAACAGTAGCAATGCCTACCAGCTGGCATCTTCCTGAAGGATGACATGACGTAGGATGAAGCCTTGAAGAGCACATACCCCTGAGTATGGTAGCAACTCATATAGGGAGGATCCACTTACAAGACCTTTGACTTCCATCTCGGGATCATGTACCGTTAAAAAGGGTATAACATTATACTTTGCAGGCAGCCGTTTTGCAGACAGCAGAGATATAAGCTTGTTCAAGAAGATATACCGGACGTTATAGCAAGAGTCCTAGGGAGCAGACGACACGTAATCAGCCAAGCAACCGACAACGGTAGCATAACAAACCTGGATCATCAAAGCCAGCCTAAAAAACCTCGGTGTCATCGCATTGGCGTATAATTCCACCGTAGATAGATGTAAGAGTGACACTGCAGCCTGTAGTCTCATTCGAGCCATAACTTTAGGACTATGAACCGTCGTCAGTTCATAAAACCTCACTCTTCACAACGAAAACATACTTGTCATGCGCCGACGCGGTCCACGACCCGCTAAAGTCCATTAGAGTAGCAAGCATCCTCAGCACAGGCCGCGCAACTGTTAAGGACGTGTCCTTGTGGTGCACCAGCGCACGGTGCCGGCACATCTTCATCGTCCATATCTTCGCACGGAGGATATCTGAAATCTCTTCCTCGTCGTCCCACTCCAGTGCTTCCTCGTCCTCTTCCTCTGACTGTCACCAGGGAAGTTGTCAATCCGCAGCAACAGGACAACAACATTTCACTGACCTGATAGTGGGGATCAGGACCCACTAGAAGATCCTTAATGAAGAAATTGAGAATCGCCTCGCTTTCTTGCTCGAACGCATCAGGGGCAAATCTGGAGAACTGAGTGAGAGCAGCAGCATGTGCAGCCAGTGCATCAGGCAGTGCCTCTGGCAGCCTTTTGACGATGGACTGACCAACCCAGGTTGAGCTAACGTGAGTACGTGCAGAGCGGAAAACAACACACCTCAACAACTTCGGTGCAAACCTCGTCCTTGTCCTTCGAAAATGCGAGGAACCTCGCAGCAAATTTGGCGTTCCGAAAGTCGACATCTAACGCGTACGTCTTCATCCTCTCTATAGTCCTCCTGCCGCGAAGGATCAACATCCCGTGAATGGATAAAAGAATATCACTCACTCGTCAGATGGGACGCCCACCACCCCGCCACTTCTCTGGACAGCAGCCAAGGCCTGCAGTGCAATTTCGATTATCTTACTATTCGCCTCATCTGCCACCGCTTTACTCAAGATGGGGACATGCGTTCGATAGAGTGCCGGACAGTGCTTGGACACGTACGTCAGCACTGCCGCAGCCGCATTTCCGATGCGATTGGTGTGCGTCATGTTGGTACCGTGCACCTTGGCTACCCGCGCGAGCAGAGTAGGTATCGATGACGAATTAACGATCCGAAGACTAGCTCGCCGAACGAGGAAGGAAATTGTTGGCAGAAGGGCAGGCAAGGTCTGCTCCACCCGTCTAGTGAAGTCATTCTATATAACAGATGTTCATCGACGAGAGAACGAAAGTGAAACGAGAGCGTACAGTGGCTTTGATAAGTGCTTTCAAGTCTGTCTCAACGTCTGCGCAAACCTTGAACAGCTTGTACAGCCTCCCTTCGTTCAATTCTGCGAACTTCTTAAGGTCTTCATACGCCTTTGTCGGGTCAAGGCATTGTTCTGAAGGTCAAGTCAGTGGAGTTCGTTCGTTATGGCCAAAGATGGTACCTGAAAGATATTTAGCATATACATCCAGACGTTTCTTCACGTCCTCTTCGTCGTCATCGATGACCCCACCGTTGTTCTTGATGCAGGCATCTATAAAGTTGTCGAACGGTGTCGGACGACTGTAGCCTATTTTAATTAATGTTCTGGAAATAGGAAAGCACTTACGTGGCTTGAAGATTCGTCAAACTGTAGAACGCGGTTGTTGCTTTCTCATCCAAATGGATCATCATTGTCAACAATCTGTCGGTCCACGCAGCATCGTCCACCTCGTTGGGTTTAGGTAATGGGAGAAGATGCTCAGCTACGACGTGCTGGATAGGGGCACTGAATCGCGATTTAGCGCCAAGACAATGTGTGAGGACAGATACGCACCGGACTTCTGCGATATTAGAGAGTTTGTGGAAGATATCTTTAGGTATCCAGGAAAAGTGTTGAATGGCTGCTTTCTCTTTATTTTCACTACGAAGAGTTAGCAAACTGCAGGTTTGAAATATAAACGGACGGACATCTCTGGATACGCCAAGCTATAAAGCCTCGCAAGCGTGGTCAAGGCCTCTAAACGGACGTTTTGCTAATATCAAAGTAACGTGAGTAAAAAAACCTCGTAAGATGCGGAAAACCCCTACCTTCCTATCCGCTACTCGTCCAGTGATAGTCTTCAATTGCTTCTCCGAAACATGATGGAGAGCAGTCTCGTAGTCGATCTGCCCATACAGCTTGCACACCGCTGCCCGGACCTTATCGTCTGGATCCAGCAGCTTTTTTTTCCAAAGCCTCTTCTATAAGCACCCCAGTTCTGGTGTGCCGAGAAGGCCCTTAGACGTTTCGACAAACTTTAATCTGACAGCCACGATCTTGTCGTTCTTTCGACTCAGCCAATGGTTCCACGTGGAAGGGTACTTTTTCGCAAGATCACTCCCACCTTTGCTTGATAGCATCTCCCCAATAACCTGAGTGGCGATCAAACGAATTTGGACCTCTTCTGCGTGCAGCTCCTCCTCTAACTGGGGGATGACGCTATGGAGGAGGCTGGGACATGAGGCGTGTAATCGTTTGATAAGATCATGTGCGGTGCGAATCTCATCGAACTCTTCTTCTTCCGAATGGCCGACGATTATATCGGTGAAGTAGATGGAGACATGGCGTTGCAGTTTATCGGCTGCCGAGTTCATAACTTGAACGGCCAGACGGTAGGCAGGTTGATCAATCCCCTGAAAACATGGTGAGCGAAGAAGCTAGCCATACAGCAGTTCTCGACTCACGGCATTCTTATCCATAAACTGCGACATCAGAATCTCCAGTACCTCTCCCGGCAACGACTGACACTCATCCAACAAAGCCACCATGATATCGGCCATAAATATCTCCATCTTCCTGGGGAATTCGCGTCGGACGAGCGCGAAGAAGTCGCGAAATATGTCTTTCATGAGATCATCCGCGTTGGGGAGATCACACACGAGGACGACACTCTTGACAGTAGACAGAGACTCGAGGAGATGAAAGTACTGGTTGTAATAAGCAGAGTCCTGAGTTTTGAGGCCAGAGACTAGCTGCCGAAAGAAAAATTGAAAGATGTCCCTAAGCTGGCCCTGGGTGTAAGGAGCATCTGGAGCAAACAATCTGAGGAGATCTGCGAGGCAAGCCGCCGTGTACGCTTTTACACCCCTGTCCTTGTGCAGCATAAGGGAGTTGCTGATGAGATCTTTTCGTACGCCGTCGAGCGAATCCACGTCGACCTGCTCCTGGTCCATGTCAGCCAACTCCGCGTGCAATGTCTGTAGCCTTTTCAGTAAAGCATCCGAAGAATGGCCTTTTCCTGTCAATTTTTCGCGAAATTTCAGTTTCGTCTTAGCAGGTGGACCGCCGCTATGGCGCGTTTGGGCGACCATGCTTAACGTGAGGGGCAGGTAGATGGTGGTACAAGGGTAAGATACACGCGTTATTGACCATTGTTTCGTATAGCATCCAATCATAACATTGACAAACACGGTATAAACTCTCCCCAAAAAGGAACGCTATCGACATGAGATGACCGTGACCTTCGCGGCCTTAGCGCGATCGAGAATCGCAAAGGATTGAGATCTCTTCTGATTCTGATTTCATAGGGCTTCCCACCGAACGGGTACGGGCATATGTGGTATGGGTTAAACCCGTACGGACGGCTCGGGATATCTTGGGGATGTCGGGCAATTCATGACTGTCTAGGGTTTTTCGATGTCTGCATATACCCGAGAAAGTATTTTTTAAGGCAGTCTTTGTACTGGGCATTGGTATCTCTCGTTTCTTCGTTCCCAGTACCGTCCGGCATCAATTTCTTCGCGACTACGCTGAGAATCAAGTAATCCTGATTACACTGTGAAACCGGAGGCCGGCGCGTTACGACACACTGGCAGGCTGGACTCGGACTGTACGCCTCTTCAGCTCACAGACGAAGACTATGTTCGCGCCCGATGCGATCCCAAAGATCCTCCTGGGCATGTCGAATTTTCCGGGTGCGTTGGCGGCAGCATCGAGGAGGTGGTTGGAAGGGACGTTTTGCGAATTTGGTAAAGGGGAGGACTTCGCGGCGTATGAGAACCCGAGGGATTAGTGAGTGAAGGGGTTCACCGGCGTAGGCTGAATCATTATCTCGCGAGGTTTCAAGCTTTCAGCCTCAGTCAGGTCTTGGCACCGGGGCACTTTTTATACTGAGTAAGAGGAACTGCAAATCGCAAAGAAAGCTTCCCAGCACACCACCATGTCTTCCGAATCCCCCTTCAAGATTGCCATTCCTCAGGAAAAGCTCGACTTGCTCAAGAAGAAGCTAGAACTTACGACTCTGCCTGACGAGCTTGACGAAGCCGGATGGGAGTATGGAGCTCCTCTGGCTGACATTCGTCGTCTGGTTGCTCACTGGAAAGACGGGTACGACTGGAGGAAGGAGGAAGCCAGATTGAATGAGGAGCTTCCTCAATTCACAAAGGACGTCGAGGTCGACGGCTTTGGATCTCTCAACGTTCACTATGTCCACCAGAAAAGCTCCGTTGTGGGCGCTATCCCACTCCTCTTCGTTCACGGATGTAAGTTTAAACCGGTCTCACTGCTGCCCCTTTGTCTGAAGACACTACTTCTAGGGCCTGGAAGCTTCCTCGAGGTTCACAGGATTCTTCCTCTACTGACCGAGGACTCTCCATCGGAACGCCCGAGCTTTCATGTCGTCGCTCTCTCACTTCCCAACTTTGGATTCTCCGAGGGGGTCAAGAAAAGGGCTTCTCTATCCCTCAATACGCGGAGGTCTGTTCCTCGTTACTTATTTACTCTTCTAAGCCTGGACTGATGAGGACGCCCCACCTTGTGTATAGGTTGGGCATAAATTAATGCTGGCTCTGGGATACAACGAATATGGTACATTCGGTCACCTAGATCACGACGACGACACCTAATTGATCTTATTCAGTCACTCAAGGAGGAGACTGGGGACACTTGGTCTGTTCAGATGACCGGTGTCTCTTATTGTCTCTCATTGACAAGTTCTTTTTGCAGATAACGCGAGCGATTGCCACCATATACGGGGGTAAACATTGCAAAGCTGGCATACCAACTACCCAGGGTAAGTCCCTCTTCCCCTCCTTCGTTCACCTGGCAGTAACACGCGTGAACGTGTACAGTGCCGCTCCTCCAACTCTCTTCTCAAGCCCCCTCACCTACATACAAAACTTCCTCCCATACTCGGAAGAAGAAAAGGCAGGCTTCGCCAGAGCAGCCTGGTTCAGCCAGAAAAGGTCAAGGTTACTTCATCGAGCAAGCCACCCAACCCCAAACACTCGGCTACAGCCTCTCCGACTCCCCTGTCGGACTCCTCTCCTGGATCTACGAGAAGATGCATGACTGGGCAGACAACTACAAATGGGAAGACGACGAGATCCTCACATGGATCTCCGTTTACTGGTTCTCTCGCGCAGGGCCCGCAGCGTCGGCGAGGATTTATTACGAGGCTACTGGGGGCGGGCAGAGATCTCTCATCGGTAACAAAGCTCCCGCTGCTCCCAAGATCCCTACGGGCGTGTCGCTGTTCCCCGCGGAAGTGGGATATGCACGGAAGACATGGTTGACAGGTGGTACGCTCGGGAAAGTGGTGTTACTGGGAGAACATAAGAAGGGAGGACATTTTGCGGCGCATGAACAGCCGGAGGATTTGGTGGGCGATTTGAGGAAGATGTTCGGGAAGGATGGGGCGGCTTTTGGTGTTGTTCCTGGAAAGACTGGGTATGCGTAGACAGTGGACTTCTGCAGCATTGGTAACAGTGTTTTGTTTTGTGTAGTGTACAGAGTCTCACAGACTTAAAGAATCGGAGCTTCGAAACTCCACGTGTAGTATTACTGAAGCAGGGATGCCTACATAGCTCAGTAGGAAGAAACTTTTTTTGAACCCTCTACACAGAGCACTGTGAGGGATTGCAAGCGAGAGAACGCAGCACTAGAGTCATACGATAGGAGTGGAGCTAAACACCCTAAAGGATCTATGATGCCTTTATAAAAGACGAGAAAGCAATGCCGAAGTAGTGGGGTCTTCTCTGGAAAGAGGATAGATGCGAAGGGTGATAGCCCAGATCACGAGGACAGTATAAGGGAAGGGATAGTCAAGGCCCTGAATGCAATGAAGTATTCGTGCGGGCACGCGACTCGGATGCTCAGATGTGTTAAGTGGAGAAGATCAACCATAGTTGGGAAATATGTGCCAAGCTGGGTGCAAGCATACTCAGGATCTATGTCTATACTGCAATCCTCGAGGTTCTTCATCTCAGCTAGTAAACTCAGCGTCACAGCTAAAGAGCCTTCAGAGTGTTTGCCAGGTCCCGAATAACTCCTTATCCGCGATGAGATGGAACGAGGAAGTAAGAAGTCGTCAGTATGACAGTGAACGGTCGTCAGCAAAGGGCTCCAAGACATAGAAAGAAGGCGCTGGGCGAGTCGGGTATCTCAAACGAATTTTTATGAACGGATTTAAGTCCCTACAAGTTGGGCAATTCAGAAGCAAATGCCTCTAGTTCGTCTATGTCAAGGCAAAGATCCAATTTCGTGCATCGGAAAAAGTGAAGGGAAAGGAGTTTTAATGATAAGCATGACATCTATGTGGCCATCATCATCGGCCTGCAGCGGTGGGAGTAGCTCATCAAAGTCACGTACAGAGGCCGATCGCCAGAGCGGTCTAGATGAAGTTGAATGGCATCAAGAGAGGGATATCGAGCGTACTCCTCCTGAGGTAGGAAGTTGAGATGGGACCAGAAGCTGGAGCATCCTACGACCTCCATCTTCGACAAACGCCAGAAATATCTATCATGGGGTGACTTTCAAGTGAATCTAATTCATACATGTCTCCAAACTTGAATGACGGACGCCATAGAAGGTTATTGAGAATATGTGAAGAAGTAATTCTGCTGGATAAAAGAGTTTGACACTGGAACTGTGTCGCGGGATGTCATCTTCACCAACTAATTTTACTTACCAGAGACGGTAAGAGATGGCACAGTAGTCGGATTTGGCACTCACGTTTAAAGAACAGGGGGCGATCAAACAAAGTGCAAAATCGTGCCAGTGGTGGCGGTTTAAGTTAAGAAACTTGAATCCGTGTGGCGCCGGCTTTCTAGTGGGCACCGATCTCCGAGCTCCGATTCCGTTGCGCGGTGACCATCACGGATTCACGACAAGTTGTACTTTCACGCTGGTGTATCCTATATCTCTGCATCGCGGCTTGTATTGTAATTCATCTTGTAGTCACTCATCTCCTATGGCGACTCTTGTACTCTCTATAGATGAACCCCCGAGTCCTTTTGTCGACAATGCCTCATTGCCTGCAATTGTCTGGAGCTCAACGAGGCTTTCAAAATAATTGGTCGTCATGTCGTTGTTCTGTTCAGAGAAGAAAAACAACAACAATTCGGGAATGACACTTTGAAAGTTCCTTCGCAACGTGTAAGCGCTCTGGAGAAGTATAAGAAGCTCCCCATGGCCAGAGTTAGCTACTCACTTCCACCGCATTCGATAGCTCTTACCAACGCCACCAGAAACAAGCCATCTCATGTCTAGACCTAATCCTAGATTACCGCATAGTTTCGCCCGTGCGGACGATGTGGCGCAGGTAGGACTTGTGCTTACATCGTGACACTCCCATTCCTCACACCGCTGAATGTTTGCAGAGCTCATACACTCTGCGTCGTCTAGTACCGCCTTCTTCTAACCCTCGTCAAGATTATATCGACCGTCTCCGACACGAAGGCATGGTCGACGGCCCCCAAATAAGCCATTTTTCACCCTTGAGCCTGCTCTCTAACCTGGAAAACTACTGCTCTCACTGGCGTTCCCTGGAGAACATCGCACCAGCGTTCGCCACAGGAATCGCCGGGACAGAGAAAAACACGATATGGTTTGACAACAAGCACGAGATGGGCAATAGCTTCATGGGTGAATCCGGCGGGTGTATCTATCACGCTAAAGCATGGCCCGACCCCCGTACTGGGAGGTACAACACTTGGGGTATACAAGTATTTCAGCTTCCCTCCATTAGGACGAGAAGGACGTGGCATGTCTATCTCTTAAGGTGTGAAGGTATCGAGTACCTGAAAGGTGTGGCAATCGATTTGTCGAGGCAGACAGCTGTGCTGCTCTCAAAGTGAGTAACCTTGTTATGCTTGTCCGATTCCTTGAATGTTGCTTCGTTGGTACATGCAGGCCACCGACGGGAAGGTGTTCCCTTCACATTTGGGATCTAGCCCACAACAAACGGAAGGCTCCAAAGTTCAGTTGGCAGACCTCCTGGATGCAAGAGGACAGCGTCACTCAAATGGAGGCGTCGTGGCCTTTCGTCGCCATCGGCGTTCGTCCCCTGCTGAGAACAAGGAAGCTGCCCAACCACGAAGCTCTCCAGGTTGTCAACATCCAACGATCCAATCTTGTTCTAGTACGGTCACATCCTTTCACACGTGCCCTTTTTCCTCACTCAGTCCATAAACAGACCTCCCAACAACCTCAAGCCGAATTCCGCTCCTTCCAGTTTATCCAAGAGGACGTACTCCTCGTCGCCGAAGAACTCCCGAACGACCCAGATGTAGGACTACACTTCCAGGACATCGTCTTCAAACTCATCAGCCTCTCAGGAAGAAGCCCCGAGCGACTTGTCCAATTCCACGACAGCACCGTCCGCTGGTTCAACAACGAGCTCAACCCACGCCGATACCGCGGCTATTACAGAGACCGACCATCCGCTCTCGGCCCCGACTATCAGAAGGCCAACGTCTACGTCACTTTTCTCTCGAACGCCGCACTTGGAAAAGACGGACCCTTTCACGCGGATCCTGCCTCCCACCTCATCGGCGTGAAGATCCACTACCCTCACTATTACCGTGATACGGATATCGTGTTGTTGTTCGAGAAGTCCAGCATCCTCGATCCTAGGGCGCGGGACGTAAAAGGGACACAAGGCCCCAAAGGATTCTGGCACGGCCTGAATGGCAGAAAGATCGTTTGGTTTGATCCAAGGGACAAGAGAGTGCACGTCAAGGATACGAACGCACACGTCGAGACGCACGGAGAAGATCGCTTTGGGTCGAGTAACATCAGGGCTGTGATCACGCTGGAAGACAACGTCGTCGTGCTTGTGGTGAGCGCTGTCTTTTCTTCTGCTTCGGCTCAGGCTCCGTCTGATAACTCTCTCTGTAGGATGGTAAGGATGCCGAGGAGCCTGCCGTTGGAGTCGGGATGTTTGTCTATTCTCTCTGACAATGTTGGGACGTTGCAACACGGACGCTATAAGCAACGACGAAATGGAATGATTATTGTTACCGTCCTCTATGCAATGCATGATTCGGATATATTGTTATGCCTGTGCTAGCAAGATTTCATGAGAAAATAGACGTCCAAGATGAATGGAAACTTTAAAGGATTCTTCGATACCTCAGGAAGAAGGCTTCGAAGGGAGAAAATGACGGACCATTCCGATTCGTAGTCGAGTACAAGGCATTTTACACGCCAGATAGTCAGTCGTTACCAAAGTCACTTCATTGCGCGTACCCAGTCTTGCCAGGAACGACACCAAACGCTGGCCCACCCTTCCCAAACATCTTCCTCAAATCACCCACCAGCTCATCCGGCTGCTCATATGCCGCAAAATGACCTCCCTTCTTGTGTTCCCCCCAAACAAACCACCTTACCTGACGCACCACCCCTCAACCATGTCTTCGGCGCGTATCCCAATTCCGCAGGGAACACCGACACACCCGCAGGGATCTTCGGAGTAGCAAGTCCGCCCGGTCTGCTAGCACTTTTCTTTCCACCCTCCGTCGCCTCGTAATAGATCCTCACCGACGCCGCAGGTCCCGCACGGGAGAACCAGTAAATGGAAATCCAGGTGAGGATCTCGTCGTCTTCCCATTTGAAGTCCCCGTCGGTCCAGTTGTGCAGCTTCTCGTAGACCCAGGAGAGGAGTCCAACGGGGGAGTCAGAGAGGCTGTAGCCGAGGGTTTGAGGTTGGGTAGATTGCTCCCGGAAGTAGCCATGGCCTTTTTCGCGGAACCAGGCTGTTCGGGCGAGGCCGGCTTTGTCTTCGGCAGAGTAGGGGAGGAAGTTTTTGATGTAATTGAGGGGGCTAGAGAAGGGAGTTGGAGGAGCGGCACTACATACGTTTACTTGTGTTCCTACGATGTGAATGGAGAGGATGAGACGTACAGTGGGAAATTATTGTGCCAGGCTTTAATATGTTTACCTCCGTAAACAGTGGCAATCGTTCGCGTGATCTATGAGGAAGTACTCGATGAGAAAGAATGGAAGAAGAACAGAAGTGTGGAATTCAAACGGACCACTTCTCCCCAATCACCTCCTTGAGTGACTGAATACGTCAGAAATCAGCTGCTGTCGTAGTCGCCATCCAGACTGTCGAACGTACCATATTCGGTGTATCCAAGAGCCAGCATCAATTTATGGCCAACCTACATATTCACACGATGCGGCGTTGGCTCCAGTCCAAGCCTGGAAGAATAAGTAATGGGGGACAGACCTCTGCATACTGAGGGATGGAGAAGCCTTTTTTCTTGACCCCCTCAGAGAATCCGAAGTTAGGGAGCCCAAGAGCGACAACATGGAAGCTAGGGCCTTCGGACGGGGCCTCCTTTGTGAGCAAAGGAAGAATCTTGCGGACCTCCAGGAAGCTTCCAGGCCCTAGAAGCATTCAATGGGAAGAACACGTTTCATGAGGTGTGAGCTTACATCCATGAACAAACAGCAGGGGGATGGCGTTCGCGACAGTACTCTTCTTGTGGACATAGTGAACATTGAGGGATCCAAAGCCCTCGACGTTGATGTCCCGGGTGAACTGAGGAAGCTCTTCGTTCAACTTGGCTTCCTCTTTTCTCCAGTCGTAGCCGTCTTTCCAGCGAGCGACGAGACGACGTATGTCAGCCAGAGGAGCTCCATAGTCCCATCCAGCATCGTCAAGTTCGTCAGGAAGAATGGTAAGCTCGAGCTTCTTCTTGAGCAAGTCGAGCTTTTCCCGAGGGATAGCAATCTTGAAGGGGGTTTGAGAGGACATGGTTCAAGGAAGGGTTGAGCTATCGAGAAACATATTTAAATAAGTGATACTGCCGTTCTTCTATTTCATGTGATGCCATAAGAAGCTCCCCTAGCGCGAGATTTGTGACATTTGTAACGCGCTGGTGTAATCACGAGTACTATACGTGTGCCAGACCAAGCCAGGCCAGTGTCCAGCGGTCGCGTCTCCCAATTCAGCGCAGGTACAGTGGCCCAGAACAGAAAAGACAGATATTCCTGAATAAAATCAATTTCAGTAGGTAGTTCGTAAGGCAGGCCTAACATGCGCAGTGGTGGTAGTAAGCCGCAAAGTATTCCTCACAGATGTGAGGCGTGAGATTCTATTTCTAAATGAAGACGAGATGCACTTTCGGTCAGTCATCCCCTCAATAACTTGTCGCGATGCTCAAAAACGCTGGGACACCAAAGAACCGGCAGCTGGCCTCCAAAGAGGCTGGGCTGTTCAAGGAACTGCTCACATTATATGAAACGAGGCAGCTGAAGAAAGGTTTGAAGACCGCCGACCTAATTCTCAAGAAGTTTCCTGAACATGGCGGTATGTTTTGTTTTCCATTGCATGGGATTGTATTTATGTTTTGAAGAAACAATGTGCATGAAGGGGCTCGTTCTGATCCATATGGGCAGACGGGACGAAGGGTTGGAACTGGTGAAGAAGGGTATGCGCCTGGACCTCACGTCACACATATGCTGGCACGTCTTTGCGCTCATTCAAAAGGGCGAGAAAAACTACGAGGAGGCGCTCAAGTCTTACACCCAGGCCCTACGATTTGACCGAGTCAGTCTCTGCGTCTTCTCAGCATACAAATGAGTCTAATCGATCACTAGGAAAACATGAACCTCCTCCGCGACACAGCTCATCTACAAACTCAGCTCAGACTGTATGATGGCCTGGTGGAGACTCGCAATACCATTGTGCGCATCCGCCCAGCGTTCAGGCAGCATTGGATCACCCTCGCTGTCGCCTACCACCTCAACGGCAACTTCGCAGACGCCAAACGGGTCATGGATCACTACGAAAGTAGTCTCAAGGTATGTATCAGATGTAGCCTCTGGGCTTGCGCTAATTCCCGCTCAAGAACATCCCGAACTACGACATCGAACATTCCGAAACATTGCTGTATCACGTCCGGCTGTTGGAAGAGATGGGGGAACTCTCCGAGGCGCTTTCACTATTAGACACCAGTGCGAAGGAGCGGTACATCGTCGACAAGACAAGTATCATGGAGATAAGAGGTACGCGTTCTTCTTTTGGCCCGCCCTTGTCCTCAATCCTCTTTAAGCGCGTCTATTATCAAAGCTGGAGTCGCCGGAAGCAGAGCACGCATGGCGCGTACTTGTGGAGCACAATCCAGACTGCTATGACTACTACCGCGGATATCTGAAGAACCAATGTGCCAACTCTGGTGAGTAACTTCCTATGACTTTGGTGGTTTCAAAAAATCTGCCTAGGGGATTCATGAGAGCGAACCATTAGAATCAAAAATCCCTCGGATATCCACCCTCCCCGCATTTTTTTGTTCGTGGAATATGCTAGAGGGTTTTAAAAGTGAAAATAGAGAGGGGGACTCAATCCGATTTACTTTTGGAAGATCTCTGAATTGCCTCTTCGGAACCCCCAGAGATTTTTTAACACTTCCAAAGTGCATTCTTCAGATTCATCTCTTATACATCTATAGATGAAACCTCCCCAGAAGCACTCTCCATCCTAGAAGAATTCTCCGCCCAACTACCAAAATCTCGCGTTCCCCGCCGACTAGCTCTGAACATTGCTTCGGGAGACAAATTCCGAGAGCTCGCCACACCCTATCTTCTTTCATCCCTAGCAAAAGGCATCCCTTCTCTTTTCGCCGACGTGAAATCCCTCTACACCGACACATCCAAACTACAAATCATCCAAGAAATCCTAGAATCCGCTTCCGACTCCTCAGATCCCGCCGTCTCCTCCGAACCGACGACATACCTGTGGATCATGTATTTCCTCGCACAGCATCATTCCCATCTGGGACACTACGCAAAAGCGCTGGAGATCATCGACAAGGCGATCGAGCACACCCCTACCTTACCCGAACTGTATACGTGCAGGGCGCGGACGCTGAAGAGGGCGGGAGACTTGCTGGGAGCGGCGCGTTCTCTCGATGATGCACGGTTGTTGGATGGGCAGGATCGGTTTTTGAATACAAAGTGTGCAAAATATCGGTTGAGAGCGGGGATGGTGGAGGAGGCGCAGCCTATATTGGGGTTGTTCACGAAGGTGCGTATGCCCCCTGCGGATTGAGAAAGCTCTCACTCGAACTGTTCTTGTAGAAAGATGTCGCCAGCCCGGCGGCGGATCTGGAGGATATGCAGTCGTTGCTGTACCTTCTAGAGGAAGCTGGTGCACATACGAGGAACGGGGCTTTCAGCCTGGCTCTGAAGAAGTATCTGGCAGTTCAAAAGATCTTTGGTGAGGTTGAAGACGATCAGTATGACTTCCATGGGTACTCGTTGCGGAAGTTTAATATCAATATCTATCTGAAGTTCGTCTCCTTTCTTTCGTTGTTGTTTCTGTTCCCGTCTGATTCTTGTTCTAAAGCATGCTATCATGGGAAGACCGATTACGGTCACATCCAGCTTATGTTACATCTGCGCTGTCTGCTGCTCGAGTACGTCTCATCCTCACTCCACTGCTTCTCTCTCTCGTCTAATCACGAAGTAGCTCTACGTCAAAGTGCATGACGACCCATCGTTGGCAAAACCTATTGGCGGTACTAGCCAATTGACAGATGCAG
>RZIO01000005.1:2195916-2210845 GCA_004338095.1 Gloeostereum incarnatum
TCTAAAGGGAGGGAAGCTGAAACATCTTCAGATTCCAATTGTCACATCATCCAGTTTTGAGGTTGTGTGACTGTTGAGTGAGATAGATGCACCCACCAGACTCACCCATGAAGCTGCCTCCCACCTCATACTTGTTGTTGAACTACATCATCTGTTCTCTGGTCCCTTTGATTCCTCTGATAATTACTACTGGTTTAATATCCTCTAGTGCTTGCCAGTGATGACAGTACCTTCACAGGAGAGCACCAAGGGTCAATGGTGGGAGGCCACCCAGTTGGCCTTTGAGCATGCCCTTGTACTGGAGATGACCAAGATATCTCTGATGTAGTAAGTACACTGTGACATCTGGAGAATCTGGTAATGTGGGACAGGGAGTATTATACAAGCTCAGCTGCAACATAAGAAAGCATGAGGAATGGAAGGAACAAAATGTAAGCACAAGCACCTGCAGGCGATCTTCTCCAGAGGAGAAGCTGGGGATGGAGGAAGATGTAGGATTCGGTCCAGACATTTGATGACTTTTGCTACTGTTGTTCAAGCAAATTAAGTGGAAAGAATCAAAAGCAATGAGACAAGTCTGGTGCTACAGAGCTAATTATACCCTTCTAGAGCGCTTACACGTTGTGAAGGGACATCTCAAAAGTATTGTGTTTTTAACAGACAATAACATACCAACCAAATAATTGTAAAAGCCTTGATGAGCGCCATGTAGCAGTAACAAGGTAAAGATCCCATGGGTCGCCACAGTTGACGATAAGAATAATAAAGTCACCAGATAAAAACATAAGATACAGCAGCGAAAAGTATGATCGACGCAGCGTTCCCAGTGGCCACGGTCGGGATGATCGGAATCGGAACTCGGGGGAGTTTACATAAGCAAGGTTTGTACGCCACACAGGCTCACACGGGTTCCTTCGATCACATGCGGCATGGATAGCGCTTTAGCGGCCGTCCGCCGCATCTTCCGGAGAGACGCTTGAGAGGCAGTGGGCATTCAAAGAGAAGGAAATAAGTATATAGGAAAGTTCAAAAATGATACAGAATGAGTCGGATGAAACTTTTTTTGGACAGGGCGTCGACACATTATTCACCATGTAGATATTGTAAAAAGCGTCGCTGCGTGCGTTCCCATCCCCAACCCCAAAATCCCTGCTTTCCCATACACACACCCATACATACACACGCTCAGTACGTCTTCTTCTTCTCGTCTACCGATAGCCCACCTGGTCCCATGTTGACCAGCAAGATAAGTCCACCCACGATAGAGAGTGTTTGAAAGAAGTCATATCTGCAAGGGAGAATTAGCCAATGAACAGGAAGTAAATCAAACGTTGTGGCCTACTTGAGGAAATCGCGTTGAGGATGTCTGGAAGGAACCTTCCACCAGTTGTTGGCGAACACGTTGAAGATGCTGAGGACAAGAACGAGGAAGGCGGCAGACCACTTGGCCTTGAATCCAACGGCGACCATGATGCACGCGGCAAGACCGACGATGGAGACAAATACACGTCCAATGCTCCACTCTCCCTGGAGAATGAACCCAAGGAAGAGGAAGATTAGGAGGATACGGCCGGCGAGAAGGAAGCTGCGACCGGTGCAGTCAGCAACAAGGTACATGAAGACGAAAGAACTACGGACTATTTCTTGCGGTCTGTCTCACTAATAGTCGGTATGCCAGCAAAGAGTTTCTTCCGAGTGACCATGGAATCGCTAAAGACCATGAACAGTCCACCGATGACGCTGAGGTTGCGGAGGAAGAAAGTCATGTCGAATATGAGACCGTAGCCGAAACCTTGGATAATAACGACGCTGAGGAGACCGGCGACCGCGTATTCTGAAAATTTCTTCAGGATGATAGCACTTGATGCAATGAGCATAGTCTGCCGGCAGAGTCTCAAAACGCGCAACAATATTTGAACCAATGAAAACGTACAACAATGTTGACAAAGAGGAAAATGTGTGAGATCCCCCAGGGGAACTTTCGGTGTCTGAAAAGCGTATTAAATTCACAAAAACGCCAGGGATGTCCACGAAAGTGCTCACTGTTGAAGGTACCAGATCTGGTCACTCCACTGGGTCATGATTCGGAGCGCATCCTCCAAGAAAGTGACAACGATAAGAAAACGCCCAATTGCCGGCAAATGAGGTTTAAGAGGTTGGGTGTAAATGTCCACTAGGTCTTCGATCTGTTTGCCGAACGCCTTCAATTTCTCGAGGGGGTCATCTGGGTTGGCTGCGCGATAGCCAGAAGATGGGCGGGAATTGGAGAGTCCATGAGGGTCAGAACTGTAGCTGTTCCCTTGAGGGCGGGCAATACTTATGCGAGAGGACATTGTGGGATGGGAAGAGAAAGTGGAAATGGCCACGTCTCAAAAGTCACGACCTGTCCGCTTCCACGTGGCTATCCTCATCAGCCGCCACCATGTCATTGTCTGAGGCGCGAATGCTATGTACCTGCTGGCTACTCAATCTATCTTGTGTTTCATTACTTCCATTCGTTTCTTGACCCACTTGCTTTGCTCTCCAAGAGGAGTCTCCCCTCGTCTTTTCTACAGCTCGATCCTGCTGCTTACACGTAGTACTGCTAGTACTCATTGAGTACTCATCATGAATACCATGGCAGCCTGTTTAATGGTGAGGTGCGTGCATACACGTGAGACCCATGCGTCTCACTGCCTTCGGGAAGGACGATCCGCATGGCTCAGCAGCCTTCAATGAGGCGTACAGAAGTATTTGAGACAGAATGAAATTGTCCTTGCCTCACTGCGGCGTCTGGGCGCTCATGAACCTACGGAAATTCAACAATTTGTTAGTCCAAGGCACTCACCCAGAATCCGAGATTGTGTTGGCGTGGCGTAACCGATTCCCAGTTTCACCGACGATCCCGCAGCCATCTGGACTCAATTTGCGGTGAGCCCTATCCATTTTGTCTCTTACTTTGAAGACTCCATTCCGCCGTACATACTTCAAACAATTGGTTGGTCTAAGTTACTCACTTAGAATCCAAGATTGTGTTGGCTTCGTGGCGTAACTGACCTTCCCTAGATTCACCGACGAACCAGTAGTCGTCTGAACCAAGGTTTGCGCTGAGCCATGCCTATCCATTTTGTCTCTCACTATGAAGACTCCATCGCGCCGTACATAGTATCATCTGATTCTCTACAGCTAATCAGAAACGAAAACAAAGACTAGTAATACACTTGAACAAGGGCTATAAAACTACTACTTGCTACAATAACTGAGGCTACAAGTTACAAAGGCCAATCAACAGTGATAGTACAACAAACAGGAATGACGAATATTCAAGTATCTTCAAAGACGACGTCTAAAACAACAGACGCGCCATCCAACCGGCGACGAATCCATCCCATAACGTCGCCCCTTCCTCTGCCCAAGCCGCGAACCCTGATGGCGAGGCTGCTCTTAGAGGCGGCCAACAGACGTCCGACATCTCCCCAGTCTATCTGGTCCAATTGGGACTCCTCACTGAACCACAGGTGTAGTGTTAATTTCGCCAGCTGAGAACTCGTCATGGTAGAGAGAAGAGGGAGCAGCCTCACGGAGGCGGCAGGATGTGGACTGACGTGATACAACGTCAGCTGGTGGATCTCTAAGCTACGCAAGCCAGTGTTGGACGAAAGGTCGAGTCCGTGGAGAACATCTAGACAAGGAACAAGTCTTTCGTGAGAAGACTTTGAGACGACCAAGGCAAGAACGAACCAGAACTCTCATCGGAGTACTGGGAGAGCATTCCCACCTCCAGATGCTGTAAACATCCTCCAAGTGACCGCAGGAAACAGCCTACCGCATCGACATCCCCCGGAAGAAACTCGGGAAGATTGAGTGCGGATATCTCGAGACGCGGAGATTCTTGAAGCCAGCCAAGGGCAGGCTGAATGAAGCAAGAGAACATCAGAAGGGATTTCAGCTTGCGCAACTTCGAAGGGGGTGCTATGATCTGAGATTGTGACCCTTCCACTTCAGACCACGTCACATTGTCGAGCGAGAGCTTCTCCAGAGCCTCCAGCTCACTAATGATGTGAGTGAGCAAGGTGAAAGAGGGAAGTCGGATGTACTTGAGGCTTAGGACCGTGAGGGTCTGGCAATGATTACTCATGGCTACGGAGAGTGTGTGTGCTGTGTTAAGGTCCAAAGTCCAGGTCTCCAGGTAGACCTTGTGGATTCCTTGGAGCTTGCCGAAGAACGGTAAAACGAACCATTCATTTTGCCTATCACACAGCCATCGACCGCCCAAAGCAACACTACGGAGATGAGGAACAACAGCTGTTAATGCATGAGGTGAGGAGCACAGGTGATCCACGAGCGTGGACGTTAGGTTTATCGAATAGAATAAGTATCGTCGACAGAGAAAGAGCCAAGCTTTATTGACGAGGCTGAGTCCAGAAAGAGCGGGTTTAGAGGAAAGAAAGACGTGAAGAAGGATGCGGTCGTAAAGTTCCGTGGCAATCTGGGAGGTGATTCGGGAAGGAAGAGATAAGGGAGCGCTCAAGTCCATATTCCTTGCCATATTAGACATGTCGAAGTGCACGCGCAGCAGCGACCTACCTCCCCAGGTACTTCTGTGACTTCGCGTTAAATAGGGATTGTCGTCAAAGACCTGAGCGGTGATGAGGTACCCTTGGAAGAGCAACAAGGGAATACAGAGGTATTGAAACAAAAAAGCGAGCTAGGTCCTTTGTATATGCTGATAACAAGAGCATTGCCTCATTGAAATACAAGAGAAAGACCGCTCAGACACAAGGCCACCTGTATGTTAGTTTTTGATGACTAGCCGCAGCCGCCGGCCAAACCCGGCACAGGAATACATTCTGCCATGTGGATTCCACGTTTCAACGCCACCGGCATAACCCGTTCAAACAACTTTTTGTCTTTTGAGTACGGACGCTCACCACCGCCGGCGCCAGTGTGAAGTTGATGGCTAAGCGGAAGATCACAACGTCGGACGGCGAATTCTCAGATTATACCCAATCTTCTGATGCTCACCCCGACGATCCGTCTTATTCAACCTCCGTAAAACGCAGCAAGCCAAAGCGTGCCAAACGCGTCCCAGCACCGAAAAAGAACCTGAAGGCGAAGGAACTCGAAATTGCAGAAATAACCCCCACGAATCTTACGCGTCATACGAAGCACATTCATGTTCTGGACGAGCCGGGCCCTCTACGTGTTGCTCTCTTAAAATGGTACGCTGATGTGCACGCATCGCGTGGGATGCCATGGCGGAAGCAATACAACCCAAACCTTGGCCTAGAGGATCGTGCTCAGAGAGCTTATGAAGTACGTCAAGGGTCCCTCGATCTCCGTATTTTGTTTTCTCACGACTCTCCCATCCCTCTCTTAGGTGTGGGTATCGGAGATTATGCTGCAGCAGACGCGCGTATCCGCGGTTATACCCTATTACAATAACTGGATGATCAAGTAAGTGCTTTACTACTTTTGAACGTCGATACCACGGTCAAGCTCTGACGAAGAATGCTCGTCATCTCATCAGGTTTCCAACAATACGTGATTTGGTATGTATATGATGCTGTCCCCGCCGTCGGGCAGTGAAACTGATAGATACGTGAATGTTCCAATAGGCAGGCTCAGATATAGACCAAGTGAACGCCGTATGGAAGGGCCTTGGATACTACGGACGCGCCAGTCGCCTCCTCTCCGGGGCTCAAAAGGTCGTAAACGAATACAAGGGCAGACTTCCGGCCAACGCGAAAGACATGGAAGCTAATATTCCAGGAGTCGGTCGATATACTGCCGGTGCGATATCCAGTATCGCATACGGAGAACGGGTACCAGTAGTAAGTCCCCCGGACCATTACATATGATGGCATGATCTCTCACGAAACCCCAATAGCTAGATGGTAACGTTCATCGGCTGATGAGCAGACTGCTAGCACTCCATGCTCCACCCAAGTCCAAGGCGACTCTTGATGTTTTATGGGCCGCCGCTGCCGCTATGGTCGAAGGAGAGGCGATTTTGACAATCGATCCAGGTTAGCGTTGTGGCTTTATAGTTCCTAGTAACTCAAACTGAAAGTTGTTGTCCTCCAGAGAATAGTGACGTCACCTCAGATCCCATAGTAGTTCATCAATACCCAGGCGACATTAATCAAGCGCTCATCGAATTAGGCAGTACCGTCTGCAAAGACCGGGATCCTGATTGCGAGGGATGTCCTATACGCCGTTGGTGTGGGGCCTACGCGGACCAGCATCATGTAGGCCTTCTCCGTGCTTCGGGCCCTTTTTCTGCTGATCGGCGTTCATTTGCAGTCAATGGACACTGACATTGAGGATCTCTGCATGCTGTGTGAACCACTTCCAGACGGCCACAATGTGATTTCCTATCCAATGAAGGTCGAAAAGAAGAAACCAAGGGAGGAACTTGACATCGTGAATGTTGTTGAATGGCGACCTCACCTTCGTTCCGACAGCCGTGAGTTTCTACTGATCAGACGACCAGATGGAGGTGAGGAATTTTCTCCTTCATAACGGAGTCGAGATAGAAATCACACAGGTCTTCTCGGCGGTCTCCTCGAATTTCCGACGCTTCCGAACGTTGCCAAGCCTATGTCGGGGGACCAACTGAGCAACCTCGCAAATGAGCATCTCTCGACGCTTTTCGGTGAAACATTCTCATCGGAGGCTGACGGCGCTGACCCGGATGCGCTTCGCATTGCGAGTATCAAGCTCGCGGGTGATGTTGTGCACGTTTTTTCGCATATTAAAAAGACGTATAGAATCCAATGGGTTCTCTTAGAGGGTGGAGAATGTCCACCCGGTGTCGTTCCCAATGTCGATTTGACTCCAATCACCGTCTTTGACCACCAGATCGCCGGGAGAGCGGATATCAGAAATAAGAAGACAGCCACTGGGACGAGAGTCGATCACGGCCCTTCGATTCAGAGTACCCCCCGCCCAGAGTCTTCTTCGTGGGTTGCGTTAGAGGAGGTTGGCGAAGCGAAGTAAGTCTTCATTACTTTCATGAGACTGTCTTCAATAAGCTTGTTTCTCTTCAGCATAGGAACCGGAGTGATGAAGGTATGGTCGCTTGTGCAGAAGCTCTGGAATATAGAACCGTAACCAGGAGGAACGGACGTGGGGAAACTGATCTCTTGTGATAATGGACAGACTCACTTCATCTTTTTGCCTTCCTTCTGTCGGAGGAATCCTCGCAGGATCATGGGGACGTCTCCATCTTACAGCACTTCGCAGAAACATACTAGCTGACAGCTACGTTATGGATATTTCCGCGGACTGATTGGACTTTTGAATCAAAAGGCTTTAAGTTGCCGATGGACAAGACAAGACTGTTCAAGCATCTCAGCCACTATCTTTGCGATTGAACGGAAGGAGCTTCAAAGTTTCGTCACATCCCCTCATGGTCAAAATTCCAGATAAGTACATAGGACATCTCTCTGTGGAGAGTAAGATCAACTGTGCCTGATGCTCGAAGCGGCCTGTCTTTATACATTCCGTCTGGCGATCACCGTCACCCACTTCTTGTTCCTGCTACATAGGTCGGCGGACGAAGCGCGTGAAGTCAATTCCAATTCCTGACTCCGTGAGTGTTTCACACGCGTCCGTTAATTGACAGGACAATCTTTGTGGTGAAGTCTTTCCATTTTTGCGTTCAAGGTTCGAAACCCTAATATTCCATCATAACTTCAAACCTTAAGGTGATGTGAGGTGGCGTCCGACGGTACGGAGAAATCGTCTCCTGCTTGTAGAATGGTGAGTACTCGAATTCAGGCTTCCTACCAGGAAGGCGAGCCTTTTATGTGACAAGTCATTCTAGTATGGGCAGAAAATATCATGTATTCGGGTCCGATTTACTTTCAGGCTCACTTTACATCCGATCCCTTCCGATCCTCGTATGTCCATTGTAACCCTATCAAACGGCATTTTCAATTAACTTTTGATGTCCATGTCCTCATTCCGCTAGATCGCTGGACTAGGGCATCGATGATGTTCTGGGACAACGGGCATTTCAGCCCTTCCGGCCCTGTCGAATCCCATCTCCCGTCGTTTGTTAATGAATCTGATTGATAATATGGAAGCGGGATCACCTTTCTAAACGACGAATACATCCAAAACTCTTCCAGGCCCTTGACCGCAGGAAAATAGGCCCCACCAGGGCACGTTATCCATGCTAACGTGTACACTACTAGCATCATCACCAGAATATTTTAGACATGCACGCAGGCGCTAGAGCTCTGATGTGCTTCCACGGGGATCGTCTTCTAGCTTGTCTGTCGATATGCCCGGCGTCGCCTTAGTGTGCATGCTATATGAACATCATACTAGATTAATCGGATCACATCGACAAGAAGGCACAGAGTCCAGGTTTCCAACGGCATGGGAAAGCACGAACCGCTTCAATTCTCAGATCCCATTCACCTTCTTGAGGACGGTCGCACTCTCCTGAACAAGCGCTTAACATTCAGAACTGGAGCATGAGGAACGGCGTGAACAATCTGACAAGTGAAGCTTGATTTTCTGCGACGCTATGTCTTCAGGTTACTTTCAACCGTAGAGTTACACTCTCCGGGACAGCGGGATTTCCACGAAGATTAATTACGTCGTCTCAGCATCAAAATCACAATGGGAATGACGTTACGACCCGGCTTCCCCTGAACCCTTGGATTTATTTTGGCGAGGATCTGAGCAAAAATCTCAGATAGCCTTAAGGTTTTGCGGGGTGGCCAAACCTGGCTGGAAAATGCTGAACTCTCCACTGTGCGGGTCTCCTTTGGTCATTTCTAGCGTGTTAACCCGCTGTTTCGGCGATGTACAGGAGACCGCTCCCACATGCTCTCAGAGTCTATGGAACACTTGGTGGTTCTTGTGGGAGCGCCGAACTTGTTGCTTTACATTCAATCTTGGGTTCCATACATCCCAACTCAATTCGAACTTAAAATAATTGATATGATGGGTGCCTTCCCAAGTTCCCACCCATAATATACAAGTCCTTCCCTTTAATTAAACGGCCAGAGTGCAGAAGCATCAGTGGCGCCCCATCCTCTTGTCTGATCTCTCCTTCGTTGTGATCATTTCCTTGCTTTTCCTCGTACCCTCAAATGCAGCACCCAACACTGGAAAACGTCAGAATCCGTTCAACTCGTGATGCTTTACATGTCTTCAACGGCGTGGCGAGAGAACGTCTACCCCTGGTGACTCGTCGGCTGGATGTGGATGAGCGGAGGGCGATAGTGGCAGGAAACGTCTACGTTTGGGAAGAGAGAGGGGCCACAAGTGAGAACACAGGAGTAGGGATGGAGAGATGGTTTGAATTGTAGCATCGTGTGTGGCGCAGAGTTTCACTGACGCTTTGATCGTTAGGACCGACGGAATGGGATGGGGTCCGAGCCGTACGTGATATTTCAATACATGTTATGTTGTGATTTGACCGATCTTTCAAGGTGTACGAGATGTAAGTGGAGCGAGAACGAGAATATACATCCCGTAGTCATCCCACTCTCAGGGTTTCCTTTTCTACCATCAAAAGGATTACGAGGAGGACCCTCAAAGCTCTACACCATGGAACACCCTTCTAAGGTTCTAACATATCTCTCCTGCTCGCCATATCGCGTGGCTAACGACGCATACACCCAGGAAACGTCTACCATCAACAATTCCAGATCCAGAACGCCTCGTCAAGCAGACATATAGTGTCCACGTATCGTTGCCCAGAGATCGTAGCCGAAGAATCGTTCGAAAATGGCATCTAAGTACGTAGCAAGCCTATTGATAACATAGAAGATACCAAACTCGTTCAGCTGCATATTTTAGCCAAGACAAACTAGAATCATTACGCACTGTCGATTCTATCCGCGGTGTTGGTGATGTCCCTGTTCCCGACGGCATTTTCAGGAATGCTCGGACAAGCAAAACCCGGGGGGATCATCATCGCACTGCTGAGGGAATCGGAGCCAGTCACCCTCCGCTTCATACTCTCCCTGAGAGTCCCACTCGTACCCTACAGCAGCTGCCGCACCTGCCTTCATCTAATCTCCATGTGTCGACAGCCTGTTCGCCTGTTCATTCTTGGTCTACCCCCTCCTCTGCATCAACTCCTAGCCCCGGCACCCCGTCTTCTTTGAGCGGGAGATCTCAGGGATTAGTTCCGTTGGAGTACCTCCAAAACGTTGCGGGGCCATCTCGCGATCCTTGGGATGAATACCTCCTACGACGATTCAGAAACGGCACAAATCTATCGCCTCAGCACAAAAACCAGTGAAGGTAACGTTCTAGATGAGTAGGGCAGGGAGCATGGACAATAATTCATTTATGGGACACTTCTGGACCACGTAGGATCACCGTGACATTTTTTCTTTTTCTTCATCGTTTTTGTACATGCTGGATCGAATAAATAGGCTCTGCAATGATGACGCAGGGACGGGCGCTTGATAGCGCGAGTTCTTCCCCGAGGCTGTCAAATGATATTGAAACTGCGGCAAACAGTTCTAGAATGGCCTGTACTGGCTCTATCCTGGTGCATACAGTGCTGGAGCTCGGACTTGGAACATTTATCCGGTGGGATGATTCTTGAAGTAGAACACCCCACGCTGCTGGACTCGGATGCTGAATATGTCATCGTTATTTAGATGAGAACCTGGGATCCAGAGTATTCGCATACAAAGCGGGCATTGGCAGCCTGTATGTTCCGAGGTCGGATGCAATAGCGTGGGTCTCGCTCGGCATTGGTTCAAATTCCAATTCCTTCGATGAGTACTCTGCGAGTTCTATCGGGCTCCTCGAACCCCTGCAATCCAAGGAAGCTTCTCGTCGCTGGAGGAGCGTCGATTTCCCCATCCCGTGCTGAGCAGTAATATTAGTCACATCGCCTTTGAAATGGACACCGCGGGGTACGTCGTTATTCGGGATGTCTAGATAAGAAATTTGGCTTCGGAATGTGGCATGGAGATCCCCGAGGCATGAGTACTTTGCATGATCCCGAGCGGGGAAAGTCAAAGATTTCACGATCTTCCTGGTATGAGGAGAATCCTCAGGAATTTCACCTCCTGTTATCCAGAGTTATTCCAGTTGATAGCACAAATTGGCGCTGTCAAAAAAAGTCACTCGTGCTCGATGCAGGGAGCCATAACTCGTGGCGAATGTGAAACGAAAGCTGATTCAGGCCATCCGGCTCTCTAGGAGACGGTGTAGCAAGAAAATAAAGAGCCAGACCAAACATGTATCGTAATTTTGTTCGCAAAGCAGATACCTGAGTGGTTGAATGTGCAGTTGGGATTCAGAGGGGCAGAAACCTCGGCAAATAAAGGAGAATTCGATCTGAAGTTAGGGATCCACTCGGCTTTTCAGTAGCACACGAACGATTCGTGCAATAGACCTGTCAGCTGGGACTTACACTACCTGGACCTTCTCAGAAAAGGCTTAGGGGCTGTGAATCGAGGTGGCAGAGAGGGAGCCAAGTTACTAATTTCTCGTCTCGGCGGAGATCTCGAAGACTGCTTTCGTGGGTGCGTCTTCCTGGCTCGAGGGTAATCGTTACATATCGTGAGAACGGGGGAGTTTCGACGGTAAGTCGGACGACTCGAGTATAGTCCTCTTTCAGATAAACGGAATGTCGACACACCGTCGCGATACCCAGGATTCGTATTCAAGTCCTGTAAACCGGATGCGGAGGGAAGATCAGTACAGGGCTCTCCAAGTTGGATTTCTACAATATGCTGTGTGTACGATTCGTTGATGATTCTGTATGCCCCATGATAATTCCGAAACATCTAGCGCAACAGCGTCCCTGTCAAAGGCCAATGCCAGACTCAAAGGTTAGCCAGAAAGAATAGGCCCGGGTTCGCGAATTTCTCGGGATAAGGTATGTGGAATTAAGAATAATGACTCCAGGAATTCTGGATGCTTCACGTTTTGCTCCTTTTGAAGTCCGAGAAGGTGATAATTATCCTAAGAACGTTGGTCGATTTACTGTATTAGAAGCGACGTATGGCTCGAATCAAAGCACCTTGTATCATAGGGTTTCTCAGAGAGTCTAGCTTGGAACTTTTGGATGGATCTTCCGATGGTCTCCTTGCCGCAAGGGCACCAGAACGGATTGGGCGATACAGCAAATAGAAATACCAAGTGCGAAAAAAAACAAGATCAGACGGACGTAGTCTCAGGTAGGAAACCAGAACGAAAAAAAAGTCAGCGATAACAGATTGAGAAAAGAGTGATAGAAGAACCAGATGTATGTAAGTACTAGAGATGTCACGTCAGTCACAATGACGATTGTGTGACTTGCTGTGACTTTCTTGTACCTTACCACCATCTTTAAAAACGTCGCGTCTACGGCCAATGAACTCTAACTCACGAGGGCAGCCAAGGGCATCTCCTACAGAGCCGAAGGTCAGGGGTGCCAACAGATCCACCAAAGTCGCCGGTATGTGCTTTCCAGTACTCGTGCCTTTTTGTTAACTTTGACAGGACTTTTTGATTGACAGGAAAGCTCAAAGTACTCCCTGAGCAGCCTGAGCCTGCGACTTTAAATACGAATCCGGAATTTGGAAGACATATTCAGGCTTCTCTGGAACATGAGGGTACTACGGGAGACAGCGACGAAGGGGATATTGATGAAGATTCGGAAGAACCTGAAGAAGTAGAGGTGAATGGACGGTCCAGGTCTCTGGCTATTCCTCCGCTTACAGCTCATCCAGGTTTACAATCAAATATCTCTTATCCCTGACGGAACGGCACGTCGAGATGCCTTGAAGCTGACGAAAAAGAAAGCCAAATCGTTACCTCGTGTTACAGCCTATGCTACTGCTAGGTAAGACTCCTCTAGACTCCTTACATGCAACTACCAACTTACTTATATTTAGCTCCTATCGGATGGACGAACTCATGAAGTTCCTAAACGCACGCAGGTCGGCTTACCACACGAACCCAAAACTTATCGACGAAGTAATCTATACTCCTTATGCGTATCAACCCAGCCAAGAATCCTCCAGCGATGCCCGACGTTCCTCCAGGCTAATTTCTTCTCAAACCGGCGATCTTCTTGGGGTCCCTGAGCTTCAAATACCTGACACAAATGGTCGAACGGCGCCCAAGAAGAAGGGAAAAATTCTACGCCACTTCAACAGAGGCAGAGATATTCTTGTTCGAGTACGGAACAGTCGTCATTTGGGGCATGACTGAAGCACAAGAGAAGCGGTTCTTGTCTTCCATGTATGCAGCCAGTTGGTACCCTCGAAGAAGGCCATTGACACATTCTGATTGACAGCAAACGTTTTGAGATCGAAAAGCTAGGTATGCTTTAACTTTGCGCTATCTTAGACTTTATAATTCAAATCTCACTTTCACAGCACCAGACGACATCGAAATGGAGGACTTGAACTACTATTACGCGAACTATAGCAGGTACTATCTCGGATCTGTTGTGCTCTTATGATACGCTAACGTACGGCCTTCTTCACAGAATCTATAATGATGTTATCACGTTACGGAAGGGCTCGAGCTACATGTATGTGTTTTTCGCCGTCGCTCTATCGTACCCACTAAGCCACCTTCTGTCAGGACCAAGCTATCCTTATCTCACGCGCTCTCTCAATCTGTCAAAATATCTCTGGTTCGTTCTAAGATAGGATCGTGTGCGGAAAGTGCTCACCGCTCGAGTTAGTTCGAAGCTCTGATTTCTACCACCATCGATGAGACAAAGGACATCCCTGAAATCATCAGCGAGACCGGAAAGATCGGGATGCCCCATAAAGGTACGCCCTCTTCTGTCCTAGTTTAGTTTGAGTTAATAAGACAAGCACTCCACAGAAATTATGCAACAAATTGGCCAACTATTCCTGTTACGGACAAACATCAATTCCGTTGGCTCTGTGCTAGATTCGCCCGTTCGTGTCTAGGGTGCTGACTACACTTTATCTACTGCTTCACTGATACCCGCTTTTTCATCTTAGGAAGTCTTTTGGGTTTGTACGAATCTCTTCGAATTCTTCCGTAGTCGCTCATTCGTGTATTGACAGAGTTTCCCTGACCTTCAACCATTGTATGATGCAGCTCGGAGTTACCTGGAGATACCCCAGAGAATCAATTTATTGAACACCCGAGTCGAGGTAGCATGTCTCCGGTTACGAATTACCTTCCCAGCTTATGTTATTGTTCCTTGCTTAGGTGTTACAAGACATGCTCCAGCTCCTGAAGGAGTCGGTATCGTCAAAACATGCAGAAAGGCTAGAACAAATTGTGATAGCCTTAATCGGCATTGAGATTGGTAAGTTACTCGCGACATCCTTCCTCAGATGAATCTGCGTCAGTACTGACGATACGAATTCAGTTCTAGGCATTGTCACCATTCTGGTGGATCTGATGGCGTAATCGCCCGGCGATCCTTTCATATCCCTTTATTCTTTTATCACGGTATATAAATTATTGTAGTTTTCATCCAAAATGCACAGCCCAGGACGGAGCGGTACAAGCTATGCATTCAAGCCTTTCAGATGTTCTAGCCATGCGCCTGCAAATCCGACACCACAATTGCGTGCCACTGAAGGAACAAAGGGATGAAAGAAACACAAACGACCTTTGTGTGTCGATCCTGTTGTATAAAAGCCAAGGAGGACGTCCGTCCTCGCATTTCTCTCTTTCCCTCTCTCTCACCCACTGCAGTGACGCGTCGTCCCGAGCTTTTAAAATGGTCAAGCAGTATCACCAGTATTCTTCAGACCCCGCCTCCCAGGATTCTGACATGGCAGATCCTGATCCGGAGCCGGAGACCAACGAAGAAGAGAAGGACAAGGAGGAGGAGGATGGGTTCGAAGAGAACTACGACCCTCTCCACAGCACCTCTTTCAACATGGCTGGCGAGCAGTATCACGAGGATCCTTCAGATCAGCCCTCCTCTCAGGATTCTGACATGGCAGATCCTGATCCGGAGCCTCAGACCAAC